>CM062834.1:14061092-14521130 GCA_031772345.1 Himalopsyche anomala
ATTGTCCCCGATTTCCCCTTCCCCTCCTCCGCCCCAGCCACGCTGTCAACATTTTTTTATTCATACTAAAGAGATACTTTTTTCGTTTGTATATTATGGTCGCGATTTCGCCTATTCGATGACGTCAAGAAAGACGGTCCCCCTCCCCCCCATCCTGCCCCGCTGTCGTCATTAATTCATTTCTTCATTTTTCTCTGACGTCATGAGTGAATTTTTGAAATCATGACATTTTTATTTTATTATGTGTAAAAACAATTAATTTTCAAAAAATATTCTCTCCAGCTGTGGGATTCGATACCATGCCCCAATTTTCATGCGCGTCGTTCGGACGGCTTACACACTGGTCTACGAATCCTCTTGAGAAAAGCGATATAAAAACTTTATATAATTTAAATAATACAAAGCAAAAAATAAGAACGCGTTTTAAGTGAACTAATAATGACATCTGTGGGTGAAATCTTGCACTAAACGATATTGAATTCCAAGATTTCCACCTGCAGGGTTGTGAACGGCTATATAGGGCTGCTCAATTATATATAATAATTTAATTAACTATTTATTTATATATATACGAAAAATGGTTGTTAGCAAACTTAAACATTATTCCAAAAATTAAATAATTTACGAGGTCTATTTCTGCTAATAGGAAAAATAATTGTTAGCAAACTTAAACATTATTCCAAAAATTAAGTAATTTACAAGGACTATTTTTGCTACTATGAAAAATAATTGTTAGCAAACTTAAAAATTATACCAAAAATAAAATAATTAACGAAATTTCTGCTTCTAAGAAAAATGGTTGTTAGCAAACATAAACATTGTTCCAAAAATTAAATAATTTACAAGGTCTATTTCTGCTAATAGGAAAAATAATTGTTAGCAAACTTAAACATTATTCCAAAAATTAAGTAATTTACAAGGACTATTTTTGCTACTATGAAAAATAATTGTTAGCAAACTTAAACATTATTCCAAAAATTAAGTAATTTACAAGGACTATTTTTGCTACTATGAAAAATAATTGTTAGCAAACTTAAAAATTATACCAAAAACAAAATAATTAACGAAATTTCTGCTTCTAAGAAAAATGGTTGTTAGCAAACTTAAACATTATTCCAAATATTAAATAATTTACGAGGTCTATTTCTGCTAATAGGAAAAATAATTGTTAGCAAACTTAAACATTATTCCAAAAATTAAGTAATTTACAAGGACTATTTTTGCTACTATGAAAAATGGTTGTTAGCAAATTTAAACATTATTCCAAAAATTAAATAATTTACGAGGTCTATTTCTGCTAATAGGAAAAATAATTGTTAGCAAACTTAAACATTATTCCAAAAATTAAGTAATTTACAAGGACTATTTTTGCTACTATGAAAAATAATTGTTAGCAAACTTAAAAATTATACCAAAAACAAAATAACTAACGAAATTTCTGCTTCTAAGAAAAATGGTTGTTAGCAAACTTAAACATTATTCCAAATATTAAATAATTTACGAGGTCTATTTCTGCTAATAGGAAAAATAATTGTTAGCAAACTTAAACATTATTCCAAAAATTAAGTAATTTACAAGGACTATTTTTGCTACTATGAAAAATGGTTGTTAGCAAACTTAAAAATTATACCAAAAACAAAATAATTTACGAGGTCTATTTCTGCTAATAGAAAAAATAATTGTTAGCAAACTTAAACATTATTCCAAAAATTAAGTAATTTACAAGGACTATTTTTGCTACTATGAAAAATAATTGTTAGCAAACTTAAAAATTATACCAAAAATAAAATAATTAACGAAATTTCTGCTTCTAAGAAAAATGGTTGTTAGCAAACATAAACATTATTCCAAAAATTAAATAATTTACAAGGACTATTTTTGCTACTATGAAAAATAATTGTTAGCAAACTTAAAAATTATACCAAAAACAAAATAATTAACGAAATTTCTGCTTCTAAGAAAAATGGTTGTTAGCAAACTTAAACATTATTCCAAAAATTAAGTAATTTACAAGGACTATTTTTGCTACTATGAAAAATAATTGTTAGCAAACTTAAAAATTATACCAAAAACAAAATAACTAACGAAATTTCTGCTTCTAAGAAAAATGGTTGTTAGCAAACTTAAACATTATTCCAAATATTAAATAATTTACGAGGTCTATTTCTGCTAATAGGAAAAATAATTGTTAACAAACTTAAACATTATTCCAAAAATTAAATAATTTACGAGGTCTATTTCTGCTAAGAAAAATGGTTGTTAGCAAACTTAAACATTATTCCAAAAATTAAATAATTTACGAGGTCTATTTCTGCTAATAGGAAAAATAATTGTTAGCAAACTTAAACATTATTCCAAAAATTAAGTAATTTACAAGGACTATTTTTGCTACTATGAAAAATAATTGTTAGCAAACTTAAAAATTATACCAAAAACAAAATAACTAACGAAATTTCTGCTTCTAAGAAAAATGGTTGTTAGCAAACTTAAACATTATTCCAAATATTAAATAATTTACGAGGTCTATTTCTGCTAATAGGAAAAATAATTGTTAGCAAACTTAAACATTATTCCAAAAATTAAGTAATTTACAAGGACTATTTTTGCTACTATGAAAAATGGTTGTTAGCAAATTTAAACATTATTCCAAAAATTAAATAATTTACGAGGTCTATTTCTGCTAATAGAAAAAATAATTGTTAGCAAACTTAAACATTATTCCAAAAATTAAGTAATTTACAAGGACTATTTTTGCTACTATGAAAAATAATTGTTAGCAAACTTAAAAATTATACCAAAAATAAAATAATTAACGAAATTTCTGCTTCTAAGAAAAATGGTTGTTAGCAAACATAAACATTATTCCAAAAATTAAATAATTTACAAAATTTCTGCTATTACGAAAAATAGTTGTTAGCAAACTAGAACATTATTCCAAAAATAAATAATTTACAATTTAAATACTGCAGGGCAGGGCTGTCGATATACGCCCCGAGATATTTCTTTTACTATCAGAATTTCTGGATTATTCAATAAATAGGTTAGTAATTTATTTTTCACGCCAGTTACTTTTCTGACTACTTAAAAATGCAACAAAAATCTCTCCGTTGAGGTCAACGGGCTTACAGCTAGTAGTTTTTATTACAGGTGGCTTAATTTATTTTCGTATAAATATAATTTCTCGAAAAATATTGCACTTATTTTTTTAAATGCTGCCCCCAAAAATTTTCCATTGGTATAAAGTTGTATACAATATGAATATCGAAAAAAATGTGGGCTACGTCGCTTTTCCCTTTTCACAGTCGATATGTATATAGTTATTCTGCAAGTTAAGCCGACAATATGGTTTACATTGGAAACGGGCATTGTGTAATACTAAAAATATGTACTTATTATATTTGAAATTGAGGTTTCTAAAATAAATTAAAAATCTACGTTTATAAAATAAATATATAATTTCATTGAAAAAAATTTCATCGAAGCTTCCGTATAAAAGAACATGATAATAGACTTCTGAGCTTTTTATCCCGAACAATGCGAACTTATAACAATGTGTCCCTAGAATTGAATGTTCGAGTCACTCAGCGTTTGCATTATAATATCTCATTATTATATATTTACATTATGCGAACAAATGATTGCACAGCTCCAAAGTTATCGGTTGGAATAACTCGGCAGTTGCAATTCGCTAGAAGACTGACGCCATTTTATCCAGTGACTTAGGGTGACCAGATGACAGCGATAAATTGTTACTTAATTTGACAATAAATCAATACAGTGGAACCTCGATTATACGTTTTTCAGGGGACCGTAATAAATGAACGAATAAAACGGGAAACCGATAATGCGGGAAATCTTCAAATAGTATTTTAAAAAATGTTTAATTTTCAAAAAAAATATGTAACTAAATGCGATGTAAAACTATTTTAGCGAAAAAAAATATTCTAAAAAAACGGTCGATCGGGGTAATAATTGGGACGGGACGATAATATTTAGATGATAGATCGAAGAAATCAGTAAATCAGGTAATGATAAACGTGAAATTATTAAATATTGTTACGACGGGGTCGTGGTCGAGTAAAAAATAAGCGATCCATGCAAAAAAAAAACGAAGATAGTGAGAACGGTAGATCGGTGTTCTTCTGAAAAAAACGTGAAACAAAATGCGAGGCATAACTATTTATGAAAAATATTCAACGAAAACGGTCAATAAGGGATAATATTCGTGACGGGACCAAAATATTTAAACGATAGATCGAGGAAAACGGTAAATCGGGGAACGATTAATGCGGGATTCTTTAACATTGTTCTTATGAGTGTTCGGCCGGGACTATGAAAAGTAAACGTTACATGCGTGAAAACAAATAATGCGAGAACGCTAGATCGGGGTTTCACTGTGTAATAACCATGAAAAGAAACTGTCAATTTTTTCTGAGAAGAAATTTTACTTAGCTTATTATCTTCAATCGGTTTGGTGGTAATTATGTGTGTTTTTTTTCAATGTAAAACTATTATTTTTAAGATAGTATACAGATTCTTCTCAAAGAGGCAAAGAGTTACTGTTTTTTACACAATCCGTTGAGTACTAAAATTATCAAAAATAATTTTATATCGGCTTATAAACTGTTTTGTTGAAACATAATTATCGATGTGTTTGATTTTGTTAATGATTATTGTTTTTTTTTTAATAAATAGTGCATTTTGGTTGAGATGTGATTTTTTTATTAAAAAAATTAGAAGGTTTCTGTTTAAGCACACCAATCTTTCCCTGTTCATTTTTTAGAAATAAACTTTATTTTAATATGATAATAAGGAATGTTTAACTTTAAGCTAGATTCTATCAATTTAACGATTTTTTGTATTAAAGCAATTTAATAATTTGTGCTAACTATGGGTTTTTTGTAGACCGTGACTCTTAAGCACGGCACTGGCTCCCTGTTTTTTTGTCATAGATAAATTTAATACAATATATTATAATTAATGCCTTACTCAACTAAGATGTTTTGAGAATCCTATAAAGCTAGGTTCTACCAATTAAACGAATGTTTGCAAATAAGTCATTAAAAAAATTGTGTTATTTATAAGTGTCGCTGTAGACCGTGACACCAACCATTAATTTAATAAATTTTCGAAAAACAATACATACGAATTTTGTGAAAATATATTTGTTTTCAAATCGCTTGGTCACCATGTCAACGTAAATATCAAAATAGTAACCGAATTTCAGTCTGGGCTCATAACGGTTCCATGCTTTCGTTTCAAGACTTCAGCAGGTAAATCCGATGTTGAAATTCATTTATAGAATTCATATTTCGGAATAATTCTGCATTTCTAATATGGTCAAAGTATGATACAGATACCAAGATGAAATTCAACTTGCTGCTTGGTCGTAATATTTAATGAAAAGCACGTTACACGAATATAGTTTGTTGTCTACAAACATTCATAGAATATCAAATATTTCTTCTTCCGGAATGTGATACGGTGAAAAGTGAAATTTAACATTATTTATGTTGGTATGCAAATGCTAATTAAAGTGCAAACAATAATTGAATCGTGTATTTCGAAAACATTAGAGTCAAGCTTTTGTTATTGTTCAGGAGAGTGAAAAATATTTGTATGCTGTAAAATATAATATATTATATAGGAGGTAAATTACTCTTGTATTCAAACGAAAAACAGATTTTTTTCTAAAATGTTATATATTTTTTCATTAAATCCACTTTTTCTAATGTGAAATTGTTACATTTTTTTAATGCATTAAATGCGTCACATAAACACATCATTTCCTCTCCTCCCATGTTTAATAGCTGGGTGTAGCAATAGCGATTAGTCAACCACTAGCCTTATACTTCTTTCCCTACTACTCACTTTAAAAAAGTGAGATTAAGCGACTGAGTAACAAACAGTTCTCGTAGAAAAAACTTTTGTTGAGATACCTCCATCAGGAGGCCATATGCTCTACATTGGGAGCGGACATAGATAAAAAAATTGCGTCAATAGCATACATACGTAAAAGGTTTTCTTATTATATTTGTGTATTTTAAAGATATTTGCATACTTAACTCATTTTCGGAAAAAAAATGTGACTCGTAACGTTTTCGAAATAAACTATTCAATTTACTAATACACTATTTATTTTCTCTTAATCCTTTCGTCAGGTATGCCTGAAATAGATTTAGGAAAGCAGCACATTCATAGGCTATGAATAAAAGAGTAAGAAAAAAATATATAAAACACAAGTTTTGTCACTAATGACCCTGGTCTCATCTTTCGGCATCTTCGAGCGTTTAAGTGCACGGATGAACTTTAACTGACGTTTAGTAAATAAATAATGTTTGATGTAATGGTAATAAATGTTTCTTGTCTTGTCTCATTAAAATAAAACAAATAAAATATGTAAAATATTAAACATTGATTCATTTACAATTAATAAAAACACAATAATCCTTTGTACTTCATTCCACTTTATTTAATATGTCAGGACCGGTTTCATTTTATTCCATTTTATTTATTTTCATCCAGGACATTTTAATTTTGTGCTATTTTAGAATCACTTTTAATGTAATTGGTATTTTCTTTTCAATGCCAATTGTTGTTTATAACTGTTCATTTTTGTATAAATAGCACTGTTAAATTATATTTCTTATCAGTTGACGATGCTCGTAATGAGCGAAACCGGTCCTGACATATTAAATAAAGTGGAATGAAGTACAAAGGATTATTGTGTTTTTATTAATATAATGCCTTTCCACCAAGTATTGACAGTGAACACCCTAAAAGTGATCATTTACAATTATTGAAAATGTATTTTACTGTTAATACTCATTCGACGTGCACAGTACGCTAAGAAAGCTCTGTTTGAATACTTACAGTGCTAAAAAATATTTCCGATGTGTTACTGGCCTTTAGAGAACCAAATGAAAAGACATGTTTTATGCCCAAGACGTTCATTGTTTTCTCTCTAAAATAATAATATGCAATCCACAAAAACACTCTGTGAAACCATGATTGTTAATAACCCGTAACATGTCATTCTAAAAATCACGTTCCCTGCCATGATGGCATCTCAGTTTCACTGTTTATTGACAGTATTTAAATCTAAGTTAGAAGCTAAAAAATAATTTTAAAAATATATATATGCTAGAATACCTAAAATGATAAATACTTATTGACAATATGAAGAGAAATATTGAATGATTTAATGGCTCAACTATTTACGATTGCATCATGGGCATGGAGGTGTTAAGAGTGCAATAGAAAAGTTCAACTATTTTGCTACTTGCTTCACTTCTCTTCCAAAAGCTCAATTGATTTTGCTTTCACTATAATTGAGGCAAAATATTTTAATTTTATGAATATTATGTCGCTGAAAAATTTACTGAAAATTCTTATTCAAACAATTGACTAAAAATACACTTTAGTTAATTGAAAAGAGCGAGATTGACTTTTCACTGACGGCGAAATGTTGGAAAGACATTATTTAAGTATTTCGCAATTTTTTCCTCTCGAGTGGCGCAAATCAGGTTTGACTAGTGAGTACAGCATACGTGAATTTCACCTGGAAATTTTCCATTAAGGCAGAATTTTTTCGACGGGGAAAAATGGTCGTCGAACCTTTGTGCTCAAGTGCAAAACCTCGTAACACAATGCTTGTTCGTAGCTCTACTTTCAAACGATGAACAATGATTTGTATTAAAATAATGTATTTTTTGTTTTGTTCGTGGCGTAGTGGTGAACGTCGCTGGCTTCCATGACGGATCTCACGAGTTAAACTCATATTGCAAATAGCATTTTTTCAATCGTTTTATCGGTTTCTGTTCGGAGACATTGTAGTGATTGTAATGTATTAAAATTCTCTCTTATCCTACCAACGAGACGTAGTGAGAGCGATTTGCCAACCACTTGTCTTGTCCTAGCCCTTTTTTTGTTGAGCAACTGAATAACAAACAGACAGTCTTGTTATAATATATACCTCTTTAAGCAGACCACATGATCCACATTGGAAGCGGGCATGGATTCGTTATAGTTTAGCTATAGTTGCATCAAAATTAGTATATTAGTCATTAAATCTCACAAAATTCATATTTTATTATTTAAAAATAAAGATAACTAAAATAACATCTTTAAGTGCATTTCGAGTATTTTTTTTATTATTTGATTTTTATTTTTGTAACATATGTAGTAAGAAAATAAAGTTTTTTTTTAGATAATAGCGATTAAAAAAAAGATAACATTGGAAAATATTATTCAAAATACTACCTTTTCGTCTATAGGCTTTCTATCTATTAGGTACCGACACGGTACCTGACAGCCACTTATTTATCTCTACAGAAAAATAGAGTCGTTAAAAATCACTTGCTTTCTCATTATAATACTTGTCGGTAAAAGGCAGAGCAAGATATCAACAATTTTAAAACTAAGCCGTATTTTTCTCAAACCATTTGATTCCCCAATCTAAATCTGCATAATAAATATGAGATAACGAATGATTCGCGTATAATTCAATTACAATTGAACAGTTAGCCATTTATTTTTATTATGCAGTGTTATGGATTCAAATGAACGAATCGGAAATGGTTGTCGACTCAATGTGTTTGATAAGCTCCTAAGTAACTTTCTTTCCTTGTCTAGTAGATGGCATAAACAAAGAACATAGCTCACGACTCAAGAAAAAGCACTCATCAAAAGCTCTGGTTTGCCGTTAATAAGTAACGAGCCTTAGAATGAGGAAAAGCAAAGTGCTTTAGAGATGTGTCTATGCTTGTGGAACAATTTATGTATGAGAATGGTATTTTTTTACCGACTGCCTCTCATTCCTTCACGGTGCTTTAGTTTGTTCATCAAATTGATTTTGTATAGTCAAAAGAGTATTATGTGTTTTTAACTTTTCCAGTTCTAAGCTCAAGAAATGCGACCCCAATACCCACATTTTCCTTAATATCTATTTTAATATGGGTGATACAATGTTTATAATTAAGGTATTCTTATATCATATTTTTTTTGGATCTTTTGTAGTTTATATAAATACGAGATGCGATAACGAGATAAGCGCTCGCTTCTCAGCGATCGTTCGTAAGATAACTAGGCTAAACGCGTCAGTTGCAATTTCATATGTATGCTGGGATGACGTCTTTTTTACGCGCAACTTAAAATATGATTATTTATTAAAAAACCACGGATTTTTATATAAAAATGTATGAGGAATGATGCAGAGAGATATTTTAAAGCCTTTAGACTATTTCTTTTTGAAATTCATAAGAATATGGCCAATAATGAGGAAACCACTGGGGTCCCTAAACGACCCCCATCGGCAGAGAAGTATTTTTCTAGCCTCCGAGCCGCGAGAGTTAAAGAACAAATCTAGCATACTGATAAATTAAATTCAGCAGTGGGCTGCCAATACGTGGATAAATGGGCCCCTATCAAATGATTTAAAATATTTTGCAATTAGTAACAGCAGATTACTTTTATTTTATACCTGCTTATGTAACATTTTAAGATGACAAAACTTAAAATAAATATTTCATTTAATATTCCTCCCTAGTAAAAGCGAATGAACACACCTTGAAGCAATTTGTTCAATTTTAGCAGAATAAATTAGATTAAATTTTGCTGAAGAAATAACAGCTGACACGGACCGTTAGGCATATTGGATTTTTGAATAAAGAACTCAACCACTTGATAATAATACATTTACACGAAATCGCCTTTTCCGGAGCACGATAACAATAACAAGGGTTGCCTCTTAAAGTCATCTTGAGTTTTTAAAATTTTTACGAATTTATTCATGAAAGCTGTAGTTTTGTTGGGTATTTACCATCAACTGAGTGACGTCATCTTCCATTGAGAAATGTGCTGATATTCATGGCTATTGTTGTTTCTTTTGTTTTACAGTATTTTAAATATTTTTTGGAAAGAGTACCTATACTTTTTTTGCATTGAAAATTCTTTTGTGTTTCGTGGCGTTTTTTAGTTTAGTTTAGATTTATAAAAATACTTTAATTAGTTGGTTATTATAAAAAGTTTGTATTTAATTTACTACCTAAACATTTTTATCTGCGTAATTTATATATAAATTGCAAAATCTCCCATCAAATAAATGGTTTTATCTTATCCGTTAACACGGTTAATTGCTCGAATTACAAATTATTCGAATTGCTTGGTTATTTAAACCATTTTTCACGACTTTTTCTACGAATTTCATTTTTATCTTGTGCGAAACTTTGTTAGAGAGTGAAAAATAAAAATAATATTCGTAAGTATTTATATTAACCGTGTTCGCTCCAAATCCGGAACATATGATCTTTTAATGGAGTTTATCTCAACAGAAGTGTTTCTACGAGAACTGCTTATTAATTAGTTACTCAAACTGTTTCTATATATTTCCAGAACACATAGAAGACTAGGGCTAAGACAGAACAAACGGACATAACAAACGGAAACGAATTGATTATCTTGTTATTCGAGCAATTTCCATTCGAGCAAATTACCGGGAACCGTTTGTTTCATGCACCGTCAGAAATTTTTAATTCACAAACAAAAATATGTGTTTTTTTGTAATAAATCTTTGACGAAATTCATTCATTCAATAAAATGCCCAAATATATTTTCAATTTTAAATAAAATTCTATATTTTATTTGACAGTCGTATGGTCACGGATTTTTTTCGGTCTATATTATCATTATAAAGTTACATAAAAGAGAAAACTGACAACTCTGAACAAACAAGTAGATCTTTAAATTCACCATTAATTATCGTATACTTTACTTTTGTAAAATAATAAGACATTTTACAGTGATCGAAATAATTCCACGACCTTAAATATTATTTTTTTATATACATGTCCGCTCCCAATTTGGAGCATATGGCTTCTTAATGGAGGTATCTCAACAGATTTTTTTCTGTGAGAACTTTTTGCCACTCAGTCGCCCAACCTCTCTTTTTCCAAAGAGAGTAGTAGGAATAGAAAGATAAGGCTAGGAAAGAACTAGTGGTAAGATAATCACTCTCGCTACACCCAATTATTAAATGATCGGAAAAATTCTGTTCGAACTGGGATTCGAACCCGTGAAGTCCGGCACGGAAGCTGACAACGCTAACCGATGCGCCATAGGACCCGACCTTATTTATTTCATTTTGATTTGAATAAATGACACTGTTACATGTATTCTCTTATCGCAAGGTTTCCCAATCTATGTTCCGCGGAACACTGGTGTTCCACAGAACCTTAATATGTGTTCCGTGAACACCCACTCTTTTTCAATATTTTCCGAAAACTTACGATTATGATTCCTTAATTCAGAATCCATTTTCCGTGACATCAAAACCAGCATGCTTTCTTTATTCAGCGTAACTTATTATGAAAATCTGATTGATTGTATCAGTGATTCTGATATAAATGTCATTCAATTCTTTCTTGGCGAGTTTGTCAGAAGAATCTCCCAAACTGTCAAAACAAGTAATTATTGCTTTACTTCCGTTTTATACAACGTATTTATTCGAAGCAGGATTTTTTTTATGCTGCAAAGAGCCAAAGTGCTCTTAAGAAGACCCCATTCTAAAATAATAAAGGTTTAATGACAATATTTTTTTTGTTTAAATACTATTGTACTATGAATTACCCGACCTAAAAATAGCCTAAAAATTATGTATAAAAAAGTGTTCCGTTAAAATTTCCGGATCTGCAAAGTGTTCCATTGCAGAAAAAGTTTGAGAAACCCTGTCTTATCGGTTGATAATGCTCGTCATGAGCAAAACCGGTCTAGATCTTATTAAATAAAAGTGGGAATTAGTGTAAATGTATATTTTATTTTTTTAACTAAATTTTCATAATTAATATTATTCATTTGGTACAACTATGCAAAATATTTGAGTTATATCATAATGCATTTTACTTTAATAACGCTGTATAATGATGATAAATTATTTTTCTATCAATAATCATTAAAAAGGTATAATCAAATATGTTGATAACCCTAATAAGAAAACGTGTATCTTATTTTACCTCAGTTGGCAAAACTTTTTGTTTTCCACTCGTTTCTGCCTTCATTATAGCGAGTGGCAGTCTGTATTCTACATTTGAATAATTTAAATGAAAGTTCTCTTTTTTAAAACGTAAATAAAATGGCAGAATATTTATTGATTCATTGCATAATCAAACAATGACTGGGCATCTTGAAAAATGGACAGTATTTTGTTTGAATGTTTTTTTTGTTTTAAATATTAATAATTTTTATTATTCCGGGACGAAAAATAAATTTAGAATTTTTCATTTTTAATGAATGAAATATTTTATTTATCAAAGTCGACCGAATAATTTTCTTTTAGGAATTACGACTCGATTGAAATGTCATTGTATTTTTCATTTGTTTTTCTCACAATAATTTATTAGACCCATTTCAGAACACGTGCAACCTTCAGGATTTGAAAATCCTATCAAAGTTTTTGTTTTTCTTTAAGTCTCACGAACATTACGAATTGGTGAATAACAGCGCATCAATTCATCATAGATGATAATTCGAACCAAATTAAAAGTGACTTTTTTTGAGAAAACAGCTCTGAGGCTAAAAGGGTTAATTAATTGTGTAACGTTTCAAATTAATGAAAAACGCAAAAATCATAAAAAATATGCTTGGACATGTATCTTTTACTAATGTTTGATAGTCAAATAATTTAGACTAGCTGTAAGCCCGTTGACCTCAACGGGGGGATTTTTGTTGCATTTTTAAGTAGTCAGAAAATTACAAACCTATTTATTGAATAAGCCAGAGATTCTTAAAATAAAATAAATATATCGGGGCGTATATCGACAGCCCTGACCTGTAGTATTTAAATTGTAAATTATTTAATTTTTGGAATAATGTTAAGTTTGCTAACAATTATTTTTCCTATTAGCAGAAATAGACCTCGTAAATTACCTAATTTTTGGAATAATGTTTATGTTTGCTAACAACTATTTTTCGAAGTAGCAGAAATTTCGTAAATTATTATATCTTTGGAATAATGTTCAAGTTTGCTAACAATCATTTTTCATAGTAGCATAAATCGATCTCGGCGCATATATCGACAGCCCTGCAGTTTTTAAATTGTAAATTATTAAATTTTTGGAATAATGTTCAAGGTTGCTAACAATCATTTTTCGTAGTATATATATTTTATTCAACTAATTTTCAAGTATGCTAACAAAAATATTTCGTAGAAAAAGAATAAGACCCGAGGACATCAGTACGCACACATTTGTGAATTGTGAATTGTTAATTGTGATTTGTGAAAAGTGATTATTTTATCGACTATTAATATATAGATTTTGAAATTTTTAGAATAATCTAATATTCTAATTTTTAGAATAATTTAATATCTATTGAACTTTTTTTTCACTTCAATGGAATGTGAGAAAAAAGTCGGAAAATAAATGGGCAAAGAGTTAAATTATATTTATATAAAAAATGCAATTTTCACATGCAAAATATTATAAATTAATTGGACATTTTATCAAAACAAAATTATCAAAATTTTGACTTATTCTCCAAATAGAACTTGTTTTTTAGAATATATATAATGATTTTTACTGATGTTATTTTACTAATCATACTGAAACTATGCTTTCGCCAACAACTAACTATACCACGTATGTATCTAGATTAAAAACAAATCTTGAAATAATTGCGTCTTATATTTATTTTTTGAAAAACTTACTTGGCTAGTCAATCGGATTTTGTTATTTTGATAGCATTTATTTTCATACGATCAAGATGTAATGTGATTTAAAAAGAAAGTTTTCAAAAAAAAAAAATGTTATAAACCAAAAAAAAAACGCTCAGGACATCCTCAGACAGACTTACTTTCAGTAAGTAAAAGTAAGTCTGTCTGAGGATGCCTCTGAAAGAGGCGAAACACGTGTCACAGTTTGTAGCACAATACGTGGAATAATCTAAGTTATTTTTTATTTTATATTCAAATGAACTTCCAAAAAGTTACCGACGAATCCATCGAAAGCATAAACAATGTATTTTAGAGAAAAAATGATTGAAATTATGCAATAAAAAGGGTGGGTTCAGTTCACTTTTTCCCATCATCCTAACTTGGCTCACTTTGCCGTATTTTAATCTCGTTGACCCCAATCTATCAAACTATTTCGCTTACTTTATTTATATTACTATTTGAGCATAAATTTACCTTGTCATTCATTATTTGACAATATTCCATTTTTGAATCTTTTACACAAACAATCGAAGTCAGTAGGAATCGCAAATATCGTTCCATTTTCAAATTTTTATTTTAAATACACTATTTTTATCGCCTTGATATTTATGACGTTAGCTCAGTTGATAGAGAGCTCGACTGGTAATCCAGAGTTCTGTGTTCGATCCACGGTCGCGGCGTTTTTTTGTATGAAATTTTTTCAGCTATTTGATTTGTTTCGTCAAATAATAAACAGTGTATTTGGAAAATATGTCTTTAGTATGAATAAAAAAAATAATTAATGGCGACAGCGGAGCAGGATTGGGGGGGGGGGGAGGAGGACCGTCTTTCTTGACGTCATCGAAAAGGCGAAATCGCGACCATATACAAACGAAAAAAGTATGTATTTGGTATGAATAAAAAAATGGTGACAGCGGGGCTGGGGCGGAGGAGGGGGAGGGAAAATCGCGGACAATCATTCAGACGGACGGACATTATCGAGTATTAATATATAGATTGTTTGTAACGTAATGTGCACTTATTTTTACGCTTAAATTGATATTTTTAACAACTCCATTTTGCGGCTTTCGTGAATACAAAAAAATGTTTTTTTTTTATTCACGAAAATATTCAATTCAATTATTAAAATACAAGTTGAATGACCGCATTACATATCGGCAATATTTTGTTTTGAATTTATACAACAACAAAAAAAATCACAGCCCGACCTCAATAACAACAAGTCATGCAAATAAAATTTCGGATTCCTCGTATTTTTTTGTTTCACTGGTTTTCGATTATTGGGAATACGATGATAAAAATAAATGTTCTTTTTTTGAATAAATCTCGTTTTGAAATATGTCCACTGTTTCTGATTCGCGGAAATATTTGGATATGAAATTTAAATGTCGAACTAGATTAAAAATAATATTTGATGTTGAAATAACTGCCAGTTACTTCCTTCAATGCGAATGTAGATAGTGTAAAAAACTAATTTTTGATTGGATTTTATATATTCATAAAATGGTTTTTTTGTTCTTGTTTTGAAATAAATTACTTTTTGTTTGTAATGTGCAGTTAACGGTTACAAAATAATGCATTATTGGGACCATTAGAGGTAAAGTGAGCCAAGTGGTATTTTAGAAAAAAAATTTAGATGCGTCGTAATATATTTTTTTATCCATGTCCCCGCTTCCAATGTGAAGAATATGACCTCCACTAATGGAGGTATCTCAAAAGAAGTTTTTCTACAAGAACTGTTTTCTCTCTAGAAAGAATGAAAGAGTACTCTCTAGGGAAAGATAGATAAGGCTAGGACAGGACTAGTGGTTAATTTATCACTCTCGCTACGCCCAGCTATTAAAGGATGGGAAAGGTGGGAGGAGAGGACATTTTAGACATCACAAATACACAATTTTGAAGTGTAAGTTTCAATTATTTTGATATTAGTTGAATATTTATTTCGAAAAAAAACCTTTTTTTACGTTTTTTTTCCTGATCACGATTTCCACATGACCTTCTTTTTTCAAACTTAATTTAGGTACTAATTTGGCATTTTTAGCTTACATCCTTTTGATAGAACGTGTATCGTAAGTTGTATGCATTGTGATTAGCGAAAAAAGCTGTTTTCAAAAAGTGTGGGTCCTTCTACCTTTCCACAGTCGATATGTTAAAAAATATGTCTATTATTTTTGTTATTGTTTTAGCTTTTTATATGCTTTATTAAAAATATATGGAACAAAAAAAAGCACAATAATTTCTACGCAAAAGACTCTGACTCATTTTTTTCGCGAAAAGTTTGCTCAGAGTTTTGCACTTATTCCAAAATAATCCAAAACTTCAACTCTTCAATTTGGTTGCCATAACTTGCTGTATAACTCTTGTTTATTAGCCAAGTTCCTAATTAAACGCTGCTAAGAAGGCCTCTTCTAATAACTTCATGAGATTTATTTCCATTTGGGAGATTCTTATTGTTGTGTATTTTAGTTGGGAATAAGTTTAGCCTGCAACTTGAGAACTTACTCCGGTCGTACTATTGAAAACAAACAGAAGTAAAGTTCATATTATAATTCCGTAGAAACTTGATATTTAACAAAGACCTTCATAAAAACTGAGCGAAAATATTGAATTTCGTATGGGACATGTTTTGAAAAGAAGATTAGAACCACGCAAAAAATTCCTGCGAATATTGATTATTAATTGATATATCGTCACCTTTCTGTCAAAAATTGGCAGGTAACACAATGTATGCGAAGAGATTTTTTGTTTGGGATTAGGGTATCCAATCCCGGAGCCTTTTTCCAATCCCGAGATTGATTTTTTTTTCAATCGGGATTCTGGAATTAGGATTAGCTCACCGAGAAATTTGAAATCCTCGATTTGGTACATTTTCCAAATCTTATCTCCAAGAGTCAATTTTTTTTCCAAAATCCAAAATCAGTTTTCGGGATTTACTCAAGATTTCGGGATCAAACAATTGGATGGGATCCCGGAATCCCGGGATTGGATATCATATTTGGGATAGCTCAGTTGGTGCATGTATTATAGTTGAGGCCAACAATAGCATTGCAGGCTATTGTAAAACTGCCGGTTTAAAAGGAAAACGTTGTCTCTGTCTATTAATTTTAATCTCTTATTTTGATTAGTCTATATTTTAATATTATAAATATTTATAAAAATAAATATTTTTTTTATCAAAGAGAATATTTTGAACTTAAAATTTTGTATTTATTAATAAAAAAATTGTCATCAGTCAAAAGATCGCACCAGAGTACTCAAATGGTCGTAACTTCACCACCCCTGCTTTGGACTAAGATTTTCTTAAATGTAAGAAAATAAAAATTATGTATAATATATATGTGGCATTAGAGTTATTTGCCAAGGCGCCAGATATTTTGAATTGAGGTTTTTCTTCAAAGCCACTAGAGAATTAGTTCGGAGAAAAAAAGCAATACCAGCACCCATGTCCAAGATCTGAAATTTGAATTGAAGTTATATTGTTGTTGGTAGTTGAACTAAGCTTAAGATATTACCACAAGACCATACAGGAGAATACAGGAGAAGACAATACAGAAGAAAACCATGCAGACAAAATTGTCTTTTTAACCTTGATAAACCTTTATAATTTAATTATAAATTCAAAAACGGATATAATTCAAATATTAGAAGAGTGTTCATATTTTCATGAAAAAGTTTTTATTAAAATTTTTGCATAACAGATATAAGTGTCAATTGATCTTTTATAAAGTTTTTTGATTTATTTTGACTGTGATAAAGATTGAATAAATAAAATTTTCGGTATATTTGACTCAAACAATATTGTAAATAAGAAAGATAAGTGGAAGTGGAAGTGTTCCCAGACGTTGGATCAATTAAGCGCCAAAATGGGACTAGAACACAAAAAAAGAGTAGAAATGTATCGTCATATTTTTTTTTACCCATCGAAATTTTATCTGAATTTTCACAATTCACAAAATCAGGACTCGAGTATTTCATAATGAATAACGTTTACCTAAAATTTGTAAATGTATCACATTTACTAATAAAGAATCAATGAGTTTATCAGTAGGGGAAGTACTCTCAAGAACATTGCACACATATTGTGAGACTGTTATTTGGCTGTTCCCAAATATACGATAACAAGATTTTAATCCCATAACAAGCATCGTTTTTGGTGGGCTTGGTAAAGTGGCTTCAAACCTGTATATTACATGGGTGTCCAACCGGTAGATCGCGATCGATCGGTCGATCCCAAAGCAAAATTTGGTCGATCCCGAAAGCATCCGTGAATTTAGAAAAAAAATATAATTTAAATATAAAATATACAAAAATACAAAAATTTAATTATGTTGTGAGCACATACCTATCTAATGATATGTATTTAGCATTTAAAATAAACATGTCTAAGTTTGAAGAAGGGAAAAAATCCTACTAAATAAAATTTCTTATAAGAATCATGTTGGAAGTCGATCGCAAAAAAACTTATGATTGAAAAGTCGAACCCAGGGCAAAAAAGCTTGGACACCCTTGTATTAAAGCATCTTTTAAATGGTTAAAATTTATAAACTTAAAAAATGACGCCACCTGTACGGGTGGGTCCCTGGGCGCACAATATCGCCCCTTTACTTGAAAACCTTTAATTACGCTTATATGGTGTTCACTGTCAATACTTAATGGAAAGTCATATTATTAAGAAAAAAACACAAAATTCTTTTTTACTTACTTTCTACTTTATTTATCAAGGTCAGGACCGGTTTCGATCATGGCGAGCATTGTCAACTGATAAGAAATGAAATAAAAACAGTGTTTTTTTTTTATATCAAATTTATGGGGCTTCAAGTACCAGGTCACTGCGCCAGCGTCAAGGCTCTTTCAGTCTCCTTCATCGATAGAGTTTTTAAAAAAAATGTAAATTGCATCCCCTTACCATCGTTTGCAGACGGAAGGGCGCGATCACTACAGAGATAAGAAGTTCACGGGAACTCCACATGCACTATTTTGCAAATCACATTCCATATGCTTCCTCCATACTATATCCGTACATGTACACACACATGCGCATACATACATACACACATACAGTACACAAAAAAATCAAACAAAGAGAGTCATTTTCGTGATGCTAAAGTCGTTCTTAAAAGTGTTAATATGCAAAAACAAATTGAAATTAAAAGAATTTACAAAATACAGTAGAAATTATCCATTATTGACTCTAAAATAACGCAAATTAAAATGTTTAACATGAGCGAAACCGGTCCTGATCTTGATAAATAAAGTGGAAATTAAGCACAAAGGAATATTGTGTTTTTTCTTACTTTAAATACGCATTGAAATAAATATTTAATTGAATTAAATTCAATCAGTTAAATTTTGAGCGGTGTTATGTAATAATTAATAATAGGAAATCCACTCTTGTTTTCCGCTATTGTTTTATAAATAAAAAAGCTTATAGGCTAGGCTAATAAAATAATTTATTCCTGGCAACATTAAATAAATACTTGTAATTTACTATTTATTAAAGTGCTTAACTTTGTTATGCGTGTGAAAGCCGAACACAAAATTTCAGCTTATTTTTGTAAGTAATAGTATCAATTCAATGCCTTTTGTTTGTTCTGTTTTCTTTCGGCTAATCCAGTCAGATATTATTATTATGTGCCAGAATTAGGTAACAAGGTCGGTTTCTAGTGGGTACTATTGTATAAGTATCGCTCGAAACAATTCACGAAATGTACAGCGCTTGGTATCGCGCGCTTTAAGTTTGACGTTTAAGGGCTAAGAGAACTATTTATAAGGCAATCTGCAAAGCCGCAGCGCAACATTATTCTACGAAGCGCTTCTGCGTTACTTGCAGCATTGAAGTTCAACTCGCAGAATATTTAATTTTTAATATTAATTAATAATTTCTTTCATCTATATTTTTTTTGTTTTAACCATGTCCGCTCCCAATGTAGAGCATATGGACTCCTAATGGAGTTTATCTCAACAGAAGTGTTTCTACGAGAGCTGCTTGTTACTCAGTTGCTCAACCTCTCTTGTTTCAAAGAGAGTAGGAATATAAGAATAGGGCTAGGTCTAGTCTACAGCTAGCAAGTGTGGGGATCGTTTCGTATAGTATTTTTTCAGATTTGAACCTGTCTGAGTGAGCAGTGTTTTTTTATTTGCATCAATTACGGGAAAATTCAGGAAAAATTCGGGCAAAAATGGGTTAAATTATATATACATAAAATAAATTAATATTTGTACTTTATTTAATATTATTTTTAAAAAATAAACTGGAAATAAAGTACAAAGGAATATTGTGTTTTTATTAATATAATGCCTTTCCACCAAGTATTGACAGCGAACACCTTAAAAGCGATCAATATATTAGTGGAATTATTAAGCGGATTGTGATTGCAATACCGGATGAATATATTAGTAGCTTCCATGTCAGACTTCACGGGCTCGAATCCCAGTACGAACAGCAACTTTTCTATTGATTTTTCGATTTCTTTTCAGAGGCATGGATGTTTGTGATGTCTAAAAATTCCTGCCCTCCACCATTCGAATCCTAAAAATATCGAGGTGAAGCTAGAGTGATTAGCCAACAACTAGTTTTGTCCTGCTATATCGTTTCTATACCTAATACTCCCTTCGAAAAAGAGAGGTTTAGCGACAAAAAGTTCTCGTAGAATAACTTCTATTGAGATAACTTCATAAGGAGGTCATATGCTCTACTTTAGGAGTGGACACAGTAGTACATTTTTAGCCATTTGAATAGATAATTTTTCGGTAAATTGCATACAGTTATATATTTTCAGTTTATTAAGTAAAAATCAATTGCTTATTTGAGTAAAAATAATAAAACATTTTTAGTACTTTTTCCACATAAAAATATTGGATCAGGACCGGTTTCTTTCATTGTCAACCGATAAGAAATACAATGAAACAGTGATATTTATACATAAGATTTTATTTATACAAATATCTTATTTATACATAGTTATTTTTTTTCACAAACTGTACTTTTACTTCCCCTATTTCGAAGCGTTAATTCAGTTAGTGGATCGTCACGGCTTGCCGTGTTTGTTCATTGCCGTTGAAAGTTTTGCAGCTTCAAAGATATTGTTATACTTGAGTGTTTACAAATAATATTGCGAGACTGATTTGTATGTTATCTGTCAAGCTGAATATCTAAAATGGAGATAATGAGATTATGAACATTGTGATGTTTCTACTTTGACGTTGCATTATTTGGGATTATTATATTTCTAAATAATTCTTAGATGATACTTAGTAGTGATAATATTTAATATAAAATTTAAAATAACTTTGATTATTCCACGTATTGTGTAACTAACTGTGACACGTGTTTCGCCTCTTTCAGAGGCATCTTCAGACTTATTATCGCAAATTTTGCTTAAGTAATGAACCAAGATTGATTATTAAATTTTATATTATGAAATTACAAAATGTAGTTTGGGTTTTTTTCCTTTTAATGGAAGCAAAGAGGGGGGTGATTGAATCAATTGAATCAAAGATATTTTAAATTTTATATTAAAATGAACTTCCACAAAGTTACCGCCGAAACCATGAGTATCTAAAAAATTGTATTAAAATTTTTAAACAATAAATTGTTAAAAATAATTATTTGTTCAGTTAATTTCTTAATTAAAGCGCTTAATTTCAAAACCAGCTAAAACTGTTTTTATACATTTTTGAGTATTATATAATATATATATATATCGACTGTGGAAAGAAAAAAGGACTTAACCCACACATATAAAATTTTACAGGAGGCGCAAAAAACGTGTTTTGATTAATTTGGGCCATATGCAAATTATGAGTTATTTATACACAACCTTGATGTGCACGGATACTTCTAAACTAGTGTTTAATTGACATAATCTAATAATAATTAAAGACATTGTCTAGGAAAAACTTTTATTTCAGTCTTCACAGAAAAAATACATACTAATACACCTACACGTTCTGTGTATTATACACTAAGCGTATCAATGTAGTAAAACGGCAAAGTTAGATAAACCTATCTATAATATTTAACATTTTTGTATATCGTAAAATATAGTAATTTTTTTTTGAAAATTTGCATTTTAAAAAAAACCGCATAACTTCGAAATCGCATAAAAACAGGATTGACTGTATATTCTAGGGCAGTAAATTGATGTTGGTTATTACTTCGGATCGAATCAGTTTCGAAATAATTTATTGTTGGAAAATATTTTTAATCGGAAAATCAAATTATACTCGGGCTAGTGGGGTGAATTATTTGTGGGTAATTTAGGATTGAATCTGTGGCGGAATCGAAAACCAATGGCGTGGCAACCCAACGGAAATCACATGGTTACGTTATTGACTCGCGTGATGGCGTTCATCGCCATATTATTGGGTTTACTGCGATTACGCTAAACTGTAAACACAATATTTGACGTGCAGCAGTTTGCGAGCCATCGGCCCCAGGCGATGTCCATTCCATCAAAATTTGCAATATCCTGCCGGATATGAACGACGTATACACACACATAGCCGTGCGCACTGCGCGTCGGGACTCGTACGACGGTGATTTGATTTAAGCAGGGATAGCAACACCGGGAGAATATTGTTTATTGTTTCAAATCGGAAGAACAGTACATTGCATTACAGTTGATACCAATTCACCATGCACTTGACAAATATAATTAGAATAAAAAAAACAGTATATAATACATCACTATATGCAAATATTTTAGACATACAAAATCAAAAAAGAAAAACCTAACTTAACACTTCACAAATATTGTTACTGAAAATGTCCAATTCTCTAGGCCAGGGTTTCCCAAACTTATTGTGCAATGGAACACTTTGCAAATCTGGAAATTTTAACGGAACACAGCTTATTTTTTAGGTCAGTAATTCAAAATAGTAAAAATAATGTTATTAAATCGCATATTATTATTGTAAAATATGTTACATAAAAATATGAGTAAAAAAAGCTCTCAGTGATTCAAAATCTCTACCTATACATATATAGATATTTGAGGTTTAAAACATGAATTGAGATTCATCATCATTCGATTTTGAGTATGAAGTAGATGTTTAAATGCGCTGCAGCGTACATTACCATTCCAAATTTTCGCGAACCACCAGTGTTCCGCGGAACATAGTTTGGGAAACCCTCTTCTAGGCAATGCATTGATCAGTCGAACACCCCTTGAAACTGGTGATTCACATGTAATTACCTTACCACCAGTCATATTCTTTCAACCCCTACTCTCCTAGAATAAGAGAGATTGAGCATTCGATAAACTAGCACTTCTCATAGACCAACTTTTGTTGAAATACCTCTAAAAGGAAGTCATATGCTATATAATGGAAGTTTACATGATTTTTTAAAAGTCTATGGTTAGATTTAAAGCTATCAAAGCAAATATGCAGTAGTAAAATAATACTAAATTTTCACTTTTAAGGTGTTCATTGTCAATACTTGGTGGAATAGCATTATAATAAAAATAATAAAAGATTTTTAGTACTTTTTCCACTTAAAATTTATTTGATCAGGATAATTTTGGGTAATTATAATGTAATTTGTAAATTCTTTTAATTGTTAGTAATTGCTTACACCTTTTTATTTCAATTTAACTTGTATAAATAGCACTGTTTAATTTATTTTCCTTATCAGTTGATAATGCTCGTAAGGAGTGAAATCGGTCCTGTTCAAATAAATTTTAAGTGGAAAAAGTACTAAAAATCTTTTATTATTTTTACTACATTTTCAATTATCTTTTCCATCTAAATACCAATTTTGTTTGAGAAATACTTATTTTTTAAACTGTCAAAAATGTAGAGTTTTGATTGTGGCTTAAAATGACTACCAAATTCTATGAAATCTTAGAAAATTGCTTTTAAAGTTGTGTGTATGAATTTACGTTACAATTTTGCTTACCCCTGAATATTTCAAACATTCATGTCAAAGCTTAAACGTTAAGCAGGTGTCTAATTAATATTGTAAAGCTCTTTTCACCAAAGCTATGTTCTATAAATTAAAAAAAAATATATTGAAAATAAATTATATTTTAAAGGGGGAATCACTCTCAGTGAGTACTTGCTAATGTTTCACTAGTTTAGTAAGACATGTTTTTTTCTGAATGTTATGTCATCACAAAAAACAATCATAAATAGTGAAATTTAAGAACTCAAGCCCTTGATCACACAAGTGAGAACAACTCAATACCTAGAATCCGGTTTATCAATTAGTGGTTAGCAAGTATTGAAGCATTAACTTAAAAACTATGATGGTCCTTACTTTAATTTATCAGAATGTTTTTAATTTTATTTTTAGAAAATTATAAGGTTGACTTCATTTCTTAATGCAGTTGTATGTTGTGTCATTAATGACAACTCCGCTAAATCAAAATTTTACCATTTTGGCCTGAAATAAACGATGAAATAAACGCTTGCCTCAAATCATCGACTCTGTGGCGCTATGTAAAGAAACTTCAGCTGACGACAAAACAGTTGCATTTCTAAACGAACCATTAGCGGAAGATTTCTCCAAGCAATTGCTGACTATCGTTGGTAACGACTGTGTTCCTGTTGACGAATCGAACGGATTGATTTCGTTTCCGACGATTTTTTTCAATTTCGTCTCAACGAAGGACGGCTTCATCAACAAAATTTTCCCAAACCACAAAAATCACAATTGGTTGAGTGAACGAGCAATTCTTGCGGCTAAGAAAAAAGATGTGGATCATTTAAGCTTCTCAATTCAAAATCAAATCGTTGATCTACTGCATTTCTTTAAATCTATCGAGTATCGACTGTGCCACGTGAATTACATCATTTCAATGTAATTAAAATACTTTTCGTTTTGAATTATGCACATTTATTGAACTTAATTCATTTTGAGTATTCATTTCAACTGAATTTAATTCAGCCAATAAATTAACCCATCATTTATTGATTCTGATGCGGTACGAAGTTCGTCGGGACAGCTAGTTTTAAATAAATGACAAATATGAGCAAAAACATGGTTTTGTTTTGCATATACATATGTATAATGCCTTTCCACCAAGAAGTGACGACGAACACCTAAAAAATGATTTATTCGTTTCAAAACCGCGCAACTAAATCATTAATATTACATGTCCCAGATCCTGCGTGTTTTTTTAGGGAAATACTTTTGCCTAATATACACTCGAATTCGATATTTTAAAAACCTGTATTGACTCAGTATAGATGGCACTATACAAATTCATCAAAATATTGCTTATATTGCATTGGAATACCAAGTATTTGATTTTTAGATTTCTTGGAGACCCGCGTCTACTTGGGATCCAAGCGGTTAACCAAATGGCTTCTGAATATGACTGTTTTTATATTGTAAACAGTATTCAATTGAATACAATCAGTGCTTTTCTTTTTTAAAGTGCCGGAAATTAATTTTTGTCAAGCTTTTTTTCCTTATTCATGTCCGTACTCAATGTGGATTATAAGGCTTCTTAATAGAGTTTTTTTACGAAAACTGATTGTTAGTCAGTTGCTCAACCTAACTTTTAAAGAGAGTGTAAGAATAGAAAGATAGGGCTGGTACAATACTTGTAGTTTATTAATCGCTCCCGCTTTGCCCAGTCAATTTTAGGATTGGATAAATGGGAGAGATAGATATCACAAATATAAAAACGAACAAAAAATTATCTTGAAGGTAAAATTTTAGGTCATATAATTATTACTTTTTTCGCTAGCTCGTGATTAAAAAAAATATTTTCAAACGTCTTCCGGCAAAACAAAATTTTGCAAATATTGATGTGAAACATACAAAATGTCGATAAAAAGGTGCTGGAACGCCGTTCCACCCCGTTGCATGGGAAAAAGCAATGCATATAATAAGTTACAATACTTTGTTCCAATAGTTACAATCTTTGTATTATGTTTTATGTTTTACACGTGAGAATGAAATTCATGATAAGTAATCCAACACCTTTCCGAATTTGATTTCCTATTAACTGTCGAATATTAGTTTTGGGTCATTAACGTCACCTACGCAAATGGATAGGTAACAAATAGTAAAGCATATTAACGCCATGTTTTTTGCTATTTCTCGCCTTCAGCTATTTTGCCAATACGGTTAATCGTTTCCAGAGTTTTTCAAGCGTATTTCATTTTAATCACATCTCAAGCCTGATAAAATACATGACCATAAAAATTATAATTCCACGCAAATTCACTAACGTTGAAAATTTGATTATTCCTTGAAAAAAATATGAAGTGTTTATGTAAAAAATAAAACCAACTGGCAAAGTATTCTAAAATAATAGGTTATTGATATTTTGATGAAGTAATTAATGAAAATATTACTGAAGTATTATATTACATGATATAAGTTTTGTTGTTGGTATTTTTTTTAAAATACGCTATTCTTTTTAATTCATGTCTGCCACTAATTTTGAGCATATGGCTACTTAACTCTCGCGGCTCGGAGGCTAGAAAAATACTTCTCTGCCGATGGGGGTCGTTTAGGGACCCCAGTGGTTTCCTCATTATTGGCCTTATTCTTATGAATTAAAAAAAAAAAATAGTCTAAGGGCTTTAAAATATCTCTCTGCATCATTCCTCATCGATTTTTTTATAAAAATTCGTGGTTTTTTAATAAATAATCATATTTTAAGTTGCGCGTAAAAAAGACGTCATCCCAGCACACATATGAAATTGCAACTGACGCGTTTAGCCCAGCTATCTTACGAACGATCGCTTATCGCGGGCGCTTATCTCGTTATCGCGTTATCGCGTATTTATATAAACTACAAAAGGTCCAAAAAACTATGATATAAGAATACCTTAATTATAAACATTGTATTACCCATATTAAAATAGATATTTAAGAAAATGTGGGTATTGGGGTCGCATTTCTTGAGCTTAGAACAGGAAAAGTTAAGAAAGTATCTTAACAGAATTTTTCTTCGAAAAATACTTGTTACTCAGTTGCTCAAACTTTGTTTTTTTAAGATAGCAGTAGTGATAAAGTGTTTGCCGGGTCCTATGGGGCAGCGGTTGGCGATGTAGGCTTCCGTGCCGTATCTCACGGGTTTGAGTCCCAGTACGAACAGCATTTTCTTTTATCGATGTATCGATTTCTGTTCGAAGGCATTGGTGTTTGTGATTTTTCCTCCATAACTTCCAATCATTAAATAACTTTATCAAATCGATCAACAAAAAAATCTGTTCGATTTCTGTTCGAAGGCATGGGTGTTTGTGACGTCTAAAAATTCCCTCTCACCCTTTCTTATCATTAATAACTGGAGGGAGCGAGAGTGATTAGTTAACCACTAGTCATGTCCTAGCCTTATCCTAATATCACTACTACTCTCTCTGAAAAGGAGAGGCTGAGCGAGATACAAACAGTTCTCGTAGAAAATTTCTGTTGAGATACCTCCACTAGGAGGCCATATGCTCCACATTGGAAACAGATATGAATAAAAAAAAGTATTGACAGTAACACAACACAGCGAATTATTCAATGTGCTGTGTTGTGCTGTGTAAGCGGACAGATAAAGAAACGCAAACATAATATTGCGTATTTTTTAGTGATTGAATTGGCATTTACTTGGTAGAACTCCCTTATAATAAGGTAAAAAATATCAACGTATTTGGTTCTACATTTTTTTATATGATGATTTTGTAACTATTTCGGCGTGCGCCATCGTCATAACTATATGTTACCGTAGTACTACATTTTAGGGTGTCCACTGTCAATACTTAGTGGAAAGGCGTTATATTAAGAAAAACACAACAATCCTTTGTAATTTATTTCCACTTTATTTATAAAGGTGAGGACCGGTTTCGATCATGGCGAGCATTGTAAACTGATAAGAAATACAATTTAACAGTGCTATTTATACAAAACAGAAATATTTAACGGGAGCCGGTAAATTGCTCGAATGCAATTGCTCGAATAACAAGATCCTCGAATAACCAATTCCTCGAACGGCAAATGCTCGAATTACAAATTGCTCGAATTTCTTGGTTATTTAAATGGTTTTAATACAGTTTAGTGTTTATTACATGGCAGTTGATAACTCAAGTGTTTCTACGAGAACTGCTTGTTAATTAGTTACTCAAACTGTTTCTATATTTTTCCAGAACACATAGAAGACAAGGGCTAAGACAGAACAAACAGTTAGTTTATCACTACCGCTACGCCCAATTTTTAGTAAGAATGGGTGAGATGATTTCAAGAAATTACATATATGTGTGCCTTTAAACAGAAATCCATAAATAGTTTAAATAATAATTGATTAAAAAGTGTACGTATTAAGATTCAAGTCCGTGACCTCCGAAAACAAAACCAACGACCTTTTCCACTCGACCACTGGAAACTTAAATAAAAAACATTTTTTTATTGGGACTTTTTTTTATTTATGGTTTTTATTTCCCGACTTGCATAAATATTTGTTTAAAGAATGAGTAATTAATGTTTTAACTTTTATAAAAAAAATTTGAGCAATTTATAATTCGAGCATTTGACGTTTGAGGAATTGGCTATTCGAGGATCTTGTTATTCGAGCAATTTCCATTCGAGCAATTGCATTCGAGCAATTTACCGGAAACCTTATTTAACAGTGCTATTTATTTATACAGATTGAAATAAGAAGATGTAAACAACAATTGAAATTGAAAAGAATTTACAAATTACAGCATAAGTGATTCTATAATTACACAAAATTAAAATGTTTAAAACCTCTAATGATCGAAACCGGTCCTGTACGGTCCGGTAAAGTAAAAAGGAATATTGTGTTTTTTCTTATAACAAAAAATTTTTGAACTAAATATATACGTTGATATTTTTTACATTATCATTTACTATTCCAGACAAATATGTGACCATTTCGTTGAGTTTCGCTGGTTAAGTGAGGTATAGACCAGCTGAAAAAGTCTTTCTTTGTACAAAATAAACTTTTTTTCATGAAACGTAGTTTTGAAAATGGAAATCTGAGAAAAGCTCCAGCAGGGAACAACTGAAGGAGGCAGATAAATTTTCAACGAGTAAATTTAATTGTTCGGCCAAAATTATGGCGCCGTTAGGACTATTGTTTTCCTGAAATCCCTTCTGTTTGGTTTAATTAAAGAAAGCAAACGCCTCGGCAAGCTAACAAGAAAGATTATCTTCATAAATGCATGAAAACAACTTATTGTTTTATGTTTTCTGTGAAAAAGACGCTTTGAATAAATATATATTTATTTGAATTCGTATTTTACCTGTAAATTCAATCAAATATTAACGTTGATAACACCTAAAAATAATGATTCACTCAATTGCAATAATTCGTGTAATTATACTTTTGCGTTTTTTGCAGGAAAATTACAAAAAAATCTTTCGTAATTCAAACATTGTTTCAATATCACTTTTAAGGTGTTCACTGTCAATACTTGGTGGAATGGCATTATAATAAAAATAATAAATCATTTTTAGTACTTTTGCCCACATAAAAATTATTTGATGAGGACCGGTTTAGCTCATCGCGAGCATTATCAACTGATAAGAAAAGTATATAAACAGTGCTATTTATACAAATTAAATTGAAATAAAAGGTGTTAGTTAAATTTGTAATAAAAGGTGTACTGTTCACAATTATAATAGTTGCTCACACCTTTTATTTCAATTTAATTTGTATAAATAGCACTGTTTATATATTTTTCTTATCAGTTGACAATGCTCGCGATGAGCGAAACCGGTCCTGATCAAATAAATTTTATTTGGAAAAAGTACTAAAAATGTTTTATTATTTTTATTATTGTTTTAATAATCATTATTTACAAATAATAGGGTAAAATATCAAGGTATTTCAGTTATACAGTTTTTAAAAAGTTAAAGGTTGATAGCTATTTCGGCTTACGCCATCGTCAGAACTATGCTTTAAACGTACATTTACTTGGCTATATATACTGTCTAAGAAGAAATACACAATGCATCATATTATTCACTCTAACATACTAATTCAAATTCTAATTACAATATTGCACTTATTAACTGTGATTTTAGTGTTACATATTAACTGTGATTACATATTAACTTGTGTGTAACAGTGTAACTGTGATTTTAGTGTTATGTTACACTAAAATCACAGTTAATAAGTGCAATATTGTAATTAGAATTTGAATTAGTATGTTAGAGTGAATAATATGATGCATTGTGTATCTCTTCTTAGACAGTATATATAGCCAAGTAAATGTACGTTTAAAGCATAGTTCTGACGATGGCGTAAGCCGAAATAGCTATCAACCTTTAACTTTTTAAAAACTGTAGAACTGAAATACCTTGATATTTTACCCTATTAAAATGGAGTTCTACCAAGTAAATGCCAAATCAATAAATAAATTATTTACAAAGTTCAGAAGATTGCAACTGTTGTAAAATTTTTCGCAAATAACCAAATACGGTTAAAAAAATATCTTTGAAATTGTTCGAGTACAATAATATAATACCTCAGGCAGTGGCGTAGCTATAAATTTGGGGCCCTCACGCAAACGTCACTTAAGGCCCCCCAGGCAATTTGTTACAATGAGTATGTATAAATTTGGGGCTCCCCTTTGCTGGGCCTGCATGCATAGCATGAGTCTGCTATGTCAGGGTGTCTCAAACTATGTTCCGTGGGACCAAAATAAGTGCTACGCAAAAATTTGGTATGCTCATATAATCTACAACATATTTAAGCACCTTTTTTTCATATTAAAAACCGAGTGAAAATTAATCTTCACTGATGTTTGAAATGTTTAAAAAGGATTGAATCATTTATAATTAATGAGCAGCATGGGTTCAGAGTCGGAAGATCAACCGACACAACTTGATGGTGTTTACGGATTACGTTTCGACGGCGTTAGATAAAGGACTGCAAGTTGACTGTTCTTACAATGATTTCTCGAAGGCATTTGACAGGGTCGATCATGACATTCTTTTGGAAAAACTCCAATTGATCGGGTTGTCTGATGGTTTCCGTAGGCTTTTTGGTAGTTATTTTAGGAACAGAAAACAATACGTATCGTATGGGCTTTTCGAATCAATGCCGTTTTGCACGTACTCTAGTGTTCCGCAGGGTTCACCATTGCAGTTCACTATTTTCATAAATGATATAGCAAACGTTATTTAAAATTCTATGTTCTTGTTATTCGCTGATGATTTGAAACTTTTTTTGAAGGTTGTCACCTTAGATGATTGTCATCGTCTTCAGTCTGATATAGATAATATGATAGATTGGGGGAGGTGTAACAAACTCGATTTCAATATTGATAAATGCAATCTTTTATCCTTTACAAGAGGGTCTCGAGTGCTATTTTTCCGTTATTTAATGAATGGCCGAATTCTCTCGCGAATTTCATCAGTCAAAGATCTTGGCGTACAATTTGAGAGCAAACTAACATTCAATAATCACATTAAGATTACTTGCAAAAAAGCATTACAAATGTTGGGCTTTATCATCCGTATCACCAGAAACTTTTCGGGAGTTAAAATTCTAATATTAATGTACAACGCTTTGGTTCGAAGCAGACTTGAGAGTGGGTCAATTGTTTGGGCCCCAAGATGCTCAAAATATACCCTTATGGTGGAGAAGATTCAGAAGAAATTTTTGAGACTTCTCCATATGAAGGTGTATGGATATTACCCATGGCTTTATCCAACTGACTTTCTCTTAGGCATGCTTAACTTCAAAAGTTTGAACGTTCGAAGAGAAATGTATTTGGCCATATATTTCTTTCGACTTATACGAGGCCAAAATGAGAATTCCACCATTCCTGAGAATGTGAATCTAAATGTTCCTGATTAATTTTTAAGAAATCGTGGACATGAACTGTTTGTTCTACCAAGGTGTAGAACAAGCCTGCCAATGGGGATGCCACTGGGGGGAGCTTTAACGGTGTTTAAAAAATATTGCTTCGGATGTCGACATATTCCACGTAGACGTGGGTGAGTACCGACGAATACTATTTTTTATGTATTAAAGTAAAGTTCGTCGGAGCTTACTCAGTTGACTTCCTTGCCATTTTTTTTCCTACTGCTTTTAATATTAAATTGTACTATTTTTTTCTCCATTGTAAAAGTTTTAAATTTATAATTTGTCAACCTTGTGCAATGTTAATTAAATAAATAAATAAATGTAAAACATCTAGGTACAGGCGGAGATCATTGAAATCACTAACAGCCTTGTTTACTCAAATTTATATGTACCATATTTTCAAAATAATAAGCTATTTAATAACATATATATTAAATATTTTCACAATTATAAATTGCCCGAAAAAAACTGAGTTCCGGTAACAGTTTCAGATTTGCGGTGTGTTCCATTGCACAATAAGTTTGGGAAACTCTGTGTTATGTGATGGTTACGCCGCTTATGGCCTGTAGTGCAGTGTTAAAGTTCATTGAAGTGGAGCACCAGTTCAAATCCCTGTACGGACAGCATTTTTTTCACTTTTTGTTCAAAGATTTAGGTTTTTGTAAAAAACTTCGAAAACTCCCTTGTAATGTAGAGCAAACTATTATGGTTAACCCTTCCCTTACTATGCAAAAAAAAATCAAAAGCTCCTGAGTAGTGTATCCGTCACACATCAGGCAAACAGGAGTGAATCATGACAATCATATGTTGTAAAGCTTTAGTAGTGTTATATAATTGTCATGATTCTCTCCCGTTTGCCTGATGTGTAATGGATACACAGCTCAGGAGCTTGTGTTTTTTTTTGCATAGTAAGAGAAGGGTTAAAAACATTAATAACCTTCTAGCCTCTCAATTTGTTGGCGAAAGGATAGTTTTAGTATATATTATATAATCAATTTAAAAATCGTTTAGTAAATATTATATTTTTCTTAATTTTAGATTCCTGGTTCGCTGATTTTAAAACTATGTATCAATAAAGATATTAAAATAAAGTAAGCCAAATAGTTTGATTGATTGGCGCCATCAATACCAAAATACGGTAAAATGAGCCAAGTGAAGATAATGGGAAAAGGTGAATTTGGCGAATTAATTAAGTATATTCATTCTAATTTGTTTGATAAATAAGTATGCATTTGATTGTTTATGTCGGTAAATTTATGTTTTTTTTATAATGCGAAAAAATCCTCCCTTTGGGGGCAACGGGCTAACAGCTAGTTTAAATATCAAATGTCAAAAAGTTCAGAAAACCTTTACTGTCAAATCAAATGGCATATTTGAAAACGATTTATATTATTTGAAATTGGAACAAAGTATCTGGGAAGATATTCTACACAAACGCAACAGCTGAGACAATGAAACAAACCAATGTTCTCACTCGGTCGCTCGTTGTTGCTGTCTCATCTTTAAAAAACGAACGACTCGGATAAAATATTAAATTTCCACTTGTGTCAGTCATTTCTTTTTTCGGCTCAAAGTACCTTCAAATATATGAGTGCTTGGAAGCAGATAGTGCATTCTTTTACGATAGTTTATTAAAGCTGGAGAAATTTGACAAAAACCTAATCAAGCTGAAAGCAAGGATAAAAAAAATCCATGGCCGGAAAAATTGGTTAAGTTGAATTTTAGTAATATCACCTAATTATAAATATTACAAACTAATTACTACAATCATAATTAGAGCTAAAAAAAAGTTTTTTGTGAACAATGGCATATCGTCATTTGTCGCCTCACTACAACAACTAGATGCCTAACTATGATGAAGCCATTGATAGTAATATAATATTTAAATATTATTTGATTAAAATAAATCCAAGAGATAACAATTTTGATATATTATTTTGGTATTAATTTCAGTTGAATACAAGTATGAAATACCATTAAAGTTAAAATCATTTGACATTATTGCATTTAAATTGTTTATAAAACATTTTTTTTTTTTGAATAAATAGTAAAAACACTAAACCCTCCTATAGCGCTTCTTGTTATAGAGCGGTTTTTTACAGTGCGTGTGGCAGTCCCTCCTAGAGCGCCGTTTTCAATAAAACGCTAAATTACATATTTTGTAAACATTTAATATAATATTATTATATTAACTCATTTTCGTTCGCGTATTATCGTAAAAGAAATACAGGTCGTTTTAATTTTTCAATTAAAAATAAATTATACATTGAGAAAAATAAAGTCAGTTTATTATTAATTTCGTTTAATTTACAAAATACACTTAAACAGCCATCTCTTTATAAAAAGAGAAGTTAAATAACTGACTAACAAGCAATTCTCGTAGAAACACATTTTTAGAGATAAACTCATGGAAGTGGACATGATTAAATAAAAAAACTTTCCAATATTTATTTCAAATCATATTTTGTGACCTCCGGGTTTCCAAATCATTAGGCCTCCTTAGTGCATTCATAATCCACCACCGATGACAGTAAGCAGTATTTTTTTGGAAAGTGTAGATTGTTATCATTGATGTAGTAAGACATAGTCTTAATTTTCTTCTTAGGTTTCCGTTCGCATCTCTGTTCAATTTCAGAACATTTGGCTGTTCCGCGCCTTTCACTGTTGGTCTTTTCTCGCGGGGTATAACATCCCACTATAAATTTATGGCGAGAGTTGCAGCTTTTGCCGAGTTGCCGCAATATATCTTCGTATACTTAAAGGTGTGCATTTTCAAATCAGGTTTCCTTTTATTAATCCTTAGCCAAAGTCGTATATTTAGTGCTATCAGGATGTTGTCGGATTCAGTTGGGAAGTTTAGAGTTTGAATTGTAATACATTACAAAATTACAATGTTGTCCTTAATTCTGTATTCAAAGCGTTGTAACTAAAGATTCTGTGTCGAGACATCCCGGGACTTGTCGACCTTTTTGCTGTCTTAAGTTCCGAGACTTTTTTGGAAAATGTCCCGGAATTGTGACTGTGATTTATAATGTAGCATTGTGCTAATGACATGTACATCTTAATTTTGAAAAAAAAAACAATTCTTGTGATTAAGAAACCCTCAAAAGGACTGATGTGTATTGAATGAAAGCAGGTATAAGAGGGGAGCCCCAATAAAAACGGACACAACATGGTCGGAACGTGACACTTACCCTTTGCTTTTAAGAAAATTAAGTATGTATATATAAAAGGGATCTGATAGAAAAACAGATGTTTGGGATTTATAATTTCGTAGAAGTTTCAAACACCATGTGTAAATATTGTAATATAACTGTAGCAAAAGAAAATTACAAAATATTAAAATTAAATGTTCATACCTGATGTTGTTTTATGTACAAATGTTTTTTCACTATTTCACAAAGATACCAATGTCTCAATTGGAAAATAAAAGGTCTATAAGCTGTATTGTGAAGTTACGGTCATAAATTTACTCCCAACTGCGAAATTATTAAGGCACGGGTGTTTGTGATGTCTGAAATTCCCTCCCACCCTTCCGATCCTTCAATAACGCGATTAGTTTACCACTAGTCCTGTCCTAGCTTTATCCTTGTATCCCTACTACTCTCTTTGGAAAAAATAGGTTGAGCGACTGAGTAAAAATTGTGAGATTGAGAAATTAAAAAAATTGTTAAAAAGAGGAAGACAGAACGTGTATCAAGTTGTATAAATTGTGATTATCGATAAAAAAAAAACTGTTAGTTACGTCATTTTTCCTTTCCACTTTTAATGTATTACTGTCAATTATACATAATATTGGCATAATAGATTAACTATAAAATTTCCCGAGGAGTGTTTTTAAGCTTTGGTACTGTTTATCCATCCCTGCGAGCTTAAAAGATATACCGTTGATGACTAATGTTGCAGCAATGCGACCCTTTCAAACACATTGCAGCGTTTTGATGTGTTTCATAAAGAGTGATGAATATCTCAAATAAAACAAATAACACTTGGGTAGAGTATTTTTTACACAAATGATGATGGCCATTTTTATTTTAATAACACATTAAACCCCTCTATAGCATCCCCCCATATAAAAAAAAACATGTTTTTTTTTACGAAACGCTTAATTTTTAAAGCTAAATCAATTTTGTCATAAACATATTATATACTATAACGAGATATATTTATTTTATTTTTAGAATCTCTGGCTTATTCAATAAATAGGTTTGTAATTTTCTGACTACTTAAAAATGCAACAAAAATCCCCCCGTTGAGGTCAACGGGCTTACAGCTTGTATACTATAATTACATATTTTATAAACGCATATTGAAATAATATTTGTAAGTAGCTGTTTGTCTCTTGTTAACAAACTAAATACAATGTCATTTAATTAATATACAATATAAAAATGGAAAAAATTTTGATCGCTGATTTCATTCAATTCACAAAATACAATTGAAAGAATCTAACTTCAAATTTTTAGTAACTAATAATCAGAGAATCAGTTATATGGGACTATGTGTAAGGAATATGTGAGCCATCGAGAGGTGAAGTGAGCCATCTAGTACAATGGTAAAACTTTATTCTTAGACTTTTAGGTACAATCGCGTCTTTACTTTTTACTTGTTTTGGTGGATTGCATATTTTTATTTTACTGGGGAAACATTATTGCAATGTGTATAAACTGAGGTTACTTCACTTTTAGGATACTAAATACGTGTAGAAGTGATGGCTAATGATAATTTGCTTTAATTTTATTACTCTGATGATTTTTTAATTACATGTTAGAGGTGTTAAGCATTTTAATTTGTGTTCATTTAGAGTTACTTTTTGATGATTTCTACTGTAATTTGTAAATTCTTTTCAACGCCGATTGCTTATTATGTATTTTCATTTAAATTTGTTTTTGTTTATAGCACTGTTAAATTTGATGTCTTATCAGATGGCAATGCTCGCCATGAGCGAAACCAGTTCTGATCATGATAATTAAAAATGGAAATTAAGTTCAAAGGAATATTGAGTTTTTTCTTAAAATCAAGCTTTACTTGCTATTTTTTATAAAACGGCTTTTACCGCTATTTAAAAGGAGTGAGAAAATTTGATTCTAAAAAAAGTATTGAAACTATGTATATGCAACCTTTTTCCTCAGTGAGATAGTACTATTATAAAAGATCTCTAGGTATGAAAACAAAGTTTAAGATAAAGTAAACTTTGAAAGAATATTGCTTTTGCAATGTAAGCAAAATGTGTTTCTTTCAAAGTTTCTCTTTCATGAATTTTAAATTTAATACGTCACAGTTTTCTCGTCTTCATACTTTTTAAGCTAAAACGACGCTACGACGCTACGACGCTCGATGGCTCTATCTGCCAAAACGAAGCGGCGAAGATTATCAAATAGTTCTGCAGAGAAACGAATATTTTTACAAAGTTTATGCGACGTCCTCATTTTATTTACTTTCATTGAAATGTGCACAATGTAAAAGAGGAAAGTTTATGCACGTCTTAATATTGAATCTCAACAACAAGTTGTCAACGATGGTTGGTCATACATCATCCACAAGGGCTGGCGCTACCATACAGGCGAAATAGGCAATCGCCTAGGGCGTAAATCAGTAGGGGGCGCATAAACTGAGTGATCAAATTATTTTTTTATAGTCTAATAACAAATAATAGTACGTTTTGTAATGCTTGTATCTGTTCGTTATAATTATGTATCGTATTCTATATACTTCGAAAAAGAGAGGATGCGCGATTGAGTAACAAACAGTTCTCGTAAAAAAACTTTTGTTGAGATACCTCCATTAGAAGGCCATATGATCTACATTGAGAGCGGACATGCATATAAAAAAAATATTCCACAGTTTGTTAAAAAGGGGGCGCGCCAATAACCGTTGCCTAGGGCGCCAAATAACCTCGCGCCGGTACTGCATCCACTAAATCTCTCACTTCGAATATAGGAAATGTCATAAATTATGCATAGTTGATGTGCTTACCGCTCTCGAATCGAAAAAATGAAAACATAACATAAATCCTAAGTTTACACAATATTTTATCGTTTTTTAAGCATATGGTCATTACAAATTTAGCTGCTTTTCAGAGTTATTTTTTGGAATAAAATCAATAAAAATCAAAGATTATTTGGATTAAGTTGTAATAATGAGCGAAAAATATAAAGGGATGATGACATTTTCTAGTATTTAATTCTTCTTCTTTGACCATATTTGCTCCCTATGTAGAGCGTATGGTCGCCACGCAGCACCTCCATGTTTCCATGTCTCCCGCCAAATTGATTTACTTTCTCCCATTATCCCACGCCCACGGGACGCCGTTATCCCACCGGTCGAATGAAAAGGCACGTAAGAGTAAAGCTTTCCGAAGGCATCCGCAGCATGTGATCCAGCCAGGTCCAACGTCTCTCCATAACCCACTGACGTGACGGGGCGCTGCCTTGTCGGTTCCCTAATCTCCGAATTCCTCACAAAATCAAACCACTTTACCCCCATTATCCGACGCAAGCATCCGTTCTCAATGCTCTGTGTACGGTTTTGAGTCTTCGCCGTGTGTCATGTCATCCGCTACAGTAAAACAGTACTGATAGAATGCAAGCGTTGAACAAATGGCTTTTGATTTTAATCGTGTACAGCTATGTGTCCCAGACAGCCCGCATTGAGTAAAATGTGGCTCCAGCCATTCCAAGACGAATGGCGAGCGACTTTTTTGTGCTACCGTCTTCCACGATATGTAAGTTGAGGTATCTGAAGCTGTCGACCTTCTCGATGATCTGTCCTACGCTAATCAGGGAGCTATAAGAGTCATGGCAGGTTTGGTGATACATCGCATCGGTTTTACTTGGATCTGTAATTTTACTTAATTTACTGTCGGGTCAACGTTGTTAGCTCCCTTGACGGATCTCATGGGTGCCCCAGGACGAACAGCATTTTTTAAAAAATATTTTTTGCTTGTCAGCATGGATGTGTGAGGTATATAAAAGTTCCTTTTTACCATTTCAATTCTAAAATAAGGAATCGATTAGAAAACCACTAGTCTTGCTCTTGCCTTTTCTTTTTTAACCCTTACTCTTAAAGAAAAAAAAAGGTTAAGAAACTGACTAGCAGGCAGTTCTCTTTTTTGAGTTACCCCCATCAGATGATATTATAATCAACAATGAATTGAAAGAAAAAAACGTTTTCAATATAAACGAAGGATTATTCTTCCACGTGCTTTCTTCCGTCAGTGTTTTAATTTTTAAATAACTTCTGAGATGATTTTTAACAATATTTTTTTGTTTTTATTTCTTACAAGAAAATAACTTTTTTCCACGGATTTTTGTGTTTTTTTTTTTTTTTAACATTCAATTGTGGTTAACATTACTTTATTTACTTTAATACTATAATCCTATAAACTTTTATGACTGCTTCAGTTTGAATAAATTTATTATCGTGTATTCATTGAGTTCAGTGATCTGTATACATATTTAATCATGTTATATTTTAAAATCATGATGCTTTTTTTATCCGAGATTTTTATTTAAAAAAATGTGTCCATAACAGTCTGTGCTTAAGCAGAATATACACGAGATTTAATTTTTATAATTGCAAATACTTTGTTGTTTGTGAAATATTTTGCTGAACAGATGTCACCCGCCACCAAAGCTCTATTTACGGATTCATTTTGTGACTAAGTCAAAACATACTCGTTCAAGTGACTTGACTCGTAACTGATTTGAATCTTCAATCATTTAATAGTCATAATTAAAAAATATCATTACATGGATTTAAAGGACGTTGAACTGTATTTCAAACAAGATTTTAGTAAGTGAATTATTTTCATAGTACGTCAGCTCCATTGTTGTGTGTTCAACGTCGTTAGTTCGTTTGCGGGTCGAATCTTAGTATTGAATGTTTCATAAATTGATTTTTCACTCGGTTTATGAGACCTCTTTTCGAAGACATGTATATCTGTAATACCTAAAATTCTATCCCACTCATACTATTTTAAAAACGACATGTAGCGAGAGCAATAAATTTACCACGAGACTTTTCCAATCCTTAATTTTTTATTCCAAACTTTAAAAAAAAAACATTGATTAACAAGCAGTTTTTGTTTTATGATATGTTCCATTAAGAGTTCATATACTTCAAATTGGGAGCTGACAAAGAAAAACGAATGTAAAGGCTCGGAAAACAAAGGTGGCAGTTATCATAATCTTATAATGTTGACTAATTGTAACATTTTTTTTAAATAGATAAAACGTGTTAAAAAAGTAATGATATTTTAATATAAATTACATTGTTTTGTGAAATACGTTTAATAACTGCTGTATTTGTTAACGTGAGTATGCAAACTGCCGTTTTTGTTACGAACTCGATTTGAATTCTAACGAAATGTATATTTTAGAGATTTTTTAAAAAAATGGGTTTTTATGTGCGAAATGCGGAAAAAACAGTTTTACAGACTGACAGACCTAACTTATTTTAGAAAAAGACATGGATAATGGTATCGTTGTTTCCAGAGCCTATTTTGCATGATTGTAATCGTGTCATATTTTATATTCTTCTTCTTTGGCCATGTTCGCTCCCTATGTGGAGCATATGGCCGCCACGCGGCACCTCCATACCTCCATGTTTCCCTTTTTCCCGCCAATTGCTTTGCTTCCTCCCATGACATGCCAGCATCCCTCAGTTCCGCCGATTACATCCTATGAATAGTACCCCATAGACGTCCGGTACGCCGGAATCCCACCAGTCGAAAGAAGAGGCAGGCAGGATTGAGGCTTTCCGGAGGCATCTGCAGCACGTGACCCAGCCAGTTCCAACGTCTCTCCATAACTACTGACGTGACGGGACGCTGTCTTGTACGCTCCCTTATCTCTGATAGTAAAACAAATATTGAAATATTGCCGTACTCGGCCGAGTAAATCTCTGTTGTACGTTAACTGGAAGGCTTAAAGTTTTTCCAAGTGAAAATATAACGAAGAGGAAAATATCTGGCGTGAAAGTCCCGAGTACTTTAAACATTTTTGTCAATTTGTCCTTGTCAAAGTGGACTGTCAAAACCACAGGAAATGGGCACCACCACTGTGGTCCTTCAAAGATACATTTCTGTGCGAATCTACGGTCGTGTTTTGGATATTTTCTACTCCGTTCTACTACAGGTATTTTCGACTCATGACTCGCGGACCACATGTGGCTCAATCGTAGATTTTGTATATTTCTTTTCAACGTTCTGTATATTTTACCTGATGTTGATAAACTTTAAAACAAAAACAATATAATTTAAGATTTCGACTGAAGGCATTTCGTGGAATTTCAATATTAAATTTGAATCGTTCAAATTATGTACACTCGCACAGATTTTGTCACTAACGACCCGGGTTTCACCTTGTCAGTTCAAGTTCATCCGTGCACTTGAACGCCCGAAGATGCCGAAAAGCGAAACCCGAGTGACAAAATCTGTGCGAATGTACATAATTTGAACGATTTAAATTTAATATTGAAATTCCACCAAAAATATACTTTTTTTATCCATGTCTGCTCCCAATGTAGAGCATATGGCCTCCCAATGGAGGTATCTCAACAGAAGTTTTTCTACGCGAACTGTCACTCACCTTATCTTTTTTTTCAAAGAGAGTAGTAGTTATATAAGGAAAGGCTAGGACAGGACTAGTGGTAAACTAATTACTGTCGTTACGCCCAGTTGTTAGAGGATCGGAAATGGTGGGAGGAATATTATTAGTAAGTTATAAAATATTTCTATGTGTAGCCCATCGAAGACATGCAATATTTTATTTGCCCAATCAAATGATTTCAGTTGAATACTCCTGCTCTAGAACATGTTGCGTTCAGAAAACACGTCATTTGAAAAAGACATCATTTTCCACGATCGTATTAAATTTGACAAATCGTAGCTGAATTATTAATTTAATACGAGAATATGTTTTGACAAAATTCATGTGTTTGTGGAGCTTTTTTTTTCAATAATCAACCTTTCGTGTTTATAGGTTTCCACAGTAAATTCATAGTGGACAAGCTTTACTTTAAAAAACAAAGCACATATTTGTAAAAAAACACATCCGAAACAATATTGTCATATGTCACATGTCAATATCCGAAACAATATTGCTAAAAACTGTTAAGCCTCTCCCCAGTGGCATACCCATTGGCAGACTGTTTCTACGTCTTGGGATAACAAACAATTCATGTTCTTGATTTTTCAAAAAATAATCAGGAACATTTAAATTCAATTCTCAAGAATGGTGAAATTGTCATTTTGGCCTCGTATAAGCCGAAAGAAATATGTCGCCAGGTACATTTCTCTTCTGACGTTCAAACTATTAACTTTTCCTGTTCTAAGCTCAAGAAATGCGACCCCAATACCCACATTTTCTTAAATATCTATTTTAATATGGGTGATACAATGTTTCATGATGGTCAATGGCTGGGGGTCCCACGTGGGCATGTCAATGCCAGCTGATGTGCCTACGCTAAAATGGTGGGAAATGCCGCACACCAGCAAGTCCCATCTGCTGGCCTCCCCGTGGCGTCCATTGGGCAATGCAACAATGTTGTAGCTAACAGCAGGGGTCGCAAGGCGAATGTTCGGCGCCTCAAAACTGGGCTACTGGCTAAGGGAAGGAAATCCCCGACAGAAAAACCAGGGTTGAGCCGACCCTTAGAGCCCTTGTGACCCAGGCCTCGGGAGCGCAGGGTTAATCACCCTGCATCCTTAAAACTAAAACCGATTAGAACACCGCCATGAGCGCCTCGGACACCCGGAATTCAAAATAGACAACCCAGCAGGAACATGGACCGAGAAGATAAAATCCTCTCCAACAAATATGTTATGCGCATCGGTACGTACAACGTCCGTACCATGCGTACTTCTGGAAAGGACCTGCATGCTACCCGTATCTTGCGAAAGTATGGTCTTGACATCCTAGGACTGAGCGAGATACGCTGGAAAGGCGCAGGAAAGAAGCTGTTGGAGGGGTGCACGTTGATCTTTTCTGGCCAGAGCCAATATCATCGCCAGGGGGTGGCAATACTGATGTCTGGGAGAGCGGCCCGTTGCCTTGTGAAATGGGAACCGATCTCTGAGAGATTGATACGTGCCACCTTCAGGACTAGTGACAGCTCTGTGACTGTCTTTCAGTGCTATGCCCCCACTGAGGACGCCGACGAGCAAGCTAAGGACGCCTTCTACGACTCCCTTCACGCAGCAGTTGCAGCAATCCCCCGTAGGGATCGCGTGATAATAATGGGGGATTATAATGCGCGAGTAGGGGCTGATCCGGCTCTCGGGTCCTCAGTGATGGGACGGCATGGTCTGGGCACTGCAAACGACAATGGTGAGAGACTGATCGAATTCGCTATCATGAATGAGGTCACCATTGGCGGAACTATCTTCCCGCATAAAGACATCCATAAATACACATGGACCTCTCCTGATGGACGCACGAAGACGCAGATTGACCATCTTCTTTACAGCACGAAACATAAAAAGGAACTTCTCGATGTTCGCACATATCGAGGTGCCGACATTTATAGCGACCACGAACTACTTGTCGGCAAAATCCGCCTGAAACTAAGTCGCATAGCTCAAAATCCAGCGCGGAAAAAGATCGACATCGAGAAGCTTGAAGACGTGAATACGAGGTTGAAATTCGAGATTGCTGTAAGGAGGGAAATAGATCGTGTCTCCGTGCGGCCTATATCCGGGTCCGATCGCATCGAGGAGGACTGGTGCTGTATCAAACGTGCTATTGCATCATCCGCCGAAGATGTTCTCGGATTCCGGAGGGAGGGGCAACCAAAATGGATGTCCGAAAATACGTGGAGGAGAATTGAAGAGCGGGCCAGGCTAAAAGCACTGAAGGACAGTGAAGCTGACCCTGAAAAATTTGAAGAACGTCGCGCTGATTATCGTAATCAGGACAAGGTTGTCAAGAAGTCTGCGCGACTTGACAAGCGCCGATTCTTGGATCGGCAAATTGAGACAGCTGAGGTGGCGGCCCGTAGAAATGATACCAAGAAGTTATTTAGAATCACGCGTGAGGTCTGCGGAAAGCGACCACCGACTCCCGGGCCCATTCGCGGCCCTGATGGAGCGATAGAGTCAAACGCAGAAAGCGTTAAAAAGATTTGGAAGGATCATTTCTGCGAGGTGCTGAACCGACCGCCCCCCCAGGACCCATTTGACGTAACCGAAGAGGCTACATTTATGGACCTCCCCCGAGTGTCCGGTATTTCAGACCGTACGCCCACACATGCCGAAATTATTTTGGCAGTGAAGAGGCTTAAAAACGGCAAAGCACCGGGTGGAGACGGTATACATTCGGAATTTCTGAAATGTGGTCTCAACGCCGTCCTACATCCTCTCTATCACCTGATGGCCAGGGTGTGGGACGGTGAGCGTTGTCCTAGGGACTGGGTGGATGGTGAGGTGTTGGCACTCCACAAAAAAGGTGATCCCCTCAGCTGTAACAATTATCGAGGCATAACTCTTCTCAGTATACCTGGGAAGGTAATGGCACACATTCTATTGGCGAGAATAAGAGGTCCCATTATGAAATTACTAAGAAAAAATCAAGCGGGTTTCCTCCCTGGAAGGTCGTGTGCGGACCAAATACACAATCTTCGATGTCTCCTCCAGCAGAGCAATGAATTTAACAGTGCTCTTGCTTGTTGTTTCGTCGACTATGAGAAGGCATTTGATAGTCCGCACAGACCCTCTTTGTGGAGGATACTAGACGCCTACGGGATCCCGCCAAAGATTGTGGCCATTATCAAATCCCTACATGAGAATAGTGCATGTTGTGTGAGAATCGGTGACTCAAATACCGAATGGTTCGGGGTCACAACCGGAGTGAGACAGGGGTGCGTTCTTGCACCGTTCCTATTTATCATTATTTTTGATTTCATACTTCGCAGGTCAATTCCGCCTGATCGAGGTGTAGCTGTTGGTCCCGGTCTGAAGCTGTGTGACCTTGAATATGCCGATGATGCTGTCATATTCGATAAGTCAATAAAGGGCATCCAGGAGACAATTGATGGGTTAGGAACTAACTCAGGTCGCATTGGTCTGAAAATTAACACTAGTAAGACCAATGTGATGTGTAACCAAACCTGTCATGACTCTGATAGGACCCTTACTAGCGCGGGACAGATCATCGAGAGGGTTGACAGCTTCAGATACCTCGGCGTACTTATCCTCGAAGACGGTAGTACAAAAAAGGAGCTCGCCATTCGTTTAGGAATGGCTGGAGCAACATTTAACTCAATGCGGACTGTCTGGGACACACAGCTGTACTCGATTAAAACCAAATGCCACTTATTCAACGCCTGCATTCTGCCGGTATTGCTTTACGGTTGCGAATCATGGCACCTGACGAAGACTCAGAAAAACCGTATACTGAGCTTCGAGAACAGATGCTTGCGTCGGATAATGGGGGTGAGGTGGTTTGATTTTGTGAGGAATTCAGAGATAAGGGAGCGTGCAAGACAGCGTCCTGTCACGTCAGTGGTTATGGAGAGACGTTGGAACTGGCTGGGTCACGTGCTGCGGATGCCTCCGGAAAGCCTCAATCCTGCCTGCCTTTTCTTTCGACCGGTGGGATTCCGGCGTCCCGGACGTCCGTCGGGTACTATCCATAGGATGTACTCGGCGGAACTGAGGGATGCTGGCATGTCATGGGAGGAAGCAAAGCAATTGGCGGGAGACAGGGAAACATGGAGGTGCCGCGTGGCGGCCATATGCTCCACATAGGGAGCGAACATGGCCAAAGAAGAAGAAGAAGATACAATGTTTATAATTATGGTATTTTTGTATCATAGTTTTTTGGACCTTTTGTAGAAGAAAAAAAAATATTCGATCGCTAGTTCCGTCTCTATTAAATAAAACAGAAAAGAAAAAAATCATCTAAATAAAAAAGATCCTCAAAGTAGAACAAAATAAGGATTGATGTGTTCAAAGTAAAGATAATAATTTATGTATCCTCGAATACTATTCTCAAAAAAAACACAATATCTTACTGACATCGATGCCTTATTTTATATAAATACGCGATAACGCGATAAGTGGTCGCTCGTAAAATAGCATTTGCATGATTGGTTGGCTAAAGCTCGTCAGTTGCGATTACATATGTGTAGTGGGATGACGTCTCTTTTACGCGCAACTTAAAATATGACTATTTATTAAAAAAACACGGATTTTTATAAAAAAAAATGTATGAGGAATGATGCAGACAGACATTTTAAAGCCTTCAGACTATTTTTTTTTTTTGAAATTTGTAAGAATATGGCCAATAATAAAGAAACCATTGGGGTCGGTAAAGGACCCCCATCGGATTTTGGGTATTTTTCTAGTCTCCGAGCTGCGAGTGTCAATAATCAGGATATGCGATGAACGAAACCAGTCATGATATTAACAAAAATAAAACGATATGCTGTTTGTTTGTAATTTACTATTCTAAATCTTATAAATTCTCTATGATGTTAGGAGAAACATTACACAGGGGATAATTAAAGTTGGAATAACCTTTGTAATGTGTTCGTGAAATGAATGCAAATTTTTTGTTTAGTTTACGCTGATGGTAATAAAAAATCAATTAAATCGCTAATTTACGAAGCAAAAACATTAAATTCGTTGACTTGAGCACTAGAAATGTTTACGATTTTCACATCAAAAACCTGTACCTATGGCAGGGGTACTCAAAATTTTCCTTACGTACAAAAATTTCCATAATTAATATTATACCTCGAAAAAGATTGTATTAAAATAAATATTGGATTTTGAAGCAAGAAACAAACTTTTTTATTTTTATTTTTTTTACCCTTATATCAATGTCGCTAAAACAAGTTGATTTTATTTTTTCTCCATTATCAACAGACTCTGAATTATTTTCTTAATAAGTGCCTGATTTTACACAATTCGGAAATAAGAGAAATATTTTTTTTTAACCCCCCCCCCAATAAGAATTTTTAATTATAGGTCTCGTTTGTATTTAAAAAAATTATAATGCTTAAAATAATGTTAGGTTATTTCCTGTTCTAACATATTATGCCGTCAAAAATTTATAAAGGGTCTTTCAATAAGGACGCTCGAAATTCGTTAGGTTATAGCAGCCATGTTGTTAAAGTGACATCTATCAAATTTATAGTCAATTGTGTAGAGTACGGAAAATCACTATTGAATGTTCTAGCGTTGAACAATGTGTGCAAATCATCAAATTTGTTTATAAAAGTCACTGCTTCATTTGATAAACGTTATTTTTTGCTTTAGACTTCTTCCTTTTGTGCTACCTTAAATCGCAAGTCTTTGCGAATAAGCCGAATATAATTGACGCCCATAATCAAAGTCAACATAACAGACGCCATCCAAAAAATTCAGCCAGATTTATGCGACAAAGTCATTGAAAATTGAACCTCCCGAATGACGTTGTATTCCACAAAAAATCGAATGAAAAAAAAAATGAGTGGATATTTCACACACAACTTGTTTTATTTTCGAGCGTTCTTATTGAAAGAACCTTTATTGTTATACATCCATGTAATATAATATTGCTGGGGGAATATTCTACAGACCACCTTTGTGCAAGTTTGGACATTCAGTAGTGCCATCTAGTTTATCAAAGCAGTAATCACCACAGTCTGCAAATTTGTCTGCATGTTTGTGCAAATTGCACAATATAATGAATGAATTAATTTTAGTCCTGATTACTTAGTCCTGGGAGAGCGACCGCTGATATTACTCTGCGTTTTCATTGAAAATAAAATAGGTAGTTTAATGTTAAAATAAAATATTTTGAAACATCCAAATAACTTTTTGTTGTTCCAGTAGTTGAGTGGTCGACGCTTATTAACTTGGTCACATAGTCGAATCCGCAAACGTACAGTATCATATATTTTTGTCCAAAATAAATCACTGAGACAGATATGTAACGCCCCGTGGTACGTGCGTAACTCGCTGCTTCACAGAGACTTGAAAATATCTACCATCTGCGAGTTCGTTTGTAAAATATCTCAAAAGTTTCACAGCGAGGTAGAAAAACATTTTAGCCCAACGATCTCTAATCTCCACAACTATGACGATACACTGCCTGAGAATCGTTTTAAGCCCAGAGCAGTTCTGTTCGACGTCTCTCCATAGATCTTATGTCGTCTAAAATTGACAATTTAAGAACGAACTTAGCATCACGAAAATGAGTCTCTTTGTTTGACTTTTTGTGTGTATGTATGTATGCGCATGTGTGTGTAAATGTACGGATATAGTATGGGGTAAGCATATGGAATGTGATTTGCAAAATAATGCATATGGAGTTCCCGTGAACTTTTTATCTGTGTAGTGATCGCGCCCTTCCGTCAGCAATGGTAAGGGGATACAATTTAAATTTTTTCAAAAACTTTATCGATGATGGAGACTAGAAGAACCTTGACACTAGCGCGTCCTGGCTCCATAAATTTGATATCCAAAAAAAAAAAACATATATTTGTTTTCATAATATATGTGTAGATTTGTGTAAAAAGTCATGGCTGTTTGTGATGTTTTAATTGTCTCATTCGTATTGCTTGACTCGGGTAAATTATAAATTAATGCAAAAATAAAAAATAAATGAAACATTATTTACTGTGGAATAAATGAGGCGCCGAGTTGCTTAGCCCGCTCTGGAGCCTTTTTTATTTTTGAGTAAATTAAAAAAAAACTGTTTTTGGTATATACGGTGATTTTAAGTATTTTGAGAGTTATTTTATATCTTCTGGGGTACAAATAAAAGCAGAATAAAATCTCTAATTCAACTAATATACTGTACAATTGTCAATAAAAGTGTCTGATTTATCCCGACAGCGTATTTTGGTGTTTTTAGAGCGGGATTTGCGAGTCGTGTTGATATCCATATTGGTTTTTTGACGAAACAAAATATAGTTTGCAACTATCAATTTAAAAAAAATGATACCTTTTTCGCTAAACTGCATTCATAACTCATTTTCGTTAAAAACTGGCCAGGGCGGGTTTCGCAACTTGGCGATACAAATAAATGCAAAACAAATGACAATGGTTATTTTATTCATTTCTGTGACCACATTATTATGCTGGCAACTTCGTTCTACAACGATCAGAATTGTTTCATGAGTTTGATTGTGCCGCTCTTAAACCAGTTGGTATGCGGTAGAGTAGAAAAATTCTTAAGTCGATGTTATTTAATTTTAACTGAGGTACATATTTATATAATTATTTTTGCCTTTGTATTTTCCATATTGTTTAGCTGTTTTTATGTAAATATTTTATTATCTTAGTCCGCTACCAATGTAGACCATAAAGCCTCCTAATTGAGGTAACTCAAATTATTTTTATTCAATTGCTCAACCCCTCCATTTCAACAAGTGTATGGGTAGACGGATAGAGCTAGGACAGAACTAGTGGTTAATTTAAATGACTCTCGCTACGCCACGTCAATTTTAGGATTATAAGTATAATGTGAAAGAATTTCTTAGACATAATGTAGTAATGTTAAATTTTATAGAAATTGATAACTATTTTAAATTAATATCTTACAAAAATTAAAAGGTAATTAATATTGGTAAATCCTTTTAAATATGTTTTTTATAATATGCAGGAGACCAAAAAAATGCAAAGTAATTTTTTATCTGTTTTATGAATATTCATTCGTTTTAGTTTTAAAATGAGAAGGTGATGTTTCATTTTATTTTTGTACAATATGATGCTACCTAATTAAATATTTACAATTTTTCATATGCATCGCCGTACAGCGGTTGACATTGTCTGGATGAAACGTTTTCTACCTCCTTAATGTTTGAACTTTCGTTTTATTAAGCACATAAAATAACTCAGTCATTCCAATTTTAGCTTAAATTAGTCAGTTTTTATTAGAGTTAATAAAGCATTTAAAACAGTATGCATTATAATGATAATAAAGCAATGCAACCATTAACAAAAACTCACACATATTGGTGAAAAACGTGATACTTATAAAGCAATTAAACATAATGAAATTTAGATGAGTCATCATATAATTCGATTATGAAAAGGAAATAAGACGAAGCCCACACATCCACAATCCTTTATTACGCGATACATTGGTTCCAGTAACTTACTTGATTCCGTGAGGGATGGACCAGACAGCGCCCCGTTAAGTCAACGCACATATTTGGAAGTTGGATATTATTGTCGCTTTCGAAATAATCAGACAATGTTGCTGTCGTAACGAGTACGTGAAGCAGTAATCAACGTCGCTGGTTCCGTGGTGAATCTCATGGGTTCAAGTGCCAGTATGAACAGTATTTTTTAAAATCGATTTATGGATTTCTGTTTTGAAAGCATGAGTGTCAATGTCTAAAATTTCCCACCCACCCTTCTAATTAAAAAAAATTGTATGGTGTAGTGAGAGCGATTAGCTAATTACTAGCTCTTTTATTCCTACTCCTTTAACACCTCCATGCCCATGATGCAATCGTAAATATTTGGGCCATTAAATCATTCAATATTTCTTTCAATATTGTCAATAAGTATTTATCATTTTAGGTATTCTAGCATGTATACATTTTTTAGCTTCTAACTTAGGTTTAAATACTGTCAATAAACAGTGAAACTGAGATGCCATCATGGCAGGGAACGTGATTTTTTAGGATGGCATGTTACGGGTTAAAAAAAGAGAGGTTGATCAACAGGTAGTTCTCGTAGAAAAACTTATCTTGAGAGATCTCCATTAAAAAATCATATACTCCAAATAGGGAGCGATTTGCGAATGAATAAAGTTTAAAAAACAAATAAAAGCTAAATTAGATAATTACTAAAAAAATAGGCATTTTATTTACTTTTTAGTTGGTATTTAAACTAGTAAAACTGTAAAAAGTAATTTGACCGATATTTGTAACTGTGTGTTTGAAAAAAGGTTGTGAATTCTTTGTTCAAAACGGACCATCAAAATTTTCCCGCGGACCTCTGGTTTATAGTACCTAGTATATTAAAGACGTGAATACAAAATTGTATATCCTTCTGTGTACATCACAAATTGCATTCGTCCTAATTGCTGAGTAAAACCATTTACAAAGCTTCTTAAAGCTCGCAGATTTATCAAAACAGTCCAGCAAAGGACTGAAATCTGAATAGGTCAACCTCTTTGTGGCTTAGAATATAATCATTCAAATACTAACAGAACATAGTATTTGATAAGCATTGACATCGGGTAGAAGATATCGTACATGAAATAAAGATTCATACATTATGTTTTAAAAAATTGTTAAATAAAAAATAGCCAGGGACTAGAAAACGGATAAAAATGAATACCTTATAGTTTTTGGAAATTAATTAATTAATCTAAGCAAAAGGAAACAACTGTTAATATATATTTTAATAAGATAGGAAACTCACCGTTGTAGAAATTATTTCCATTTGTATTCACTGTTCCTATGTAAGTAATGAATTTATAAATGGTATTTCCAATGTATCTATCATATTCTCTATCAATGTATGTTTAATTGGAAAGTAAAAATACCGACTTTTGATTTGCGATTTATAACTCTAAAATTAAAATCAATTTTAAATTCATTGGTAAGCCTTGAGATGTTATATCTGATGTTACTTCCTAAATATGATAAACATGTGTAACAGTTTGTAATGCAACAAGTGGAGTAACGTAGTTATCAAATTGTATTGTACATTAAAAATAAAACTACACTTGTAAAAATAATACAAACTTTTTAAAAATTCAAAATGAATTTTCTTTAATCTGCTATTATTAATACCTATCGCTACACTACAATGGAAATTATGAACTAATTGAACGTTATCAATTTTCGAGTGAAATATTTTCAATTAAGCATATTATTGTTAAAAATAATAACTGTTGAGTGATGAATTTTTTGAATTTAATTTTTAAATAAAGCTGTTTCAATTTAAATAATCGTTTTGTTTTTTTTCATTCAAATATTGCGTGTTTTACCACAGATAGAGTTGGAATTAAATTATTATGTTATCACATATATCTAAAAACACGTCTATAGAACAACAGAACAGTTTTAGTAATCTATTTATCTTAATAACAAAACATTTTTATACGAAAAACTTATAAATGCACTAAAGTAAAATAATTTTAGAAGATTTTTTTATCTGTGTACATTAATTATTAGGTAGTTTTTCTTTTTAAAATCATTTTTTGAATGCCTTGTAAATCAAACATTTAAAGTACGATTTTAAATATCTCAAATATAGATTACTTTTTCAAAGTACAAATTATCTGTATCAAAACCATTGCGAGTAAATATTTCTCCGAAGGCTTTGAAGAAGTGAATGGTGCAAGGGGAGCAAAGGGGGTGCAGCAGTACAAAAGTGAGCGCCGCGTCAGCAATTCAGAGAGAGCTTTTGCAAAAGCTCTGGGCGAAGAAAGCTGGCCATAAACAGCGCGGAATTAAAATTTTGCATGCGACGGAAGCTTTAAGTAAAAAAGCTCCAAAGTTACAATAAAACACCGCGACAATGACGTATTTTTGCTGTCTGAAGAGATTTTCTGGCATTTGTTCATTCATTATTCGTCAAATTAAAGTAATTTTTTCCAAAATATTACATTTGGCTCAATGCGCTTAGTTATTTTGAAATGTAATGTAAATTTTTATTCAATGTTTCGTTCATTTTAGCAAAACTACTTTTTTGAAAAAACACACTCGAATATTTTATAAATGAAATTCAATAAAATATGTTTCTTTCTTGTTTTCAACTCAATATTTGCGATATTTTATTATTCATTAGTAAAAAATTCTTGCATTAAAAAAACCCGATCTTTATCAACATAAAAAGTTGTTCGATTTGTACGAAAAATTGTGTATTATTTTTATAAATCAATAAAATGATTTTTTCGAAGAAAAAACATGATTTTATCAATTTACCTGTAAATGAAAAATATAATTCTGGAAATTTTTAGTTAAATTGATTAAAACTAAAATGAAGTTACACCGGGCACCAAATTTTGTTTTCCATCACTTTCAAAACAATTTTGCTTTGCGGCTTGCATCGTTAACAGCGCTAAGTTTGATAATTGAGTTTAAACGATACCGTCAATACAAAATAGAATATCTCCTACACATTTTAAATTGTTTACTAACAGAACTTTTTTAAGAACAGGTAGGTGTCTAGGGGCTGAAAATAAAGTTGCGGTTTTTTGATATTTAGAAGGTTTCAACAATTTTGATATACCATATCGTAATTAATTGTTATAATTTTAATATTCACTTTCCCCGTAAGATTTTTATATCATATCATTTAAGTGGGAGTGATAAAAGGTAGTTTTCAGATTATCTGGTCCACGGTGTTATAGTCAACGTTGCTACGGATCCCATTCAATCAAGTCCAAGTAAAAACAAATTTATAGATTTCTATTCAAAAAAATGAATGTTAGTGTTTTTTTTTAATTCTCCCCACCCTTCCAATCCAGAACGATTAATTAACCGCTAGTTCTGCCCCTGCCTTTTAGTTTCTGTAGACAATCGCTTTAAAAAATGAAAGGTTGATCATCTGAGTAATATTTAGTTCTCGTAGAAAACCTTCTGTTGAGGTTATTCCATTACATGGACATATGCTCCAAATTGATTAAAAATATTTTGTTGGAAGATATATCCATGGACCGAGAAATATGATTTGAACGGTCGGAGGTAGTTTTCTGCATTTTATTGAAGATGCCAAAGATGCTTGTATGATAAAAAAATATTTATTATCTGAGCCTTGGAAAATTTACCGTCCATAATTCACCGCCAGCAATTTACCGTCAGCATTTAATCACTAGCAGTTTTCCGCCGCGTCAATAGTTTTCACAAATAATTTATAGGCTACAAATGTCGCTAGCGTAACTTTTCCACAAACATTCATTTATGTAAATTACATTTTTATTTTAGCTAACTTGACCTAAGCTACTTACTTAAAATTTAAATAAGAGTTTTTTTACTACTTTTGGAATAAATTAACTATTAAAATGTATAATCCACCTGTAAAATTACATATTTCCATACACATGTTAACCTTTATCCGCTCGCGCGCTGTGCGCAAAAGGAGTAGCACACTACCCGAGCATTTTTTCGCGTAATATTCGCAACAAACGCATCCGTTAAAAAATTATATCTCTAAAACTAGTCATCCTGGTTGAGTAAAAAAAAGAATTATTGAAATAAAAGATTGTTTATTATTTACAAAACTTTTATTTGTGTCCGAACTGATTTATTACGGTCTGCCTAAAATTACAAAACGGACATATTATTTCTCAAGAGTCGGACCTTGTAACGCAGATGTTTATATTACTCGTATGACAAAAATATTTATCGAAACCGAAAATTTAATTATGGATCAGTATCTCAAAGGCATTATTTATGTAACCTTATATTCATATCTTGAATAATATTATCATAAATCAGTGTTATCCGATAGCGAAATGAACTATAATCAACGGTCCCGTAAGGGACCGCTGGACGTATAAAGGTTAATATTATTTTCGTACCATTCATTCCTTTATAGTTCATAGAATTCCAAAAATTAGCTATTCATGACTTTTTATAATTTGACCAAACATATACATAATATCATTGCATTTAGGTGATAAAATATGCTAACGATCATTTGTGGACTATAATTTTTTTATGCGATCAATCGACTCAGCGGTAAACTGTTAACGATTAATTGCTGGCGATAAATTTTCTGGACCCCGTATTATCTATTGTTTAGTAAATTTAAAATGATTAACTGAATTAATTCATATAGTAAATAATAATAGTCGGCTTAAGAATGCTTCATTTATAATATACTCTATTGAATATATATAGTTATTTTAAAATTATTCCTACTCTCTATCAGGACTATATGGCCATCGGATTTTTTCAACGATAACTGCTTGTTACTCAGTTGCTCAGTTTTTATTTTTTTATAGAGAATAGAAAGAACTATGACAATTTAAGTGATCTAATCAATCTGTCAACGATATGTGTTTTTTTTAGAGATAATATGGGTAGAAGAAAATTTTATACAGCACAAACATGCCTTGGATCATAAATTCATTTTTTGATCGATTTGATTCGATTGGGGGATAAAAATATGTAGTTATACAAGAATATTGAGTAGCTTGACGGAGGCCGACGTTGGTCCCAAGATTACTGACCCGACAGAAATATGGACATTAAATATATGAAATAATTATTATTTTGTAACATTTATTTCAATTATCATATAGAACACAAGCCTCACTCGTATGTTGGAATATTTCAAATAAAATAAATCATTGTGCACAAATTACGGTTACCTTAAATAATTATTTAAGTCAGCTTTTTCCACTCGTTTATGTGAACGCTTGCGAATATTAAGTCGCGTATTTATTATGGTCAATGATAAACGAGGAGCTTTGCTGGCTGTTTTTACAAACAACTAAGTTAATTTAATTTTTTCATACACTTTATTTATATTCCTGGTTATTTGAACGTTATTCATACATAAGTGGGCTGAGTAATTATTTTATTTTGATAGAAATGGTTATTTTCACGGCATTAATAAAAAAAGTTGACAATTAATTTGTTGAACATACATGAATGAAAATGCATACTTCAAAAATTCCACTTTCTATTATAGATTGACAATCATTTTTTACTTGAACACAAGTGAGTCACCCATTTTCAAAATTCACCTAGTCCATTTTCATTTTTTTAGACATGCTTCAAAAATAGCGTGTATGTATACTGAAATAATAATAATATTTTGAAAATTGAAGAATATACTATCTTTTTCAATTTGATTTACGAAAATATGTAAGCATTGGTGAATTTCTTCTCGAGACATATCTGCCAAAGTTTTGAACACTAGTAACGTTGTTACGCTACGGAATACAACCTTTTAATAGAGAGTAAAGCCGTAGTGGGTGATGGCGGGTACAACGTTGAGAACCCAAGAAAATTTAAAAAAGCAGTAATAATCAGTTTTCATAGAAAAACTCTTAAAATACCACCACTAGAAGGCCATACTCACTTGGAAGACCATAACTTACTGTTTATATTCTTTTTTGATCATGTCTTTTTTAAGTAAATGACTACGTCTTATTTTTACCAAAAAATATTTTCCAGCCATCTTACTAAACCATATGACAACCCCTTAAATCGGCCGATTATATCTTATTAATAGTATTATAATTGACGTCAGGATCCCATCAGCATATTAAAAAAAGATAGGCTGCAAGAAGTACTCGACCAAAAAAATAAATATTACTCATTTAAAAAATTTAAATCATCTGGTACAGCTGTGGGAAACTTGCGGTCATAAGACCGCATGCGGGCTTCTTGGCTACTCTCATGCCAGTATAAATTGAATTTTAACTTTGATTAAGTCAAACTTTACGTTTTTGTTATTAAAGAAGTATGACGCACGTATAACTTTGATGCAGTAACGTGATCGGATGACGTGCGAAAAAACGTTAGAAGAAACCATAAAAAACAAACAATTCTCGAACCGACGCGTCGTTGAGTGCAGCGATAAACAATGAAACGTTTGAAGGGAAAGGTGAGGCATAAAGATTCTAAAAAAAATCAATACAGAAATTCTAGCATCTTCATATAGTATTTTGGGGAATGACAATAGAAAAATAGTTTTACTTTTAATGAAAATATAATTTTTTAAAACGTTTCGTGGGATTTGCTTAGTTATTTTTTTTTAACAGAGGCGTACAAAACTTTTACCCATCATACCAAACACCTTTAAAACCCTCCAATAATAAGCGTGACTATATAGTCACAGTAAACACCGTTGTCTATTGATCCCACTATTCATCCTTTTTCTACCTGAATATCGGTGGTTTCACTCATATTTGGTTAAGAATGGAACAGACTTCAGTTAATCATCAGCCACGGGGACAGAAACGGCCACCAAAAGTACATGCAATTTTTGAATTTGCGTTTTTTTTAATGGACTTTTTGAAACTATTAGTTATTTTTTTATCAAAACATCAAATTATTTACAGTTATTTTGCTAATATATTTGTATTGAAATTATGTTGATCTAAAGAAGTCAAATTGTAAATATTTAAAAAAAAATACGTTTAGCTATGTATATTTAAACCCCAAATGTTTGCGTGCCCATACGGTCACGCTCGTCTTTACTACTGTCCGTACACAATATTACACGGTAATAAAAAGATGAGCATGACCATATAGTCATGCGGGGTTTCTATACAACGACTTTGCGTGTTTTTTTGTTTAATTGTTAGGAATAAAAGTTATCCGCGACTTTTGCATGGCTTAAAAAAATATCGGAAAAAAACTCTCGTCTTTGGAGAGTTAAGCAATTTATTTATCAAAACGATTACGGATTTCTCACGCGATTTTATCAACTTCCAACTATCAAATATTTTTTATTCAAGCTATATACGGTAAAATAGGCTAGATAGAATATACGCAACGTAACTTTTAGACTGTTTTGATAAATATCGTCATTTAAATTCTCGAAACAATATAGCAAAGGATTTCGCCTCCCCCATAGGCGAGAGAAAGCCTCCAAAGCGACCTCGTTTTCCCGCGCTTTCCCATACTACTGCGAGACTTGTTCGCGCCAACGGCTATATCCGCTCCGGCACTCTAATGAACGAACCTGAGCGGAAATACGACAAATACTAACGACCTAGTCACGCGTAAGTATGTCTGCGATTGTACTTCCGACATCCAACGTACCTGACTCCCGCAAATCTCGCTTTCATTACGGTTAGTAATTATTTCCATTTCTTACAAGCTGACAGTACTGAAAGCGGATTATATGTAACAACAAAACTTTAAGATATGATATTTACAAAACAAATGTAATGTGAATGTCCTTAAAGAAACTATGATCTTTTTTTTAATGTTATAAACGGTAATAACTTTTCCGGTTCTAAGCTCAAGAAATGCGACCCCAATACCCACATTTTCTTAAATATCTATTTTAATATGGGTGATACAATGTTTATAATTAAGGTATTCTTATACCATAGTTTTTTGGACCTTTTGTAGTTTATATAAATACGCGATAACGCTATAACGAGATAAGCACCCACGATAAGCGATCGTTCGTAAGATACCTTGGTTAAACGCGTCAGTTGCAAGTTCATATGTGTGCTGGGATGACGTCTTTTTTACGCGCAACTTAAAATATGATTATTTATTAAAAAACCACGGATTTTTATAAAAAAATGTATGAGGAATGATGCAGAGAGATATTTTAAAGCCCTAATAGTATTTTTTTTTTAAATTCATAAGAATAAGGCCAATAATGAGGAAACCACTGGGGTCGCTAGACGACCTTCATCGGCAGAGAAGTATTTTTCTAGTCTCCGAGACGCGAGAGATAATCAGAAGCAGATTGACAAAACTTCGGTCATATCGTCTAGCCGTGAACACAGTAGAACGATCGACTAAACCAGTGTTCCCCAACCTTTTTACACGTGCGGACCGGTAAAAAAGAAAAAAAAATCGCGGACCACTTATGCAGAGCCGCATTATTGACGTCTATTTTTCACTAGAAAGATTTCATACGAATTATAATCAAACGTTTTTTAAATTAGCATGCGTAATTATTTACACTTTTACCCACAATCGGTTGGGTATATAATTTATAGATATTGAAAAAAGGACATAATTCGATAAAGGATATAATTTGAAATGACGTTTTCTTGACACGTGTTTAAATTCACACCATATTACACCACACTCGAGATCGGTTGCCAGCTTCACCACATTTGTTGGGTATTTCACTTACCATTATTTTAAAGTTCCTTGGTGTCGCATCATCCCACCAATTATTACTATTTAACAATAAGTCAAAATACAAGTAAACGTGGAGACGAAAAAAGATCCTATATCTATTATTTTTGCATGGCGAATTTCTTGAAATTTGGCAGACTTTTTGCGGCCCGGCAGCGGGCCGCGTACCACCGGTTGGGGAACACTGGACTTAACTCTATTCAATTGCTGAGTCACGGTTTTACATGCACACATTTTTTTCTTATATAAACACGATACAATGATTTACTGAACGTCAGTTCAAGTTAATCCGTGCACTTGAATGCCTGAAGATGCCGAAAGGCGAAACTCGGATCGTTAGTAACAAAACTTGTGTGAATGTACATAATTTGAACAATACAAATTTAATGTTGAAATAACACCAAGCACATTCAGTTGAAATCATAAATTATAATAAAGAAACCTTGTTAACCCTTCCCTTACTATGCAAAAGCACAAGCTCCTGAGCTGTGTATCCGTTACACATCAGGCAAACAGGATTGAATCATAACAATTATATGTAGTACTGCTGTAGTAGTGTTATATAATTGTCATGATTCACTCCCGTTTGTCTGATGTGTAACGGATACATAGCTCAGGAGCTTGTGCTTTTTTTGCATGGTGAATGAAGGGTTAATGGTAAAAAAAAAGAATGTTCGCGCCTTCCAGCTTAGAAATCGCTGGGTTAGATACAATAATTTAAATAAATTACAACCACAAATATGTCAATTTTTTTTTTTTTTTTTAAGAGAAACTTTTAGCGGTGGTCTTCCCGTTGAGAAAAAAAATATTCACTGTACAAACACATTAGTATTTAGCACTGGCGGATCTAGGGGGAAGCCATGAGGGCCATGGCCCCCTCCCGAGGACAGTTTATGTTCCATTTTTAAAACCTTATTGTGAAATGGGCTCAATAATTGTTTAGTTTAGTTTTATACAATACATACTGAATTGTATATTAACTATTTTTATAAAGATAGACATATTATTTTAAGATCATCTAATTTTTATTGTACTATTTATGTATGTATATTTATTTTCAAATTGAATGGCCCCCTCCTGGGACAATTTCTGGATCCGCCACTGAAATATAATTAAAAAGATGTCATATATATGAATAAATCTTTAATATAATTAAAAACAGTTACTTTTAAATACTAAAATCTCCGTTGAAGTTTGCTGATTTTATATTCATACAATAATATACACAAAAGGAATATTGAGAATGTCACATAAGATACTTTCAAATATTCTTTCTATTTCCAAACTCGAGAGAAATTGTAAATGACTCTTTATTCAAATAAATCGATCGTCTTTTCAATTTCGATTCGTTTTCAATAGAATCGGGACTGCAGGACCATTATTCATGTATCAATTTCAATTGAGGAAAACGGTGGATACATATTTTTCAGCGCGTTTATGCGAGCGTTAGTTTTCTTGCATTTTCCAATTTATTCGTGAAGTCTCGAGAGACGTGTACCAACGAAAAGTAGTCAGTGAATGCTTGCCGGCTTATTTTACCTGCTATGAATAATGTTTTTTATACTCACCACAGAAGGTGATAAGTCAAAAACAGTTTTGAGGTAATCGTCATTTTCGATAATCATGAAATTTTAACATGTTTATTTATGCACTATATATGTATATTTCTTATCGTTCCAAATATTTCATAAAACTCGATAATGATTAACGAATTCAATTAATTTATATATTATGTTCAAATTGTGTAAAAGCACACCAAATATGGCCAAACATGTTTTTTTTTCAGAAGATAAAGCGTGCTAAAATCTATCTATCTGTTTTCACAACCAGGGCTGTGGAGTCGCGGGAAACTTATATAACTTAACTTATATATATATGTATACCATCAGATCATCTTAAGTCTGCCAACCATGAAATGTTAATACTTTTGACTGTTTTGCTTAATTTTTTTTTAACCATGTCCGCTCCCAATGTGGAGCATATGGACTCCTAATGAAGTTTATCTCAACAGAAGTGTTTCTACGAGAACTGCTTGTTACTCAGTTGCTCAACCTCTCTTTTTCCAAAGAGAGTAGGGAAAGAAGGATAGGGCTAGGACAGGACTAGTGGTAAGCTAATCGCTCTCAATACGCCCGTTCATAGGATAGGATGGGAGGAGGGAGTTCCCGACATCACATACATCCATGCCTTCAAACAGAAATTCATAAATCGATCGAAAAATCAATTTATAAAACTGTCCGCACCGGGATTTGAACCCGTGCCCTTCGTAACCGAAGCCAACGACGTTGACCACTCGACCACACAGACGGCTAGTACTAGTGTTTAAATACACATCATTAAATATGTTTTTCAAAAAAAAATCGAACCGCTCATTTTTCACGACTCCGACTCCGACTCCACAGCCCTGTTCAAAACTCAAAACCTGGTTTTTGACTTAACACCTTCCGTTATACCGAAGATATTTTATAATTAAGTGTTTCAGGTTGACACATTCGACGTAAGATATCAAACGATGTTTGACCATAATAAATTTTATGACTGCTTTTAATTGTTAGTTTATTATTTTGATAATCCACTCTATGTATATTGATTGATGTTCATTATGTTATCCAATCCCGGGGTCCCGTTTAATTGTGATCCCAAAATTCCGAGATTTCAGCTGTAGTAATCCTGGGATTTCGGGGTTGAGAAAATAAAGCACGGAAGAGCTAAAAAAAATGATGTCGCCCTGTTATTTTTTCAAACGATAAATAATACATGTTTTAAAATCATGTAAATAACGTATGAAGAAAACTTTACTCTAGTTCAATGGAAGGGAATCTGCGGCCTTTTGGCTGCTCTTATGCGGCCTTATGAATTGATCAAAATATTCACTTTGGTCAAAAATTATACGCAAGCGCTTGGAAAAATCAACTTTTTATATGTTTCACAGTCGAAAAGAAGTGGGGGGGGGGTGTCAAAGTTTTCTTAACAGCGGCCTTATGTCGAATAAGATAAATGAATGTGGCATTAAGAAATGGAAAGAGTCCCCACCCCTGCTCTTTTTTAATTTACTATTGTGATTTATAAAAAACATACCGGTGGTGTAGAGTTTTCTGCATTTTTTAATAGGCCTTAATTGTGGGGTTATAATGCAAAAAAAAAAAATTCCAAAAATAAAACTTTTCAGTAGAGTCAAATACTATAACGAATAACACAAACAAAATAACATTTGCATAAAAATATGTCTTCCATGTTGAAAACGACAGTCTTTTAGACATTTTATATTAAAACTAATAAGACCAGTCGATTCCTTAGGCTTGAATTACTTTATCTGCATACTTATGTCAATATCGCTCATTTTGGAAATAGTACGTTTTGCATTATAACCCCATAATTAGAATATGTGTTTTTATTTTATTTCAAAGAAAGACTCATCTCAGTCAAAAACAAACCAATTTAACAGTTTTATTTTCATTTATTAATTAATATTCAAGATATCTTCCATGCTTCAGTATTTTTCTGTAAAACCTCCAAAGATAGTTGAACCTTAATCGATTAATTACGTGCTTTTGGTGCACATTAAGTGCTTAGATAATAAACCATTTCAAATGTATGTAATGATTAAACATTCGTATGTATACAAATATATGCCCGTATAATACATTTATTTGATTCGTGAAAGGCATTGAACCATGATTTCCATTCGGCCAATCAGTCAGCGAGTGTGTGTGTGTGTGTGTGCGTCCGACTTCGCCAAAGCCCGAAGCGAATAAGCTCCTATTAAATAATCGAATCATTGTACGTGGATTAATTGGCACGGGGCAGGTGACGTGAAAGGATTCGAGCCTGCTACCTCCGGCAACTACAGCCAGAGCAATTAGTTATGTTGTCACTTAACTGGCATACCTTTCAGCGTGCATATTTGGCTGACATTGTTGAAACTGACAGTTAGGTGAGTAGTTCAAATTAGAAGTACGCTGAAAAATTTAATACTTTGATTGACTTGGTATTTTCTTGGTCGAATCACATAAATTTGGCTTTTTTTTTCGCTAGAATTGTCAAACAAAGTTGATAATATTTTCGACATTACGTCTTCGTCAAAACCACACAGATTGTAACATAAGTATCTGTCATCTCATAAGTCTTTGAGTATTTTGCTCGCAGCTTTAAATAAATGAAAAAATAAAACACAATATTCATTCATTAATAAATTATACATTATCAACAATCTTTCTCCATCTGTAAATATTTTTTTTTGTGTTATATGGCGCAGCGGTTAGCGTTGTTGGCTTCCGTGCCGGATCTCACGGGTTCAAACCCCAGTACGAACAGATTTTTTTCGATCGATTTCTGTTTGAAGGTACGGGTGTTTGTGATGACTTCATTTCCCTCCCACCCTTCCTATTCTTCAATAACTGGGCGTAGCGAGAGCGATTAGTTAACCACTAGTCCTGTCCTAGTTTTATTTATATATCCCTACCACTCTCTTTGCATAAAGAGAGATTGAGCGACCAAGTAACAAACAATTCTCGTAGAATAAATTCTGTTAAGGTATATCCGTTAGGAGGCCATATGCTCCACATTGAGAGCGGACATGGATAAAAAAACTTTTTTTTAAAATTCCGAATTCAAAAGCTTAAATGTTCTGATTCTGAGATTATTGGTTGGTCGTCTACCACAGTGCTCCGCAACCGGCGTGCCGTGAGGCGAAGCTGGGTGTGAAAAAAATCAAATAGATTTTTCAATTTATTTATAGATTTCTGTTCGAAGGCATGGATGTATGTGATGTCTTAAATTCCTTTCTCCTGCTCACCCTAACCTTAAAAAGGGAGGATATCGAGAGCGGTTAGATAACCACTTGTTTTGTCCGTTCCTTATTCGTCTATCACTACTCTCTTTGAAAAAAAAGAAAAATTGAGCAACTGAATAGTCTTGTAGAAACTATTCTGTTAAGATTATCTCCATTAGGAGTCCATGTGCTCTACATTGGTAGCGGACGTGGTTATAAAAATATGCATATGATTCTTTTATGATTTTTATCATATATAAACACAAACTAATGTTAATAAAAACACAATATTCTTTTGTACTTTATTCAATAGGTCAGGACCGGTTTCACTAATTGCGAGCATTGTCAACTGAAACCGGTCCTGACCTATTGAATAAAGTGAAATGAAATACAAAGAAATATTGTGTTTTTATTAATATAATGCCTTTCCACCAAGTATCGACAGTGAACACCCTGAAAGTGAACAAACTAATGTAATTTCTGTATATTATGGATAATTTTAAAGAACACGTCGGTGTACCTTGGAAGATAAAAGGTTGCGGAGCACTGGTCTACCAGGCTCTTCATTTTTTTTTATTTATAAAAAGTTACTGAAGAATTTGTAAAATATTTTAAACTTAAATTTGAAGTTTCCGCTAGTAAGAAAAAAATATAAAAATGAATATAAAGCCTTCACAAAATAATTTGATAATTATACGCAGTAATTAATATTTGATGAAAGTTTCGCGGAATAAATTTTAGAAGGTACATACCCACCAAATATTTTAAACTTTATTCGCTCGTCTTCGAAAAGGCGGCGAAAATTATCAATGCACCAAAATAGCTTGAAAATATTAATACAATACGTTTAAATTAATTCTCCTTTTGAGATTAAAATTTCGTACTAAAATCTTAGATATTTTTACTTAAAGTTCTGACTAGATATTAAGTCATACCAGTTATTTTTTATGATAAAAAAGATTGAATATCGAATGCGGAAAAGAAAAAGGACGTAAACTACACATACCAAATTTTACAGGAGGCGCAAAAAACCTGTTATGATGATTTTGGGCTATAGGTAAATTATGTTATATACACAAACTTGAAGTGAACGAAGACTTGTAAACTGGTGTTTAATTGACGTAACCTAACAATAATTCAATAAATTGTTTAAGAATAACCTTTTTTAAAGTCTATTTTACTGTTTGCAAGTTTGACAAGCCCAACTTTTTTCAAACATAAAAGTTAAATTTAGATACTAATTCGGCCTTTGCAGCTTATATCCTTTTGATAGAATGTATAGATTGTAATTATCGAAAAAAACTGTTTTAATAAAATTGTGGGTTACGTTCTCTTTCCTTTCCACAGTCGATATGAATGATAAAATGAGTAAATTAAAAAAAACTTAAAGTGAAACTTTTTATTTAATATTTAAATAAGACATTATTCATTAATGATTTCTGATTTTCTCTGGTTAACATTAATTTCTACGTCTAGAATAATTAAATTAGCGTTTAATTAAAAAAAAAAATATTTTACTCTCCAAAAACATATTCTCTCCCAATTACGAGCAAATGGTCTTTTGCTCGAAAAAATATAATAGACATTTTTAAGATAATTTCAGATTCTGACTGAAGGTGCTTGATGGAGTTCCATTATTAAATTTAAATCGCTTTATTTTTTTACTTGTCTATACGTGTTGTCACTAACGACATGAGCTTGTTTTTTTATAATAATGCCGCCTGTGTGGTCGAGTGGTCAGCGTTGTTGGCTTCGGGTACGGAAGGCACGGGTTCAAATCCCGGTACGGACAGTTTTGTAAATTGATTTTTCAATCGGTTTATGAATTTCTGTTCAAAGGCATGGATGTATGTGATGTGTTGAATTCTCCCCTCTCACCCATCCTATCCTATGAACGGGGCGGGGCTTATCGAGAGCGATTAGCTTACCACTAGTCCTGTTCTTCTATCCCTACTCTCTTTAAAAAAGAGAGGTTGAGCAACTGAGTAACAAGCAGTTCTCGTAGAAACATTTCTGTTGAGATAAAGAGTACATATGCTCCTTATTGGGAGCGGATATGGTAAAAAAAAAAATTCATGTCTTTACGTTTTGTCACTAACTACATAAGCTTGTTGTTTTATTATAATGCCGCCAGTGTGTGTGTGTGCGAAAAACAATGCAACTCCATAAGCTTTACGGTGGTCAGCTCTTGACTGTACTTTCTCACAAGCTCATAAATATCGTTGTTATCCACCTCCAGTCCTATGGTATTGGCCAAAGATACAATACGTTGACTGTAGACTCCACAGGTACTGTTTCAAACCCCTCAAAATCACATTCGACAACGCTCCTTGGCGAAGCATCTCCAAGCTAAAGTGAGGATTCTCTTGGTAACCCCTTCCCACGCCTTGTCAATCATCTTGAGGCAAGCAACGATGTGAAAGTGATCTTTCCAAAACTCTGCGTCACTCGTTATGCGAAATATCGCTCTTTAAGGGAGCATTTTTTTCACAATCTGTTTTATTCGTTATAAGAGGTGCTCGTTATGAGAGGTTCCACTGTATATTAAAACATGGCTATTTAAAGTAAAACATGTAAGAATAGTAAGGTTGTAAGGTTTTAATATACAATTGGTAATAGAAAAACGAAAATAATTTTTAGGTAATTAATTATACGTAAGAGGAAGCACGGTTCTAATCCTTAAAAATAAATGTAGAAATTGTTAAAGAACAGAGTAAACAATAAACAGAACAAAATTTTGTTAAAAAAAACAAAGTATTGTCAATGAGAACTAAGTCGACAATACATATTGCAAATGTTACGATTGTTTTTATTAGTTATTCTTTCTTTTATATTTAAACTTCCACAAGGGTGTACGTAATATCATAAGTAATCAGACAGTTCCGTGTAAATTGGATTTTAAAAGCGTTGCTACAGTGACAAATCAGGCGTCCAGATTTTCACGACATTTGAAAGACGGTTTAATCCCGACAAAGGACACGTTAATTGGAACTCATGGGTTATTGAATTAACAATGACGTGTGGCCACTACTGGAGTTTCAGCTACAACAAAGCCCAGGAAATCACTAAAGCAAATGCACACTGTTTGCTTGTCAAAAATAAACTAAAACAACAAATTTTGTTAACGTTGTTTGTCAAACATAAAATTAATCACGCGATAAGATGATATTTTTATCAGTTGATAATTTTTGGGCCACTTATTCAACGCTTTCATTCTGACGGTAATGCTTTACGGTTGCGAATCATGGCACCTGACGAAGACTCAGAAAACCGTATACTGAGCTTCGGGAACAGATGCTTGCGTCGGATAATGGGGGTGAGGTGGTTTGATTTTGTGAGGAATTCAGAGATAAGGGAGCGTACAAGACAGCGTCCCGTCACGTCAGTGGTTATGGAGAGACGTTGGAACTGGCTGGGTCACGTGCTGCGGATGCCTCCGGAAAGCATCAATATTGCTTGCCTCTTCTTTCGACCGGTGGGATTCCGGCGTCCCGGACGTCCTTCGGGTACTATCCATAGGATGTACTCGGCGAAACTGAGGGATGCTGGCATGTCATGGGAGGAAGCAAAGTAATTGGCGGGAGACAGGAAAACATGGAGGTGCCGCGTGGCGGCCATATGCTCCACATAGGGAGCGAACATGGCCAAAGAAAGAAGGATTTTCGGGATAAACGAAAGCTTTCTTGCTTCTGATCTTGCTTTCTGCTTGCTAGATTCTGATCTTTATTAATTTACTCTTTAAACCCCGACTCAAATAAGATGAAACTATCCCGCGTGCCCGGCTTATGTATTTTTAGAGAATTGCATTTTTTCTTAGGAACTTTTTTAATGTGCTATAATTGTGAACTGTAAATGTCAAATCAAAGGAAACTTTTTGTGGTTAAAAAGAGTTAAAGATTTCGACTGAAGGTGCTTGGTGGAATTTCAATATTAAATTTGAATCGTTCAAATTATGTATACTCCCACAGATTTTGTCACTAACGACCCGAATTTCACCTTTCGGCATCTTCAGGTGTAACCCGGGTCGTTAGTGACAAAATCTGTGGGAGTGTACATAATTTGAACGATTCAAATTTAAAAAGACTTTAGTTTTTTTATTTTGTATGATATTATTGCCAGTGTTTTCTGCTACGGAAAACCATATAACGATGTTTGCACATCCACCAAGTCTTACTCCTTTTTTTGCTAGGCGAAAGAAAACCTTGGAAGTTCTGCTGGGCTTACATTTATTTCCGCTGCTAGTTATTGATGTGTTAACTCGTAATTGGCGTGTTGAGCACGAAAAAATAATTGCTACACTCCATCTAGTTAGTAATAAAGTGTAAAAAATTAGCAGCTAAGAGTTCTAGAAAAAAATAAACAATAAGCAAAATGGTACAATAGTTTAAAAAAACGAATAAATAGGACAGACGACCCACCATTGTTTTGATTCGGTACTTACCCTCCTTTAACCCTCCAGAGCTTTTTTCGATACAAAAATATATTTTTTAGGCCATATTGAAATCACAAATAACTTTTATTACTAAAAAAAATTAAAAAAAAAAAAACGCTAAGTCGTTGTATAAAAACCCCGCTTGACTTTATGGTCATGCTCATCCTTTTATTACCGTGTTATATTGTGTACGAACAGTAGTAAGGACAAGCCTGACCGTATGGGCACGCAAACATTCGGAGTTGAAATATAGCTAAACGTTAAATTTTTAAAAATATTTACAATTTGACTTCTTTAGGCCAACATAGTTTCAATACAAATATATTAGCAAAAGATCTGTAAATAATTTGATATTTTGATAAAAAAAAACTAACTGTTTCAAAAGTCTATTAAAAAAACGGAAATTCAAAACATCGCATGTGCTTTTGGTTGCCGTTTCTGTCCCCTCGGCTGATGACTAACTGAAGTCTGTACCCTTTTCAATCAAATATGAGTAAAAGCAACGATATTCAGGTAGGGAAATGATGAATAGTGGAATCAATAGACAGCGGTGTTTACTGTGATCATATGGTCACGCTCGTCCTTGGAGGGTTAATTAAAACTATACGTGTTTATTTATTTCTTACAATCACTTTGCGCTCAGTAGAATGAAAAAAAGTCCCCAAACCCCATTTTTTAATTTTGATAGCTATGAATTAGAATCAAATTTTAGTTTTTTTGTAAATAATTTTACAATTTTTTGCCTGGAGATGCTTCTCAAATATGAGATATATGCTTTTAATTTGTTACACATCCTGTGAAATAATTAAATCGTCAATTTTAATTTAATTTTACAGATAGTACAACACTAAAATTCAAGGATATATCAAATTGAACAAAACAACGCCGAACGAAGGAAAATTACGCTCAAACTAAATTATCTATTAAATTTAATGAATAAATTTTGAAAAGGAATGTTATTAACTTATGGCATAATATCTATTCGGTATTTAAGCCATGCTAACCCGTAGACAATTCCTGTCAAGCTAAATCAAATTGTAGGCGTCAATTATTCGTTCACTTCATTGATATCATAAATGGTAATTAAATTTGACCACCCTTATAGAGACATAAATATTAATTATTCATCTATATCATAAATGTCAGAAGGTTGAAGATCTTACATTATATATCACGTAAAAATATATTTCAGGGCTATTGCCACATTACATTTTACGAATCTCTAAATGTACATTTCCATACATTGTCGTATATTTTTTGTCAAAGGGATTTCATGCTTTTCATCCATTTTTATCCAACACATCAGAACCTTTAAAACAAATGGTATTCCACCCATTGTTCCCTCTCAAGTGAGAGGCTAGCCGCGCGGGTCAACGTAAACAATGCACGGTATAATTTGTCATAGTTAATAAACTAAGAGTTTTGTTAAGATCACTTTCACATCGTTGCTTGCCTCAAGATGAATGACAAAGCGTGGGAAGGGGTTACCAAGAGGACCCTCACTTCTTTCTGCTTGTAAGAAGCTTTGGCCAGAGAGTGTTGTCGAATTGTGATTTTGAGAAGTTTGAAACAGTACCTGTGGAGTCTACAGTCAACGAGATTGTATATTTGGCCAATACCATAGGACTGGAGGTGGATAACAACGATATTGATGAGCTTGTGGAAGAGCACAGTCAAGTGCTGACCACGAAAGAACTTATTGAGTTGCTTTGTTTTTCACAGCAAAAATTTATGGAGGAGAGTTTGTTAGTGGAGGAGGAGGAAGTAGCAGAACAAAAATCTTCTAGCGCAATAAGAGAAATGCTGAAAGCATGGAAAACTGTTGCATCGTACATTGAGAAGCATAACCCTAATAAGGAGTGGCTTTGCCTTTTATAAATTTGTTCAATTATAATGCTGTCACATTTTCACCAAAATTTGAAACGTTGGCAAAAACAAATGTCTCAAGACAGTTTTCTAGTAAAAAAGAATGAATTATTTGTCCTAATTAATAAACTAGTCAATTGTTGTTTGCAAATCGAAATCGCATTCTAGGTTTTTACGCTCCATAACAATTTATAAGTATAGTATGTAATTTTATTTGAATAAATGTTCAAAATTTAAAAAACGATTTTTTCCGTCATGGAACGCATTATTGTATTTTACATTGTTTTATATGGGAAAAATTGTCTCGCATAACGAGTAAGATTCTGGAACGAATTAAACTCGTTATGAGAGGATACACTGGATTTGATTTGCACAATCAAACATATTATCATTTGATAATTTATAAATAAGTTTTTACTTACGAGTGAATTAAATAAAACATAGAAATTACAGAACTTATAACATTTTTACATTAAATAACAAGCAAAAATTAAGAAAATTAGCAGAATGAAACAAATAATCAGCCGCAGGTAAAATTATTTACATATTTTGTAAATTTGTTTAAACGTCGTTCCTTGCAACAAACCCTTATATTATTTACTCCATTTCGATCAATTTCTTGTTCTGATTATAGATAACAATTTTATTTTAGCTATATTATATCTAGTATAGTTCTAGATGGGTCTAGATTCGATTCCCGGTAAGGTTTATTTCAAATTTAGATGTTTTAATTTAAATTTGAGACTTAAGACATGGGTGTTTTTTATGTCAATTTACCTTGAGTTTATCTCGAGTGACTTACAATAAATAAATAATCTTATGGTTGACAGACATTAAGATTTATTCATTATATACACTCATTGTTGGTTTTTACTTTGTTAATGATAATTCATACTTAATTGATTTTTGATGTAATAGTTTGCATTGCTAAGAGGTCTTCAACTTTTTATTTATAGTTTATTTTTCTTGTATTTTGCTTTAATTTATTTGCTTAGTTGTAATACCAATTGTTTGTAATACCTTGTTGTTCTTACTTAACTTTTGTATAAATATCACTGTTTCTTTGTATTTCTTATCAGTTGACAATGCTCACCATGACCGAAACCGGTCCTGATCCAATAAATTTTATGTGGAAAAAGTACTAAAAATGTTTTATTATTTTTATTATATTGCCATTCCATCAAGTATTGACAGTGAACTCCTTAAAAGTGAACATTGGCATTAGCTGTAATTATAAATATTTTTTAATTTTTTTAAATATAAATTTTTAATTTATAATTTATTTTAGTTAATTAGGGTTATTCTAATAAAAAAAATTGAATAGTTGTAGTGCGCAATTCGGAATAAGTGCGGGGAGGCTTTTGAACTGCAACTGGGAACATTGATATATGAAAATAATTTAAAAAAAACATTATTGCTACATAACAAAGTCTTTTCCTAATTATTGTATTGAAAAAACATTCTAAAACATCATTCAAACAATATCAAACGCTGTAATTAACTTGACACGAGTATACAGATACTCGATAAAAAGTTATGTATTAACAAGGTTAGTTATTTATTTAATCTGAGGCGTAATTTGTGTAACCGGCACTATGTAATTGTATAACCAAACGTTTCTGAGTGAGTAAGTACACAATCTCGAATAATGTCATTAAATGTGATACAATTGTTTAAATTGGCACTACGCGAGCAGTTTAACCCTTTGTTCAAACACGCTATTTGTAATTGTATCCATGCTGTTTGGTTAACTAGACAATGTGGACATTCGACAGAAGCTCTGGGCTACAATTCGCTTGTCAATTTTAAGCAGTCAATCATCGTCGGAAAATGTCGTTAATGGAAAAAAAACATTATTGTTTGAATCGGCATTTACTTGGTAGGACTCTATTGCAATACGGTAAAAATATCAAAGTATTTAATTCTACATTTTTTGTAAAATTGGTGTATAGCTATTTCGGCGTGCACCATCGTCAGAACTATGTTTAAGCCTGCATTTAATTAGCTGTATTAACTGACTTAGAAGAGATACACATTCACAATACATCTTGTTATTTACTCCTAATTATTAAACTTCAGGCCTTTGTTACACAGATGTAAACAGGTTGGCGTTGAATTCAATAATGCACTTGAGCAATTACAAATTAAAAGACACAATCAAGCCAATGACATCTTAAATAAACAAACAATTACCAATCTATCACCGTTACTAACAACCCGTAATGAAACCTATAATAAATATCAGTTTAATTTAAACTAATTTACCTTGAATAATCCCATAATTGTTATGGTTTTTTGAAACACTAAAGTCATATTTAATAAATGATATTTTTATATAAATTAGGATGTTATATGTTAATAAATAAAAAAAAAAAATTACCGCTTCTAAGCCAGTTTATATATCTGAAAAAGTAGGTTTAAAATAATGGGAAAATTGTACATAATACAAGTGTTTTTTTTCGATACATCCTTTTACCTTTGCCATATACTGCCCAAACGTTGATTTAAAACGAACCAGATAAATACAAACCATTACTAATTCTATAATAAATAAAATAAACAGCGTTCTTCTTTATTGCATCGTCACTTATGTTGCTAAAAGACACTTTGCCAATATATGTATTTACTTGCGTCGTCGAAATGTAATTTTCTGGGAGTCGATCTTTTGATTTACAATGATAACGAAGTTAATTAATAATTATTTAGGTATATAATATTATAATCTTACTTATGATCAGTTTCTGTATATAATGTTTGAACTGGAGATCTATAAATAAATATATTTATGAATGTGTTCATTGTTTTGATTCAGAGGATTCCAGGAAGGGAATCGCTGGATTTCTATATTCTTGTTTTTGAACTGAAACTTGATTGAAAATTCTACTAACATTTTTGTTCAGTGAAATAGGCTTCACCTATTTTAGTATAGGTTTAAAATAATTGTACTTCATGGTGGTTTTCACTGGTACATGTGAATTTGATTTGGTTAAAAACATAACAAAATACATATTTAATGTATATTTTTTATATTTTAAGTTTTTTATCACAACCATCCGAGCATATAAAATCATATTTTATTAAAAAAAAAGTTTTTTAGCCAAACAGTTATATGAGGAACTACACTATAAGTGCAAATCATCTAACCAAAAGTTCATTTAATTATAAGCCTTTAAGTATGTTTGTAATTAGGAAGTAAAAAAATATTTTAATCAATTTATAATATTATTTACATACGATGTATGATACGATACAAATAAATTAATTTGTTTGAGTATACAACAAGATATATTGTGTATCTCTTTTAAGGCAGTATATACAATATATATTTGAGTAAATGCAGGCTTAAACATAGTTCTGATGATGGCGAACGCCAAAATATATGTAAACTATTTTTTTTAATTGTAGATCTAAATAATTTGATATTTTTTACCGCATTACAATGGAGTTTTACCAAGAAAATATCAATGTAATCAATTCTAGATTTGTACGGACCATTTGCTCAATTCAACAATTCAATATCATAAAATTAAATCAAACTCATCAGTTGATAACACTAATCTCATGTCCAGTCAAGCTCATATCCAGTCCTGATCAAATTAAATATAAGTGAATTTTTTAAAAAGGAATATTTCATTTTTTAAATATAATACCTTTCCACCATTAACACATTAACACCCTAAAAGGATCACTTTTAGGGTGTTCACTGTTAATACTTGGTGAAAAGGCATTATATTAATAAAAACACAATATTCCTTTATACTTCATTCCACTTTATTATTTAGGTCAGGACTGGTTTCGCTCATTGCGAGCATTATCAATTGATAAGAAAAATATATAAACAGTGCTATTTATAAAAATTTAAATTGAAATAAAAGGTGTAAGCAACTATTGACAATGAAAATAATTTACAAATTAAATTATAATTACACAAAATTAAAATGCTTAACACCTATAACATACAATTAAATCATCAAAGACTAATAATTGGCAATAAGTGGCAAATGATGCCAATTATAAACCCATTATATATAAGAATAAAAAATAATCAAAATGGCGATCTATTTTTACTAACGGTTTGATTTTTATAGCATTAAATTAATCTGGAAAGTTATCATATTAGCATCAGTCAAATTTTATTTTAAAATACACCATAAAACAACTAACCAATCATTAGTCCAAACTCATCCGTGTACTTGACTGCCTGAAGATATCGAAAGGCAAATACCGGGTCGTTTGTGACAAAACATATAGAAATGTACAACATTTCAACAATTCAAAATATGATACGCGTTACAAGCATCAATAGCGAGGAATAAATATGCAATAACAGTCAAATTGATATTGCAATTTCCATAAATTGGATTGAATTTTACAAAATACTTTTACCGCACAAAATTCCAAGAAAAACATAATGACAGTTTGATGAGATCTATTTTCCTCTTCTGAATATCTATTTTTCAATTTAAATTCTTTGAAAATGCAAATAAAGCAGAGGAATGATTTTGCTATTTTTACTTGGAAATGTTTACAAAGCGGATACTTAGTAATATAATGTGTAGGAATTTTGAAGTCTCAGGGTTTTCAAAGTCCCTGGACTCGAGGCGTGATAAAGTCAAAGTCCCGGGACATCCCGGGACTTGAGACTTTTATTTCCCCAACAATGAAATTATAGTTTTACTAAAATTAAATATTTGCATGTATGTATTTATGTATTACATACACTCGGCGCCTTTTGAAAGTACGTACTATCTATTACAAATTGCGTTTTTTCAATACAACGTTTAATAATTCCAACATCCAACGCGACGCGACGGCAGTGCGTTCCTGTTTCATACAATACAACGGCAAATATGTAGCTATGATCTCATCCAACACGCTTACGTGGCGTCGGGTGTCGGCAGTATGCTTCCCGCTTAATCCTTTTTGCCAGCAATGGCTTTAAACTTAGTGATACATTTATTTCTTATGCTACACGATTCATTCATTTACTAAGCGTTAGTTCAAGTTCATCCGTGCATTTGAACGCCTGAAGATGCCGAAAGGCGAAACCTGGGTTGTTAGTGACAAAATTTGTGTGAATGTACATAATTTTTAGGATTCAAATTTGATCTGGAGAGTTGTCACGTTTTTGGTGTGCATAAGTCCATATTGGAGTAGCGTACATCATGATTGGTCGAGTAATTGCTGTGTAGAGGAGCAGCTTGCTTTTGAGAGTATGTTTGCTTCTGTCTTAAAGTATCATTAAAGTGAATTAATCTTAAAAAATACGCACTGAATAAGTGCAATCCTTCTAAAATAAAAATTTGTTACCCGCAAAACACCAAGTAAAGTTATGATTGTACTTAATAGTTCAATATAAAAGTTTTACCATTACCTGAATTAACTTATATTGTTATCAGTTGGAAATGCTCCCGATGAGCGAAAACAGTCTTGAACCAATAAAAAAGTGGAATGTATACAAAATGTTTTAATTTTTAACGTTGTGCTTTTCCACCAAGTATTAAAAGTAATGTACAATGATTATACTATGTTTCGAATTTAGAGTTGCAATTGTTGTAAGGGAATGAATATAAGAGTCGGATGCAAATGTTATTTTTAGACAAAAAGTCTACAAGAAAACAAATTATTTAATCTTTTTTTATGTCAAGAATTTTATTGGTAAATTATTCTAGAATTAAAAACAAAAAGTTGGCAGATCAGTGGTTATTTGTCTCGTGAAAGTTACCCTGAGGAATTTTAATACCGCCCTACTCCAACTGGATGTTTAAAAACTGCCTATCAAAGAATTTAGGCGAGAGGAATCATAAAAGCTGATGCCTGTCTCACTATACATAACAAGAATGATTTTAGGTCCTACTAATTTATAATTTTAAGGGTAGTTTTTTTTGAATAATGTTTTCCGGTACGAAAAAAATAATACCATGTACTTTAAATAAATAAAACAAAATAACAACTGACGATAAAACCTATTGATTACTCGCTTCGTATGTGGAGCATATGACCGCTACGTGGCACTTCAATGATTTTCTGTATCTTGTAAATTACTTTGCTTCCTCTCATGATATGTCAGTATCACTCACATTATATCTTAATGATAGTAGCCAGCGATCATCCAGGACGCCGGAAACCTACCAGTCGGAAGAAGAGATAAGTAGGAATGAGTTTCTCCGGAAGCATCTGCAGCACGTGACCCAGCCTAGTCATTCCATGACCAATTACATAAAAGGGCGCTATCTTATGGGGTATATCGATAATTAACTTAATAATAATTCATGAAAACATATTCGTTAATTAATAAATTCCATTGCTTGTTTTTCGTGACATAATACTAATTGATTTTAGTAAAAGACCCACCGCACCGATTTTACTTAAAACATTTTTTTTATCCATGTCCGCTACCAATGTGGAGCATATGGCCTCCTAATGGACGTATCGCATTTAAAAAAATCTACGAGAACTGTTCGCTGAACTTCACTTTTTTCAAAGTGAGTAGTAGGGAAAGAAGGATAAGGCTAGAACAGAAATAGTGGTTAACTAATCGCTATTGCTACACCCAGTTATTAAGTGATCAGAAGGATGGGAGGAGAGGAATTAATATTGTCAATACGACTAATTATATAAGACATGTGTCTATCTGTCTATGACAAGGATTTCTTCCAAACTGTAAACACCAGATATGTGAAATTTGCACATGTCATTTTAAAGTCGACATTATTTCAATTTCACATTATTAGGATAATAAATCTTTCAATTTATTGAAAATTGAAATAAATCTCCAAGAACTAAATGGAAACCAAATGGGTCATATTCCTATAAAAAGGTTCAGACTCAGGTTAAATCCAAGGCGTGGTTGTTTGTGATATCTCAATTCTCTCCCACCCTTCCAATAGTTAACACTAGTCCTGTCATAGCCATATCTTTCTATTCTTCCTCTCTTAAAAAAGGAAGGATGAGCAACTTATTTACAAGCAGTTCTTGTAAAATAAAGTTTTGTTAAGATACCTCCATTAGGAAGCCATTATATGTTTCACATTGGCAACGTATTGGTTATATGAATAGGAGTGTGGTAAATAATATATAGTATTTCGGTAAAGATTTAAATGTATGTGATTTAATATATAATCGACAAAGTCATTTAATAAATATATTATAACAGGGCTGTGGAGACGCCTGAAAAAAAGAGGACTCCGACTCCGATTCCAGCTTTAAAATAATTGACGACTCCGACTCCAGCTTTAAAATAATTAACGACTCTGACTCTGAGGACATTTTTCAATGATTTCATTTTAACTTATATATATGTATACCGTCAGATCATCTTTAGTCACCCAAGCATGAAGTGTCAACACTTTTGACTGTTTTGTTTAAATACACATCATTAAATATATTATCAAAAAAAAAATTGAGCCGCTCGTTTTTTCACGACTCCGACTCCAGCCAAAATACCGCGACTCCGTGACTGCGACTCCGACTCCACCGCCCTGTATTATAATATTAATATGTATTCATTGGAAGTTATCGTTCACGTTATGTGACTTAATTCATACCGCATGAATGTGACGTTTTCAAAAATGTTTTTATTAAACAAAATTGTACGTACGTAATTAATTACGAAGGGGGTAGTCATTAGCGGTCAAAAGCAGAAATTTTACCGCCAAAACTTTTTTTGAACGCACGTCCTCTATATTGAAAATTAATCCTGTGTTTCGAGAGCAGAGATAAAAGGGGAAAAATAATGATGATCAAAAAAATCCCGCATATTTTTGGAAAGGAATTTTCATAATATTTTAGAATCGTTTACATGCACCTGTTATGTTTATATCGACTGTGGAAAGGAAAAAGGACGTAACCCACACATAAAAAATTTTACAGAAAAAACAATAAAATGTTTTTTGATGATTTTGAGCCAAAAGCAAATTATGAAATATACAGAACCTTGAACTGTATGGAGACTGATAAACTGGGATTTAATTGACTTAATCTAATATGTATTAAATATATTTTTAAAAGGGTCAAAATATCAACGTATTTTAGTTCTACAGTTTTTTTTATTTATGCGTTGATAGCTATTTCGGCTTTCGCCATCGTCAGAACTATGCTTAAACGTACATTTTGCTGAGCTATATATACACTGGCTCCGAAGAGATACACAATGCATCATATTATTCATTCTTACGTCCTAATTTAAAGTATAATTACAATATTGCACTTATTGAATGTGATTCTAGTGTTTCAAAGAACGATAAGCAGTCTTGGGTTTTAACAACATTAATTAGGATAGTTTTAACTGATATTTATTATTAATTATATTTAATTCAATTTATTAACTATAGCTTTAGTGTTTCGAAAAACAATAAGCAATATGGGATTTTACAAGGTAAATTAGGATAAATTATACTGATATTTATTAATAATTACATTAGGGGTTTTAACAACGGTGATGGGTTAGTAATGGTTTGTTCATTTAAGATGTTTTGTTTATGCCTGTTAATTTCAAGTTGTTCTAATAAATTTAGTTTTTGACCCTTATGACAAAGATGCAAAACGGTTGGGGCTAAACTTAAGCTCATGTCATGAGACTCGGTCAAAAAATGGTTTGCAAATTGTGAGTCTGATTTTTAATAATACAAAGTAAATGCCAAATCAATAAATAAATATATATTTAAAAAAAAACCTTGTTTCTAGTCTTTTTTCCTTATCACAATTTCCACATGCCCTACTATTTTCAAACATAAAAGATAAATTAAGATACTAATTCGTCATTTTCAGCTTACATCTTTTCGATAGAACGTGTATCAAGTTATTAACATTGTGATTATCGAAAAAAAACTGTTTTGAAAAAACTGTAGGTTACGTCCTTTTTCCTTTCCAAAGTCAATATTATTATTACGTTCGCTCTCCTAAACGTAGTCATCGCTAAATGCTACGGTTAAAATGCATGTAAAGTATGTAATATAAAAATATATTTTTAATAATTGGCATTACAGCTAATAACAATGCTCCAAATATTTTAAAATTGAAAGATCAGACGAGAAAAACTCGATGAGAATTGATATGGCAAACAACCACGTTTTATGTATCAAAGTTAAATTGTAAACATCTAAATTTGACATTCTCCTAACCGGGAAACGAACCCAGGCTCGCGTGATTGTTAAATGAAGCTTTAACTAGCAAGATCAAAGCGGGTGAAAAATAATAAATTTGAAACGTAAAATTTTTCAAATTCGCATTTTTGTCCCTTACAAACCCGGGTTTCGCCTTTTGGCATCGTCAGGCGTGCAAGTTCACGGACGAAATAATTTTATGTATCACTAATGTAACGTGCTTATAAATAAGAAATAAATGTATCACTAAGGTTTAGGCCATTGTAAAATGGATTAATCCATGGGAATGCCTACTGATTTAGATGGTAGGTATTTTTAAGATTTGTACTATTTTGATGGCTAAAGAAAGCTTTTTTTTTACGAGAGTTAATTATTTTTACTTGCATATACGATATGTGCGGATAAAGTGGTAAAATTTTTCAGAAAAACGCAGTTGAACACAAATTGTTTTAACAAGAAAGTAGTTTGACAATTTTAATTGAACAGATGAATTTTCCTTACTCACCAATGCTTAATTCTACATCTAAGCAAAACTAAATATTTTTTAGTCAAACTGTCTTCACAGATTAGATGGTGAGAATAAGTAATATCAACAAAACTCTACGCTTATGAACCTGTCGCCTTCGTAGAGCAGTGATCGACGTCGTTGGCTTTCGTGACAGATCCCAAGGGTTCAAATCCCATTTATAAACAGTATTTTTCCAATCAATTTATCGATTTCTGTTCGAAGGCATGGTTGTTTGTGAATTCTTACCTACCCTTCCAATCCTAAGATTACAGGGCGTAGCAAGAGCGATGTCACTACTACTAGTCCTGTCCTAACCCTATTTGTCTTATTACTATATTTAAAAAAAAGATAGGTTGAGCAACTGAGTAACAAACAGGTTCTTGTTACCTGAGATGTCTTCATTAGGAAACCATATGTTCCAAATTGGGTGCGGACATGGTTCTTTAAAAAAATACTTCCCTTCACAAAATGTTCACCCTTCGTCCTTAACCTTAGATGGAAGCAGTGTGGAAAATAAAGATATGAATAAATTAGATACTTTTTTTAAAAAATTTCAACTTTCAAAGTTAAATTATTTCATTAAGTGTTCAATTATTTTGTTCAAAGCAGGTATGGAAGTTGATTGATATCAAAATAAACAGTTGTGCTACAATTCATCCATTAACATACCTGTATTTTTAGTTTAAAACCTCAGCTCTCCCACATTAATGGCATTCGGTTGAAGAACTAAAATCTCAGTATCATGAATCATGGATCTATGGCGCTCTCCATTGACTGTTAAATTCGCACAATTTGCAAGCGTTGTTCTGGTGTAAGTCTATTTATGGTGAATTGGCAAACAAAACTTAACACAAATCAGCTGTCGAATTGGCTTTCACTAGAGCAAGAGACTTTAATTCTAAAAACCGAATTTTCAAAAACTCGCTCGTTATGTACAAATCATAAAATGAACAAAATTCAAACGATTTAAAATTGATATTTATTTATTTATTGTTAAAAATTTAATTTAATGACATAATAGCTAACGCCAATTCGCCATGTACATGACAAATATAAAGAGACAAAATATAAAATAAAACTACATAATACATCAAAATCAACATACAAAATCAAGAAATAAAAATCAGTTCACAAATACTATCACTAAAAATGTCCACTTCTCTAGAGAATTCTCTAGAAAATGTCTCTAGAAAATGGCACTTGCCTAGGCAATGAGTTGATCAATCGAACGACCCTTGGAACTGGAGACCCATACCTCCTAAGTTTTTAGAAAAAAAAGTTTTTGCTCATTGTTTCGCCCACGTAAGAATAAATTGGGAGCATGTAAATTAATAATCGAAAAAAAGAGAAAAATGCTTTAAACTTGAAAACAATCTTTGAGCTTCAAGATAGTGAAATGATAAAAATAAATGATATTAAACTCTATCAAATGACTTGAGTCAAAATTCTAAATTATAATTATAAGTCACTGAAGGTTGAAAAGATTTTTAAAATTGTCATTGCTTGGCAAACTTAATTTCTAAAAATTTTACTTCATTTTCAGGCTTTGTAAAAAATATAATTAAATATTATAATTTTAAAAAGGTTTCCAAAAAAAAGCTCTTTTAAAAGTTATCGAATCAATGCACGACTAGATAAGTGAGTTTGTATTAAATATGTATAAGTATAATCGTATATAGTACTTTTATTTCAATAACGGAGCACGCTCCGTGGAAACTTATTCTTTGCAAGGAAAAAAAAGTTATTTTTTAATATTCAAGCGGGCGAGTAGTCAAATGAAAAACTTTACGTGGAAAAAATGAGAATTTTTGGAGGCGAATTTGCATACATTTCCGTTAGAGGATATTGGGATATCAATGAACTAGAAGTCGTGAAAAATGAGTGGATGTACCAGTAGATACCACGGTATAAAGCTATATGTGAAGTATTATATTATATTCACTGCTGTTCTCTCCATAACATTTCTCTTCATATATTGTTTAGCTTTACATTTTTTTTTATTTACAGCACCTTTTTCCACAGTCGGGTCCTTTACACAATAGTGAACATGGTTAGCTTTCGTGACGCATCTCACGGGCTTGAATCACAGTACGAAGCAGAACGAGAACGGTTTGTTAACCACTAGTCCTGTCTAAGCCCTATCCTTCTATCCTTACTTTCTTCATCAAAAAAAAGAAGTTGAGAAACTGAGTAACAAGTAATTGTAATGAAAACATTGAAAACGGACACGGATTAGAAAAAAATCTTGACAAAAAGTGAGTTCCACCTTCTGGTACCTTTTTTATGGATATATTTTTACTGAAACACTTTTCAATGTTGATTCAACTTTATTCCATATATCATATTTTTAACACTTAAATAAATCACTAAATATAATTTATCAAATGATAACGACGTGAGTATCAAGAGGTCTCTACTGAGTCGACGACGACCGTTCGATTTGAACGTTGATTTGAACTGAAGTGGAACGAATCAAAATATAATTATTTGTCCGTTGAAAAGTTATTTTTGCATTGATATTATATACAAAAGATTGTAATCAAATAGGACAAACTTTAATTATGTTATGTCAGGGGCAATCAACATTTTACAGTGGTTGATTTAGCGTATCCATAACAATATTCACAAACGTGAAAATTTGAACCTTTAAATAATGATTATTAATCCATATCACCAGGCATATGGTGACAAGTGCGAAAGTACAACTAAATATATTTATTTTATATTTTTCAATAATTTCAATTTAACTTATATACATGTATACCATCAGATCATCTTTAGTCAGCCAAGCATGAAATGTCAACACTTTTGACTATTTTGTTTAAATACATATCATTATATAAATTTTTAAAAAAAATCGAGCTGCTCATTTTTCACGACTCCGACTCCGACTCCACAGCCCTGGTTTAAACAATTATTAAGCACAGTTTTGGTAAGTGGTATCTTTGATTGACAAGTCATCAGATTTCAAATAAAGTAATATTTAAAAATAAAAAGTATGCAGCTCTATGAGAATTAGAAGATAATTGTTTTTATTTTTGTAATATCTCTGTTTTAAAATAAAAATCAAAAATAAGCTTGGTCTATTTTCTTGAAGCGTTCAAGACGATAAATTGTTTTCTCTTTATGTGTACACACTCCGCAAAAGCCCAGATCGTTTCTCTATTGTAACCAATATAATGCGTTTTATACGCCAGCCATAAAAGAAGATCCGAATTTCACTCACATCAATGTAAGAACAATATTATTCGCGCGGAAGCAATAAAAGTTTGATCGCTGAAGTTTCTTGTGTGGAAGCTTTACTCGGGCGAGCTTTCGCTGACCTGTTGAAGCCTTCAATCTGTAGAGTGCAACACTATCGCAAGAGATTTCCACTTAGCCGTATGCATTTTTAAAGCTTCACTACGTTTTTGATGCAAGGTAAACTTTATGTAACGTCAGTATAAGAAAAGATTTTCAACTCAATAAAATATGTTTTATTCCAATACTTGCGTCGCCAATCAAATTTAAAATATGTTTGAACTGTTTTTCGATTTGAAATACCAATTAAAAACTCTTATTAAAAAGAACTAGGCAGCAGTTTGTGCTATATTTTTAAGAATGTGAAACGTAGTTTTTATTGGAAAAACATTTGTATATATTTTATTAAAATGCATTGATCTACTTTGCAGAATCGAAAAAAATATTAAACAAAATTACCAATGTCATTGAAATTATATTTTCTAAGCCATATATTTTATTACCCGGGCTTAGAGTTTGGGTAGTTAGTTGGTGTGGTGCAAGCATATAGAAGTGATGATTTTTCAAGAAGAATTTAAATATACGAAAATTGTTAATCTGTGAATAGTGCTGACTCTTTAATTGATACAATTGAATATTATTTGCATCTCATGGGCACAATTCCTTGCATGAATACAATGTGCTTCTGACAGTTATAGAAATAATAAAAAAAATGAAAAAACATTCTGTTCAAAAACTGATTTAGTCTGCGTAACGTCATCACAGCACAGTTCCTTCGTACCTAGTACGGCAGTTTCATTTTTTAATCGATAATTTTTTGAAGTTGAAGTTTGAAGACATGGGTGTGTAAGATCTCTAAAAATTCCCAACCTCCTTTCAATCTATTCCATGCTCCCCATTCTTTATATATTTACTCTCTTTGAATATCAAACAAGGTTGAGCAACTGAGTAAAAAGCAATTTATTACTCCACATTAGCACCGGACATGGATTGAAAAAAAAGGATGTCCGTATTAGGACTTGCAACCGTGATCCATTACGAAAGCCAACGACTTTAACTATTGGACCACAGAGACGATAATACATAATAATTTGTATAATTTTAATCTTCCGAAATTATAAATAATATAGTACAAAATTCTCTGATTGCGTTGAGTGATAATTCCACTAAAGTTAGACAGAGTTAATTTATAATAAAATAAAACTTAAACAAATATCTTTCAACACCGATTAGTGCCTCATGGTTAATTAATAATGAAAACTTTTCATGCCCAATATACTTAAAATGCTTGATTATTTATGGCCAAAGTTGAGAGCTAATTATTTTATCATCGCGTTAAGGGGGGGGGAACAAAACCAGAACGGGGTAAGGCATTATTTATTATCGGGATTACCCCAGTCAAACGTAGGCCTACGTTCACCTCCATGCCGTTTAAATATTAAACTAGCCCTTAAGGTTTATTTACCACTGCGACGAATAAAACACCTTCCTCCGGGAAAAATACCATTAAATTAGGAAAGATGTTTTGAAATGGTTTTGATGAGAATTTTCGTTTTTGTTGTTGATAAAAGTCTAATTAAATATTAAAATTTTCAAACACGTAGTGTTTTAAAAATAACTAATTGTTATTTACTGATTAAATAGCAACACAATCAATGGTGAAAAGATTACTAAAATATCATATAATAAAGTACATATCTTTAAAAATCACAAAGAAGAATAAATGAGAGTTTAGGAAACAAATACAGAGTTTTCATAATACTCAAACGTCTGCAAATCAATTATAACCTCTAAAAAGATTAATTCAAAATATTCATAAAATTTAAAGGTGTATGAACAAACATGTACGTCGTTGCCATTCTTCTGTAAAGGAGTAAAGACGTACATTTAAATCAACACAGTAGTGTCTGCCTGTGAGCATATAATAAATGCTCTAAGTATGAATTATTCATTGTAAAAAGTCACACAATTGTAATGTTAAAAAGACAATACAAGTAACGTAAGGTCAGTATAGATCTTTTCACTCCTATAGGGTAATATAAAAACGTTAAGGTACAGAACCACCCTATATGCCAAAAAAAGTAGGTGGTTTGCATCTATCAAAGGGTTAACAACATATATTTTATTTCCAGATGTGACCTGGAAGCTCAAAGTGAGATGTCTTACACCTGGACACTGGGCTTACCAATTTTTATACGTCAAATTCAACGGTAAACCATTTGGACTGGTCAAGTTGGTTAAATCTTTGGATTGAACTTCTGGGCATAACCGCCAGGATGCTAAGCACTCACAACCGGTGTGGTTTATTAGAGGAAACAAGTTGGACACACATACAATGTTCCCTCTAATTTGATTATTATTGTGTGTGCGGACCATCAATTCTTTGTGCAGTTCATTTTCAGCAAAAAAAAATAGTGTGAGCAAATATGAAGATGGGTAGTCAGTGACCTACTCATTGAAGATTAATATATAAATTCATGATATAATACTGCTAAAAAAACTCTAGGAATCAATGAAGTTTATGAAAATTGTATAATATTCTTACACAATAGATTGGTGCTTTATCCCATTAGAGTTTAGTCAGTCAACCCATTATTTGCATATTTCTTTAAAAACACAACACTCAACCTAATGTTTATTTGTCTTGGCAACAAAAATATGACTTGAGTTAATTAAAACTTCGGTAAATCTTCTTTTTACAATATTTCTGTGTGCTGTCACATTTTTGGAAGTATGCTTGAAGTTAGCGAGAACATTGCACACCTGGTGTAAAAGATCTGCACGACTGTACATTATTTCTCCACTAGTTGCAGACTACGGAGAGTGCCCGCGGACTTGACGGTGACCTGTAATGCATTGTATGTGTGATGATAATATTTTAATCAATTCTCCATCTGTATTCTATACGATACTGGCCGTACCAGGCGAATTGATTCCACAAACTAAGTTTTGCGTAAGTACTCACCGATACTTACCAGGCAGCAATAGATTGGTCCGCAGATAACACCAGGACTGTGTTGTCATTAGCACTTTAGATTCTCGCAGGGAGATTTCTGTTAGGTAGAAGTGTTTTTGGGAAATTCGTAATTAGTTCTGCAGTATAAAATAAGATCTTATCGCTTGAAGTGTTGTAATTGAAAGAAAACCTAATTAAGGATCGGATACTTAATTTTAATCGATCGCTTGGAAATTGTATATATTTTAAAAAGGATATTATGTTTAAGGACATGATTGATTATCAAATAAATTGAACCTAAAGACAACACAAATGTTTTTGGAGAAGTTAAACAAATTTTAATTAGATTTCCTTATATTTAAGCGTTTGCTGTACACTCTAAAAAAAAACTAGTTTAAATACATTTTTAAATGTTTGTTATGGTAGCTGTTATTTATTTCCACTGTGTATTTTAATTCATTCAAAACGACATCGTCAAGGTGTTCACTGCCAATAATTATTTGTTGGAAAGGCGTCATATTCAAAAAAGTAAAATACTCTTTTGGTTGAGATGTGATTATTTATTGAAAAAAATAGAAGGTCATCGTTTAAGCACGCCACTGTCTGCCTGCTATTTTTTTTTAGATACATGTAATTGGAATATAATAATAAGGAATGCCTTGGCAATTCTATTGAGCTAGATTTTGTCAATTACACGAATGTTTATAATTCTTAATAAGTGGTCTTATTTTTAAGCGACACTGCAGACCAGTGTTTCTCAACCGGGGTTACTGCATATAAAACTCTAAAGGGAATACGTAAAATATTAATAAATTTAGATAGATTAATATTAATCTTGGATGACTTTTTAATTATATGTTAGATGTGTTAAGCATTTTAATTTTGTATTATTTTAGAATCACTCATAATGTAATTGGTAATTTATTTTCAGTGCCAATTGTTGTTTACAACATTTCATTTTTGTATAAATAGCATTGTTAAATTATATTTCTTATCAGTTGACAATGCTCCAAAATGAGCGAAACCGGTCCTGACCTATTAAATAAAGTGGAATGAAGTGCAAAGGAATATTGTGTTTTTATTAATATAATGCCTTTCCACCAAGTATTGACAGTGAACACACTAAAAGTGAAATATTAATTAGTTAAAAACCAATAAAAAAAAAACACTCAAATGCAACGTAAACATATTTGTTAATAATGTGATACAGCTTAGTTATTTAAAATGTTTGTTATTCATTACTGATTAATTAAAATCAGTTCTTAAAAGCAAACGAACGTTGCTATTATTTTATACACAGCTGTACAAGAGCAAATTTGCATGTTTGCACAATCACCACCATGCACGTTTTCCACGTGTATGTTGTGCAATTTTCATGTTCATAAATGTCTGGTCACCTTTTATTTAGTACTAACACGAACATTATTGACAAACGTAAGTATTATTAAGCTACGTACTTCATCAAATGTATAACCAGCGATCGTCAAATTGGATTAGATAGAAACAGCGATGGTTGCTGCATAAACAAACAAGAAGGAAACCAAATTCTGACAGGAAGACTCTTAACTATATTGCATACTCTACCAAGGTAAACATTTATTTGTACGGTAGGAAAACTGTATATTTTTAGAGAATCAAATTCATTCAATGTAATTAATTGTGAATAATATAATGTTGTTAGTTGAAATTAATTATGATTTTTATTTAATCAGTGGTCATACACAAGATATGTCATAATACAGTAAAACCCCCATTTACACTAAAGTCGGGACAGTGTAATTGGGGGTGTGAATCTTATACAAAATTAGGGATTTGGTTTTTTCCGCAAAAAATGTAAAACTAAGAATCCCCTTAGTTTTGCAAAAAAAATAATTGGTGAAATATTTAGTTACCAAGTAATAAAATGTAAAACGTGCCAAAATCCCACACATAGACAGTTGCCCGCTATACGTGTATACACTGGCACGTGTTGAATACACATACGCTAGCGATCATTTGACTGTATGCGCGGCACATACGACCGTCTCGTAGTAACGACAATGGAATGCGACCGTGCAATTGGGGGATTTTCGGCGAATATTTCAAGCCGGCGCGTAGTTCCGGGTAGTGTAATTGGGGGTTTCACTGTATTCATAATTAAGACTTTACGGATTAAATGCCACTATCTCATGAAGTATTTCATCAATGTTTGATATATGCGTGCAATTTAAAACATAATAAATACCTATCGGCTGTGGAAAGGAAAAAGGATGTAACCCACACATATCGAATTTTACAGGAGGCGTAAAAAACGTGTTTTGATGATTTTGGGCCATATGCAAATTATGAATTATACACAACCTTGAAGTGAACGTAGACTTCTAAACTGGTGTTTAATTGACATAATCTAATATTAATTAATGAAATTGTCTAGGAAAAGTTTTAATTTTTTATAAGGTCATCTTTTCCAAGCTCAAAAGCTAAATTTAGATACTAATTCGGCATTTGTAGCTTGCATATTTTTGATAGAACGTGTATCAAGTTTGGTACATTGTGATTATCGAAAAAAACCTGTTTTGGAAAAACTGTGGGTTACGTCCTTTTTCTTTCCACAGTCGATATTAATATCAACGATGGCAGTTTTAAATCAAAATATTAACATTTATAATTAATTTTAATAATCAACACAATATAAATTACTAATATATATTCTATAAAAAAATGCGTATTTTGAAGGTCGCAAATTTTTCTACAAACCGACGAGCCCTGATTGTAAGCTATGGTACTTTGTGAAAATATTAAAATACTCAATATAGTTTGTTTGAAGATGAATTGCTCTGAAACTACTCAGTCAACTTATGCAAATTACATTTTGCCATGCAAGCATATATGATGCTCGTCATATAATATGTTGTATGAATTCATTCATCAATGGATATCTGTTGATTGGTTCTGTTTCATTGTTGCAATAATGGAATGTATTGTTGATTACGTAATCATATTACTTCGGTAAATAATACAAATTTTGATCAGTCATTAAAAATGTATTAAACATTCAAGTCTACGCTATAAATCAACCGTTACATTATCGAGAAAATTTGTTTACTCTAAGCCTCGATGTCAATTATTGTCGGTTATAAAGCTCCGAGAGCTTTTCAACTAGTTAAACCACTTTAACAGTATTACGTAATTTGTTTGAATCAGTAAAGTCCAAGCTCAACAAGTGCGACAGATACTTTTGTTATTTTAACTACTTGTAGAGTAACAGATATTATAGAAACAGAGAACCGTTGACTAAACCAAGATATGATTGTTTGTATATTACTTTGTTTTAATCAATTACTTACTCGGAATAAATAACTGATTAAAAATATTTTATTTTTAACAGCTCATAAATAGTGTTATTATAAAATGGATTTCTACAAAATTACTGTTGAAAATATAACACTCGAGTACCAAAACGTCGAAAATAGGATTGAGGAGCTATATGGTGCAAAGTGACCCCTGAATAATTTGCGTAATATTTTAATTGCATTGATACAGGAATTATTGTAGATTACAAAAAATATCAGCTAGATATTATAGCTATTTATGAGTGAAATAAGAAGAATTCTGAAAAGCGAATGCATCCCATACGAACCAAAAGGTAAATTAGACATTACATTAAGAATATTATTTTTTTACCATGTCCGCTCCCAATATGGAGCATATGGACTCCTGATGGAGTTTATCTCAACAGAAGTGTTTCTACGAGAACTGCTTGTTACTCAGTTGCTCAACCTCTCTTTTTCCAAAAAGAGTAGGAATAGAAGGAAAAGGCTAGGACATGACTAGTGGTAAGCTAATCGCTCTCGATACGCCCCATTCATAGGATAGGATGGGTGTAGGTGGGAATTCAAGACATCACATACATCCATGCCTTTGAACAGAAATTCATAAATCGATTGAAAAATCAATTTATAAAACTTCCCGTACTGGGATTCGAACCCGTGCCCTCCGTAGCGGTAGCCAACGATGTTGACCACTTGACCACACAGGCGGAAAGAATATTTATGATAGTATAATGTATCGTCGTTAAATTTCTACAAACACATATCTCAAATTTTCTCAGTTTTGAGTTTTTTGCTTTAATGAATTCAGAATTCACACACATTCCTATAACTCATATCCCAAAAAAATATATTTTATGATTCATTTAATCCAGTGCTTCCCAACCTGGGGGCCGCGAGATTCAGTAGAAAGTGCAAATATCCATATATTTAATTCTGTCAAATCAGTGCTTCCCATATTGGGTAAAAATATCAACGTATTATAGTTCTACAGTTTTTTATATTTTATGCGTTGATAGCTATTTCGCTTTCGCCATCGTCAGAACTATGCTTAAATGTAAATTTTACTCAGCTATATATACTGGCTCCGAAGAGATACACAATGCATCATATTATTCACTCTAACATACTAAATCAAATGTTTCAAGTGCTTGATTTCATTGTGATTCTAGTGTTTCAAAGAACTATAAGCAGTCTGTGGTTTTTTAAAAACATTAATAAGGATAATTTAAACTGATATTTATTATTAATGATATTACATTAAATTTATTAACTATGGCTTTAGTGTTTCGAAAAACAATAAGCAATATGGGACTTTTCAAGGTAAATTAGGATAAATTATACTGATATTTATTATTAATTACATTAGGGGTTTTAACAACGGTGTTGGATTAATAATGGTTTATTATAATGGAGTTCTACCAAGTAAATGCCAAATCAATAAATAAATAATAATCTATACTAAATTTAAAATATTAAAAAACAAAATGAGTTTTTTGCACACGTTTTCTGAAAAGAGAACATATTTATAAAGGTGGCCCGCCACATATTTTTGATTTCAAAATGTTTCCTTTGATAAAAAGGTTTGTAAAACCCTGCTATAAGTTATGTAGAATAATAAAACGCATCTAATTCATTTTTTTCTTAAGCAACATTTGGCTCATTTTGATTCTCACTGGCACATATTAATTACATAAAATTACTTATATTTCATTACTTTATATTAATGTGACACTCTTGCCTCGATAACTTTATATATATTTACGTTATCCGTAACAGTGTTACGTGCGAAACCTTCATCTTGATACGTTATGTACAAGATATATTATTATAATACGACAAGACACTGTAAAATCACGTCCTGGGGGGGTTAATTTAATTGTAGATGGGTTCATAAGTTATTATTCTCAATTATAATGTCAGGTCGCAAGATATGTATTTACTTAACCCGAGAGTCGCTAATGCTTTGACAAGTATGAATAAGTACAATGGATGCCAATTTAGTATCACCAGTACGCCCTGTTAACCCTCCAGAGACGAGAGTTTTTTTTTCGATGAAAAAAATATTTGTTAAGCCATATTGAAGTCACGGATAACTTTTACTCCTAAGAAATTAAAAAAAAAAAAAAACGCAAAGTCGTTGCATAGAAACCCCGCATGACTATATGGTCATGCTCATCCTTTTATTACTGTGTAATATTGTGTACGGACAAAAGTGACCGTATGGGCTCGCAAACATTCGGGGTTGAAATATAGCTAAACGTGATTTTTTTTTTTAATATTTACAATTTGACCTCTCTAGATCAACATAATTTCGATAAAATTATATTAGCAAAAGAACTGTAAGTAATTAGATATTTTGATAAAAAAATAACTAACAGTTTCAAAAAGTCCATTAAAAAAAACGAAAATTCAAAAAATCGCATGTGCTTTTGATGGCCGTTTCTGTCCCCGCGGCTAATGACTAACTGAAGTCTGTACCATTCTTAACCAAATATGAGTGAAAGCAACGATATTCAGGTAGAAAAAGGATGAATAGTGGGAACAATAGACAACGGTGTTTACTGTGACCATATGGTCACGCTCGTCCTTGGAGGGTTTTAAGGATTAAATTAAAAAATTATGGGCAAGGTTTTTTCTCATTTATTGAATCAACATTTGCGTTGTATTTAAGTTGTTGGCTTCTTTTTATTCAAATTTGATTGAAATCAATTTAACCACAGTATATGGTAGTGATTTTTTTCAAAGACTTACAATTTGTTTACTTTTATATTACGGGAAATCAGTTATACATATTTTTAATATGATGTGCCCATATGTAGTGTAGCAATTAAAATTTTCTGCGTATAGATTGTGGAATTTGGTTTCAACACAGCCTGTTATGTAATATAGAACTCCTAATTTCTGACGTAAGTGTTCATAAAGCTGCTGCAAGAGGTCGCACCTGTTCGCTAAAACTCGATGCGAGGAAAGCCGACGCAGAGCTTTCCTCAAAGCTCTCCCTTTAAGGACGTTCTCTGGCATCTGGGCCAAAGTTTAAATTGATGAAAGCAGTTCATCGCTTACTGGAAATTTCTAGAGTTGGATAATTGCTTGTTTGTTCGCTGGATTCCTTACGATAGAGGGGCAAGGCTTCAGCCAAAACAGCGTGAGCTTGTTTCGAAAACCGGTATATTAGTTTATGCCCTAGTCGCTGGAGTAGAATGGAAATATGATTATATATATTAATTACTTAGAGAGATTCATTTATGATTAATTATTCGATCGAATAGGTAGAAGACTTGAATTTAGAGACTCCAATTACTCGACATCTCAACTACTCGAGTATCGAGTAGTAAATTTTTAAAATATTCGAGTAGTTTCAGATGTGCCAAAATATATATTAATATTTCAAATTTGTGTATATAAATAGATGATAAATAAATAAATAAGCTTTTTTCATTATTTTTATTATTTTTTTTAAAGCAAACGCAAGTACAAGAGGTACACTTGGCTTTATAATAATAACTAGCTGTAAGCCCGTTGACCCCAACGGGGGGATTTTTGTTGCATTTTTAAGAAGTCAGAAAATTACAAACCTATTTATTGAATAAGCCAGAAATACTAAAAATAAAATAAATATATCTCGGGGCATATATCGACAGCATGCCCTGTTGTATTTAAATTGTAAATTATTTAATTTTTGGAATAATGTTGAGTTTGCTAACAATTATTTTTCCTATTAGCAGAAATATACCTCGTAAATTACCTAATTTTTGGAATAATGTTTAAGTTTGCTAACATTTTTTTTCGTAGTGACAGAAATTTCGTCAAAATATTAAATCTTTGGAATAATGTTCAAGTTTGCTAACAATCATTTTTCATAGTAGCATAAATCGACCTCGGCGCATATATCGACAGCCCTGCAGTTTTAAATTGTCAATTACTTAATTTTTGAAATAATGTTTAAGTTTGCTAATAATCATTTTTCACATGCAAAATGGTATAAATTAATTGCACATTTTATCAAAACAAAATTATCAAAATGTTGACTGATTCTCCAAACAGAACTTATTTTTTAAAATATATATAATGATTTTTACTGAAGTTATTTTATTACACATACTGAAATTATGCTTTCGCCAACAACTAACTATACCACGTATGTACCTAGATTAAAAACAAATCTTGAAATAATTGCGTCTTATATTTATTTTTTGAAAACATATTTCGCTAGTCAATCGGATTTTGTTATTTTGGTAGCATTTATTTTCATACGATCAAGATGTACTGTGATTTAAAAAGAAAGTTTTCAAAAAAAAAAATGTTATAAACCCAAAAAAAAGCGCTCTAGGCTAGATTCGAACCAAGTTCCTACAGATTACCAGCTGAGCGGCTTACCGCTAGGGTACAGTAGAATTGAGAAATGCTCGAAAAATAAAACATATAATATGCATGCTGTTTTTTTAATAAAAAACGAAAGGTTCCATTTTCAAACGAAATTTAATATATATTATATATTTTCATCATTTTGATAATTGTGACGTTAGCTCAGTTGACAAAGAGCTCGGCTGATAATTCATAATTATGGGATCGATCGACGGTCGCGGCAATTTTTTGTATGAGAATTCAATTTTTCAGCCATTTGATAATTCAACTGTTTATGTATGCATGTGAAGTATGCGTATTTTGGAATTTTTAGAATAATTTAAATGTGTGCTTAATATATATAATTAAATCAGATCGATGCTGACAGTTGTTCGTTTGCCCGAGCGGTAACGATTTCAACTCATAATCCAGAAGCGATGGTTCGAACCACGGCCGCGGCGCTTTTTTGTATGAGCCATTTGATTTGTTTCGTCAAATAACAGTGTATTAATTAATGGCGACAGCGGGGCAGGATGGGGTGGGGGGGGGAGGAGGACCATCTTTCTTGACGTCATCGAAAAGGCGAAATCGCGACCATATACAAACGAAAAAAAGTATGTATTTGGTATGAATAAAAAAATGGTGACAGCGGGGCTGGGGCGGAGGAGGGGGAGGGAAAATCGCGGACAATCATTCAGACGGACGGACATTATCGAGTATTAATATATAGATTATAATAAGTTGGCAGCGACAGATCGTGATAATATAATTACACATTGTTAAATCGATGGCTCGGGGAAAAGGACTACAGATTTCACAGTCGTGAAATGTTGACAAATCTCTTAAACGTTTTTTCAAATAAAAAAATGAATGGTTGTAAAAGTGATAAGCTACAAACCCTGCTCTTACTAAGCATGGAGTTTTCAGACGTTATTTTGTTTTCCGAAAAACAGGGTCACCAAATTTTATTGCGCCTGGGGCCTCTCATCTGATTAATCCGCTACGGACCGCTTATCTTTATCAACACACTCTATATTGCTATATTATGAGTTAATACTATCCTGTTAATGTTTTTGTATGGTTTTGCTTATATGTATTCTACATAAGATGTAAAAGTTTGATTCTACAGTCATAATCCAACGGCTTCATTTGCGAAAATTGGCGATGAAAGCAATTTCAAGATTCAATAGAATAATAAACATAACCGACGCTTCTTTTCGGCTATTTATTCCAAGCAGAAGTATTTTACGAAAGCTCGTTTTGTCTGATAATCTCATGATTATTTGTGAAATTCCCGAATTTTAATTGAATGATCTTACTTTGTGGGAATAAACCAAATCTAATTTGATCAAAAGCAATGAAACTTTTCATTGCATGCAACGCAGACGACCCAGAGTCCGCTCATAAATCTCATCTTAATTGAAAATCTTTGCTTTATATATTTTTGATGCCTCTCAAAGTGAAAACCGTTAATGTGTTACTCGTTTCGTCAAAATGAAATCTACCAAAAGCTTTCTTGTCTTTAAGAAGTAATTATATAATCTGAATAATGTTTAATTTTTTGCTTCATAAGTTTTTTTTATTAAGTAACTCATATTTTGTTTTTTGATATAAGATATGATATAAGTAATATGACCAGACGTCCCCAAACACAGCTTCAATGTCCCGTTTTTTTTAATTGTTACTGGCAGTAACCATTTAAAAATACGTGCAAAATCAAAACCCTGGCGGAATAATCTAGACTTGTAGATGAGAGCATAAGCGTGCGTGCAAATAACACATTTCAATTTAAGTATTGTTTTTTTTTCTATAATTTCATATACTTATTTATCATATGACCTCTTCATGGAGGTATGTATTTCAAGATAAGTTTTCTACGAGAACTGTTACTCAGTTGCTCAACCTCTCTTTTTCAGAGAAAGTAGTAGGGATATAAGGATACGGCTAATACATGCTAGTGGTTAACAAATCGTTCTCGCTACGCCCGGTTGTTAAAGGATGCCCATGCCTTCGAAAGGAATCGATAAATCAATCGAAAAGCTGTCCGACCCTGCAAGAATGACTGGTATGACTAAATATCGAATATTAATTCATTTTGGGTATACTTATACAATTTTCAAAAATAAATAATTTGTTTTAATTGGTAGTTGCTTAAGCCCGCCACTGGCTGTTTGTACATTGTATACAGGCAAAAGTTGGTGAGACAGTATAAAAAAATGCCTTTATCAACTGGGACATTTTTAAAAAAATATATTCAACTTAATTTTATCAATCAACCTCAAGAAGTGAAGTGAGCCAACTGGTATAATTGTAAAACTTTTTAAGTACATTTTTATTTGCTATTTTGGTGGATTGCATATTTTTATGTTACGCAGACTATTAGGATACTTTAAGACAGTGGTTTACAACCTTTATGTTACTACGCCTCCCTTCGAAAAAATAAATATTTTCGCGCAACCCCATCCTTTTTTAAACATAATAATAAAGACACGTTTTAAAGGGTAAATAAACATTTTAAGCTGTTTGCGCCTCCCTTCGCAATAGTCCACGCCTCCCAGGTTGGAAATCGCTGCTTTAAGACGCTTAGAATATTACAAGGCATCCAATTTTTTTCTTCTAAAATAACACTTGGCTTACTTAACCTCTAATGGACCCAATTACAAGAATGTTTACAAATAAGTAATTTTTTCTTATTAATTGATGTCGCTCAATGCCGTTTCACTCAATTATTATAAATGAACGTGTTTAATTTTAAAGTTACATTTTTAATGAAAAGAATATTTAGGTGTACAAATTGCATTTTATCATTTCTCGCAAAAACAACCCACAATAAGTTTTCCATACATGTAGTTCACATTAGGAATTTACATAGCTATTAATGAAATATCGTAGTAGGTGAGAGTCTTTGACACCAGTGGTACAATCGCAGTTACTGGGTATCGCTGCAAATGAACACATCGTTAGTTATTTATAAGTCGTATTGTGAACCACACTTTGACCTAAATTTAACTAAAATGGAGTGCGGTTCGAAACAATGTGCACCGTCGCAGAGGAAACTTTATAAAAGCTGCTAACTTCACAAAAGCTTTATACAAATGCGCCGTTATTTGAATTTCTGCTCTGTAAACAAAGCCTCGGTTGGATATCAAAATGAAAATTATTGTATATCCCATGAATGCAATATCATTGCACTTAGCTGACATGCGAAATATTTTTAATTATATTATATTTTTTTCAATGTTTTATTTTAGGCAACACATCGCATTTAAGACCTTCTCAATCATACGTCTATAACAATGTTTTCCAACCATATTTATATCATGTCCCTCGTCCCCAATACAAAATGTATACACCCAGTTCTCTTTTTACGCGATTTTATTTAATACTCATTGTTACGCAATTTTTTTCATCTTTTTTTTTTTTGGATATCAAATTTATGGGTACCAGGACGCGCCAGCGTCAAGGTTCTTCCAGTCTCCTTCATCGATAAAGATTTTGAAAAATTGTAAATTGCATCCCCTTACCGTCGTTTGCAGACGGAAGGGCGCGATCACTACAGAGATAAGAAGTTCACGTGAACTCCATATGCAAATAATAATAACCAAATGAACAAAATCGGTATAACTTGTTTTGTATAAATAACAGTAATATTGTATTCTCTTGTCGGTTGATAATGCTCGTCATGTGTAAAACCGGTTCTGATCATATTAAATACAATTGAAATTAGTGCAAGGGGTATTTTTTTTTTTTTGAATATATTGCCTTTTCACTTAGTATTAAGGTGGTATTCTAGTGAAGAGGCACGAATTTTGGGTGTTTTTTCTAGCTCTTTAAAAAATAAACAAAGAAAATTTTAACGTCCATTTTTTTACCATTCTTTTATTTATATTTTAAAAATATATAAAAAAATAAAAAAAATAAGTAAATTTAAAACTCGAAAAGTTATCGGCTGGTAAAAAGAGGGGTCCAAAAAAAGTGGTGTCCTAACGAACACGATTCCAACCTTTCTGGTCATCTGAAAAATGGTTTTTTAACGGATTCTTAATTAATAAAATATTCGCTAGAGCCCCTACCTAGAGAAATTTTTTTTTTTCAGAAAATGGCAGCCGTTTGAAAAAAAATGAATTTTTACGTTTTTTTTAACAGTTTAAATTTTTTTAAAAATAGTAAAAATTAAAATTTTGACTTAAATCTGCTACGGGCTATAAAAAGATGTATATAAAAGGTTCACACAAAATTTCAAATAAATCGGTTTGGTAGAACTTGAGATATTATGTACGTCAGCTTGAAAAAAGTAGTTTCGAGAAAAACGCGTTTAAAGTTTTGAGTTTCGATCTGTTCCGGTGGGACCAGCTTAGTTGCTGCGTCACCAAAATCGCTGTAACTCGGTAAATAATTAAAATTTTGAAAAATCCTTTTGAGGACATACTCTCAAATGTCTAAAATTTAGAAAAATATAAAAAAAAATAATTGATATTTAAAATTTCTACACTGGGGCCTAGGGGGTATTCTAGTGTAGAAATTTGAACAGTCGAACAGATCTTCACAGTGAACACACAATCAAAAAAAGCAATACGAAAAAGTGTGTATAAATATAATAATATTGGCATCCGTTCCTCACAAAATCAGGCATGCAATATAATAAAAACATTTTCGAAAATCCGTTTAAACAAAAAAATGTTTGCGTTTTGCCACCCAAAATATTGAAATCTCCCCCCGGTGGAAATCATCGCACTGTAAGAATTGTATACCGCACGAATATAATATGAAATACCAAAAATAAAGCAAAAAAAATACGACCAATGGGGATCTCAATACGAGACGAGTTTATTAAAATCGGTATTTCGATATTTCAGATCAAATTTTTTTAATCCGTGTCCGCTCCCAATGAGGAGCATATGGCCTCTTAATGGACTATTTCAACAAGAGTATTCATTTTTTTTTACCATGTCTACTCCCAATATGGAGCATATGGACTCCTAATGGAGTTTATCTAAACAGAAAATGTTTCTACGAGAACTGATTGTTACTCAGTTGCTCAACCTCTCTTTTTCCAAAGAGAGTAGGATTAGAAGGAAAGGGCTAGGACAGGACTAGTGGTTAGTTAATCGCTCTCGATACGCCCCGTTCATAGGATAGGATGGGTGGGAGGGGGGAATTAAAGACATCACATACATCCATACCTTTGAACAGAAATTCATAAATCGATTAAAAAATCATTTTATAAAACTGCCCTTACTGGGATTCGAACCCGTGCCCTCTGTAGCGGTAGCCAAAGATGTTGACCACTCAACCACACTGGCGGTATTCTACGATAACTTTTTGTTACTCAGTCACTTAAGCTCTCCCCGAAAAGAGTTTAAGCAACTGTGTAACAAGCAGTTTTTGTAGAGAAATTCTGTTGAGATACCTTCATTAGAAGACCACATTGGAAGTGGACAATGGAAAAAAATCTAAACTGAATTTCCGTGATATTTCTGTTTTTTTTTGTTGTTTAATTAATCGTATGTTATGACTACGTATAGTATTTTTTTAAAGCTATTTTATATTTCATAGTATTCATAAAAAAAATCTTTTGATTTTTACAAACGATGACGAAAATTTCACACAAAGTGAATAATTCCTATTAACTCTCATTAAAAGCTGCCCCGTATAAAAATGACTACAAAGTAAATGGGATAAAACACATTTCACGCTTGGCGTGACAAATATGGGAAATATTTGTTATTATCTCACTGACCAAGTCAATTTCGGAGCGGTCATAAAATATGGGTTTATTCCCAGTAATTCCTAGATAAAACCTGTCATTTTATTTTGATAGGATGGGATTTATTGAGGTATTTTTAATACAGAAACAATTTTGCTTCATCAAATATATTACGGATGGCGAAAGATTTAATGCTCTGGGTCACCAAAGAAAACATCGATACGAAAAATATATCTATGTTTCGTATAAATATTCTATAAAGCTTTTTCTAGTATTTGAAGGTGAAAGATAGTCTACTTAATATATTATATAGCAGTTTATATTATATAACCATCAATATATGAAATCCTGGTTAGGGCGTCGAGCCCCGGGATAATGACAGTACTAATACCGGAATTTCGGGATTCATGTTCAAAAATTCAAGTTTTTAAAATCCGCGCGGTAGCTAAAAAAAGGTTCCACTTTTTTTTCAGTTATGAAATTTTGCAAATTCCTGAGTTTTTTAAATCTCCGAAAGATCTAAATGATTTGGTCACTATTTAATGGAGAATGTTTAATTACAAAATTACGGGATTGGGGATAAAGTGAATCCCGTTATTACAAAAAAGGTCCGAGATTGGATGCCTTAATCCTGGTGGATAGTTTTAATTCGTCAGTATCCATAATAATCATTAAACTTTCAATTAAGTCACTTTTCCGTTTTCAATATTTCTGCTTTTGGTCCGACAAGGAGTTTGAAGAATTTCAATGTTTAAATAGTTTTCACTTTTTAACCGATGTTCACTCATTTGTTCATTTTCAACTGATCATTTTTCAAATCTCTGGCAATGGCGGTATCTCAATATTGGATAATTGATTGTTACGGGCCAGGCTAGGACAGAACTAGTGGCTTTCTATTTGCGCTCGATATGCCCCACTATTTCGGATTGAGAGGTTGAGGGGAGGTATTTTTTTAGAAATCATGGTTTGTACCCATGAGATCCACCACGAAAGCCGGAATATTAATATAAATACATATATTACATGACGTAGTAAACAATCCGTATTATTATATTTGTATCAGCTCAAAATGTTTGTAATGAGCGAAACCGGTTCTGTAATTATAAAAAAATGTTGAATTCCTACAAGAAGTGTTTTGTATATTAAATTTAATATTACTGGTTGTAATATATTTACCTTAGAAGAAAATAATTCGAAAATATCATTCTATGTTAAGATATTTTAAATATTCTGTTTACGGCTTTGGTTACAAAGGGAAAAGATGAAAGTACTGTACAAAAAACCATCCTTTTAATAAAAATTAAATATTGATTGAAAATATCCATTTCGTTATTCAAGCTTTAAATCAACGAAAAGATAATCCTTTTTTGAATACGTTAGTTTAATATCCCGTCAACTGACAACTGATTGTATCATCAGTTGATAATGCTCGCCACGAGCGTAACCGGTCCTGTCTTTTTTTTTAAATAATGTGGAAATAAAGTACAACAAAATATTGTCTTTTCTCAAAATAATTTCTTTCCACCAATTATTGGCAGTGAACACGCTAAAAGTAAAAATTAGTTGGCTATAAATTGTGAGATTATGAAGGGCGGCTGAATGTTCTTAGCAGGCGGTTAAGGGTCATCCAACGTGTCTGTTGTATAATGTATAAGCACAAACGTTCTCATGGAAATCCATTTTTAAACTCTACCTAACACAATTTCTTTACATTTCTTTATACGAGATAAACTGCCAGCCCTGTCCAATTTATTTGTGAAAGCGCCAGAAATGGCAACTGGCAGAATGAAACGAATTTACAAAATATAGATGACAACTTTTACAAAAGGGAGGCGTTTGTCAAAGTAATACCTATCTAGACCCTTGCTCAGCAAAAAATGGACTGACTTCTCCCGCGCTTTGTCCACCATACGAGATTTTTCAATCGCCTCCAACCCTTCTTATTCTTTGAAGCTTCTTAGAGAGCTTTCAGCGCATCCCAAGCAGATCTTTTTATTTAACTCTTGTAAAAAGATATAAAACAGTTCTTAAATTGATTCGTTTTTTGTGAACCGTTATAATTAGCTGATTATGTTGGGCAGACAGATCAAAAAAATGTGAGAATTAAAAAACACGTAAAATGTGTTTAAGCAATATTTTTTCAAAATGCTCGAATAATTTGATAGAAAATAATCGCAATTTTGATAAAAATAAAATTTTCAAATACCTATAAAATAAATCGTAAAGGGATAAGAATTAATAGCCGAAAGACGAATGTGACGTTAGTGACAAAATTTGTGTGAATGTACATAATTTGAACGATTCAAATTTAATAGCTTGTAGTTTTTGGAAACTAATAAAGTCATTAATAGAAATGTAGCAATTTAGTAAATAACATTTTAAATAAGATAGGTAGATTACCATTTCTTAACGAGGTTTTGCTATACATTATGAAAGTAATTAGTTTTTATTTAGTACTATCAAAGTTTGTATGTTACCCCCTACTTGCGTCCAGTAGAAAATGACAAACCCCAACTTTTATTTTTGTGATTTATATTTTTTTAGTTTATTCGTAAACGTTGTGATAGACTGATCTGAAAAGTTATCAAATTTAATTTAATATCACTTTGTTAGATTTAATATTTTATTTACCAATTCAAGTAAAGATGTTCAAATAGATGGGGAGATGTATTGTGTATCACTTTTTAGCCAGTATATATAAAAAAGAAAAACAAAATATTTCTTTGTATTTATTTCCACTTTTATTTATTAAGTTCAGGACTGGTTTCGCTCATGGCGAGGATTGTCAACTTATAAAAAATACAATTAAACATAAACATTTTTTTCATAATCGAAATTTTTACAGGCCCATATTTTTTGAACTTAAAAGCTAAATTAAGATACTAATACGGCATTTTCAGCAAACATCATTTTGATAGAACGTGTATTAAGTTGTATACATTGTGATTTTTGAAAAAAAGCTGTTTTGAAAAAAGTGTAAGTTACGTTTTTTTTCCTTTCCACAGTCGACATGTAACAAGACAGACAATAATAAAAATGACAATTTCAGGGTAGACCTAACTCCCCTTTTCATTTTTCATGGTTTCCGGTAGATCCCAAACATATAACTGGTATCAACATGCATATTCATATTCTGAAGAAGTAGATTTTAAAAAAAAGTAATTATATCGATTGATTTACTCCAGCTCTTTTATTTAGTCTTCCCGTAAAATTAAATTTTGAAGATATAACCTGTATTTAGAATAAAGGCTTCAATTCTTACCAAGGTAATACATAACATAATTACGAGTGAAATTGCTAGTTTTATAAATATTACATAATATTATTTAATATCAGGCGTTTAAGTGCACGGATGTTGATGCAAGATGCCGAAAGGCGAAACTCGGGTCGTTAGTGACAAAATCTGTGAGAATGTACATAATTTGAACGATTCAAATTTAATGTTGAAATTCCACCAAGCACCTTCAGTCGAAATCTTAAATTATACATAATATTATATTAAATATTTACCGACAATTCTTGTTTTAACCTTTACGGATTCATGTGAGTAATCGAATAAAATGCAATTTACCATAATCATCCATACAAATTTAATGGAATTTAAAATAAGAGCTATAAAGTTGGGAAACGTTATTCGTATATAGCAGCTTTGATATGACCCCTACGCCCAAGGGATGCTCCTAGGGTCTACGATGCATTCTAAAAGGGTGCGTGTGGAGGTGCTACACTTCAATCTTCTAACCCGCGGGGGAATCGACTTTTTTTTAATTGAAAAAAGCTTTTCCACTTAGCGGCTGCATTTTTAAAGCCTGTAATGATATCCGTTTACCAAAATAATCATTTTTTAGATAATAAAAGAACCAACTTAAAAAATAACAGTTTTCGAAAATATGTTTTATTACATTTTTATGAATTACAATAAAATAATTCCAGTAAATTTTAAAGAACCATAATAATATAATATTGTTTTTAAACCGCAACGTTATAACGTCTGGTCGATGGCGCAGTGGTTATCGTTGTTGGCTTCCATGCAGGAGTTCGAGTCCCAGTATGAACAGCATTTTTTCGGTTGATTTACCCATTTCTGTTCGAAGGCATGGGTGTTTATAATATCTAAAAAATCCCTCTCACTCTTCTGATTCCTAAATAACTCGCCGTAGAAAAATCAATTACTTTACTACTAGTCCTGTCCTAGCCTTATCTTCTTACCCGTACAACTTTCTTTTAAAAAGCGAGATTGAGCGAATGAGTAACAAATAAACGAAAGCAGTTTTTGTAGATAATTTCTGTTGTGATACCTACATTAAGAGGCCATATGCTTAACATTGGGAGCGAACATGGTTAAAAAATACAACTAAACACGTTCATAACTAAACTATTTTGTACTTGTGAATATTAAAGTTAAATCTGACTGACTTCTAGATTTTAGGACCGAAGTGAAAGTTTTTTTCCTGCGAAACATGTTTTTTCGCTTTTTTAAATATTATTTCCGCATAAAATACAACAATAAAGATATAAATTTATCAGGCGTTTTATAAACTCAGTTCAATTTAGCTCACGACCGTTGTGTAAACAAACTTTTTTATCCAAGACTCCTGCAACTTCTTGTTTAGTGAAAAATATCTGTGTTTACACGAATAATATTCAGTACAGAGGTATTCATTTTTTTTTAAATATATTGTAAATTAAATGCAGCAATATTTGAACGATAGTTTTATGGTAGTACAAAGAGTATTAACATTTAAATGTACTGTGTAACCCCCAATTACACTACCCCCTTGAAATATTCGCCGCAAATCCCCAAATTGCACGGTCGCATTCCATTGTCGTTACTACGAGACGGTGGTCTGTGCCGAGCATACAGTAAAATTTTGGCTAGCGTCTGTGTATTCAACACGTATAGCCGGTCGTCTGTCTGTGTGCGGAATATTTACTACTACAAAAACTAGATATTTCGTCAACCTTTTTTTTTTTTTGCAAAACTAAGGGAAATCTAAGTTTTGCATTTTCCACGAAAAAAAACCATATGCCTAATTTTGTATGAGATTCACACCTCCAATTACACTACCCCCAATTACACCGTCCCGACTATAGTGTAAATGGGGGTTTTACTGTAATTTTGAAATTCAATATTAAATTTGTTTGACCAAAATGAACTTGAACGCCTGAAGATACCAAAAAGTGAATCTCGAGTCATTAGTGACTTAACTTAATTAGTTCTAATCTCCACAACTATGACGAGACACTGCCTGAGAATCGTTTTAGACCCAGAGCAGTTCTGCTCGACGACCCTCCGTAGATTTTATGTCGTCTAAAATTGACAATTTAAGAACGAACTTAGCATCACGAAAATGACTCTCTTTTTTTGAATTTCTTGTGTACTATGTATGTATGTATGTATGTATGTATGCGCATGTGTGTGTACATGTACGGATATAGTATGGAGGAAGCATATAGAATGTGATTTGCAAAATAATGCATATGGAGTTCCCGTAAACTGTAGTGATCACGCACTTTCGTCTGCAAACGATGGTTAGGGTATACAATTTACAATTTTTCAAAAACTTTATCGATGAAGGAGACTAGAAGATTCTTGACACTAGCGCGACCTGGTACTTAAAGCTCCATAAATTTGATATCCAAAAAAAAAATCAATTTTATCGATTTCTTTTCGAAAGCATGGATGTTTGCTATATCTGAAAGTCTAAAAATTAAAAAAAAAAAATTACTGTTTACGCTAATGTGTCAAATATTTTGAAATTATAGGTGATCATCAACTCAAGGGAAATTGCCATCACAAACATCCACGTCTTAGATACTGAACATAAATTGAAAAAAATATAAAGTTCAAGGATAGCGTCTTGAAGCATTTGACGTCTAATCTAAAATGGCTATGATGTCAGTGCCGCCAACGCAAAAATGAAAAAAAAAACAAAAATTATTGTACATACTTAATAAACGTAGTTATCTCTGATCAACGTCAGATATACTCCGAACACATTGCTGGAGGACCAAAATGGATTAAAAAACACAAATTCTTCCAAATAGGACGCGAACAAGTCATTACTTACGCCGAATTGGCGTTTAAGCTAACATTTCGCTGGCATCCACATATTCTAAACATTGACATAAATATACATTTCTGTTTTTTTGTAATTTTTGTGTTGGCGGTACTTACACGACAGCCATTTTGGATTATTCGTCAAATGATTCAAGACGGTATTCTTCAATTTTACCTTGCTCTTACCGGGGAATCAATCTTAAGCCCACCTGATAGATAGAGCCAAGATCTTACCAATTAGTCTACAGCGAGGAACATTTTATCGTCTTGACAGATTCATTTAAATATTAAAGCCGTAGACTTCTTCTTACTATTTTGGCTGCGCGGCCATGTGCTTAAATTCCTGCAGAGATACTATCATAATATATATTGATTTAGACTGATGTATCCAAATACATTGATGTCCGTGATGTTTTTATCCCTTTCCACATACCGTATACAACTCTAAAAATACTCATATACTAACACACAGATAGCGGAATTGAAATGTTAGAGTTGCAAGTAGCCCCTAAACGTATTTAAAATATACTATTCCTTTCTCCAGTCTCACCCTTCTTTGCTTACCCTTTTTAGAACGGTTAACCCGTAACATGCCATCCTAAAAAATCACGTTCCCTGCCATGATGGCATCTCAGTTTAAATGTTTATTGACAGTATTTAAAACTATGTTATAAGCTAAAAAATAATTTTAAAAATGTATATATGCTAGAATACCTAAAATGATAAGTACTTATTGACAATATTAAGAGAAATATTAAATGATTTAATGGCTCAACTATTTATGATTGCATCATGGGCATGGAGATGTTAAACGACTGACTGAGAATCAGTTTTTATTTAAATAATCAGGCAGAATTTTCTATAAGCTCGAAATAAAGAGTGTATAAAAATAATTTAGTAGTTATTTTTTGATAATCTAAATTTCGATTGATGTCAGTTAGGGTTATCAATAGATGAATGTATCAATACCGATATTTTGGTATTTTTTTGGCATCGCATATCGACTGTGGAAAGGAAAAAAGGACGTAGCTCACAGATTTTTCAAAACAGCTTTTTTCGATATTTACTTGATACCCGTTCTATTAAAAGGACGTAAGCTGAAAATGTCAAATTAGTATCTAAATTGAGATTTTCAGTTTGAAAAAAGAAGGGCTTGTGGAATTTGTTATCATAGAAAACACTTAATTTTTTTTTTAAGTATTAAATTATTATCATATAAAGTCAATTAAAAACCAGTTTATCAGTCTCCATGCAGTTCAAGGTTGTGTATATTTCATAATTTGCCTTTGGCCCAAAATCACCAAAATCGTTTTTCCTTTCCACAGTCGATATATAAGTTCCGATTTTACAAAATTGTTTAAATAAAACAAAAAAAATGCGGTCTTTTGGAATCCGTATATCAAACTAATAAACTAAACTTGGTTTATCGATATTTCTTCAAACTTCCATTATTGAAAAAATAAATAATGATTATAAATTATCACTTTTAGGGTGTTCACTGTCAATACTTGGTGGAAAGGCATTATATTAATAAAAACAATATTCCTTTGTACTTCATTCCACTTTATTAATTAGGTCAGGACCGGTTTTGCTCATTGCGAGCAATGTCAACTGGTAAGAAAAATATATAAACAGTGCTGTTTATACAAATTTAAATTGAAATAAAAGGTGTAAGCAACTATTAACAATGTAAAGAACTTACAAATAACATTATAATTACACAAAATTAAAATGCTTAACACCTATAACATATTTTTAGGGTGTTCACTGTCAATACTCGGTGGAAAGGCATTATATTAATAAAAACACAATAATCCTTTGTACTTCATTCCACTTTATTTAATATGTCAGGACCGGTTTCGCTCATTACGAGCATCGTCAACTGATAAGAAATATAATTTAACAATGCTATTTATACAAAAATGAACAGTTATAAACAACAATTGGCATTGAAAAGAAAATACCAATTACATTAAAAGTGATTCTAAAATAGCACAAAATTAAAATGTTTAACACATCTTACATTTAATTAAAAAGTCATCTCAGATTAATAAATTTAGAATGGGGATTGAAAGTAATTACAAACATAATTAAAATTTGGGAATTCTTTGACAAAGTGATACAATTAAAATAATGACATTAATAATGACATTAATAGAGTGAATGATAGTTTCCTATTTTTCCCCGCTTCCAAGTAGTTGATGAGTGTACATTCTTAAACAAAATCGACAGCCAGGAAGATTCTGAAAAAGAAATTTTTCAAAGACCATATCAATTCTAACAAAGAAATATATATATATACATACCTATATATATTTTAAAATTATATAAAAGAATAGTCAACAAGTGCTAATGCAATGGATAAAGAATGAATAATTGGTATTTTCTTTTCAATGCCAATTGTTGTTTATAACTGTTCATTTTTGTATAAATAGCATTGTTAAATTATATTTCTTATCAGTTGACGATGCTCGTAATGAGCGAAACCGGTCCTGACATATTAAATAAAGTGGAATGAAGTACAAAGGATTATTGTGTTTTTATTAACCTATAACATACAATTAAAAAATCATCAAAGACCCACTCAAGAAAGTTATGCCACTTGATGTCAATTGTAAACCCAATTAAATAAGTAAATTTTTATAATTGATATTCATAAAACACTTTTTTAAATAATAATTAATACCTGTCCGATACTGATGTAATTCTTGGCAGATTTGACATATGTCAATTTATTGCCAACAGTTCTATAAACAAATATGTTATAGTTTTTAATACATTTCTTATTTGGTTTCGGTTTATAATTTCATTCGAAATACCGGTTATTTGTATTTTAAAAACAATTATTTCAGATTTAAAAAAAAAAATCAATACCGGGATACAAGTCTCGGTAATACCGGTATTACAATCCCTCACCACAGTGAAATGACAATCGGGAGCTGGTTTTGCTTCCTGACGACTGAATTTATTGTCGTCTTTATAATTCAATTAAAGCGATGAAGTTCTTAAGCTCGATTCGATTATTCCGGGCTTACACGTAACGAAGGAATTGGAAAAGCTCGGGGTGGCTAGCAGTGAAAAGTCCCGCCGGCGCGCGGCGTGTTCAAGTATTTGCGCGCTGCAAACAGTTGTAACTCAATGAAGAAAGTAAACACTTAAAAATCTTTCGACGCTCTTTTTCAGGCAGGCCGCGTCTCTATCCCCGCGTTATTTGTCTTAGCGACTAAAAAATCACCATTGATTAAACAAGTTTGCAGTGTTTGTTTTCACGTCCTGTAATTTGTATACATATATCAATATGATTTAATAGGGTAAAAATATCAACGTATTTTAGTACATGCCCCTGTTATGTTTATATCGACTGCGGAAAGGAAAAAGGACGTTTTTACAGGAGAAAAAAACGTTTTTTGATGATTTTGGGCCAAAGGTAAATTATTTATTTATTGTTTAAAATTAAAATTATAGTACATGACATAACAGCTTACGCCAATTCGCTATTTACTTGACAAATATAAAGACACAAAATATAAAATAAAACTACATAATACATAAAAATCAACACAAAAAATCAAGAAATAAAATAGTAAAATTTTACAAACAGTTCACAAATATTATTACTAAAAATGTCTACTTCACTAGGCAATGAGTTGATCAATCAAACGGCCCTAGGAACTGGTGACTCATACCTCCTAAGCGAGGTATAAGTTTTTAGAAAAAAAAGTTTCTGCTCATAGTTTTGCCCACGTAAGAATAAATTGGGAACATGTAAATTGATAGTCATGAGGAATTAATTATGAAATATACAGAACCTTGAAGTGTATGGAAACTGATAAACTGGGATTTAATTGACTTAATCTAATATGTATTAAATACATTTTTAATAGGGTAAAAATATCAACGTATTTTAGTTCTACAGTTTTTTATATGTATGCGTTGATAGCTATTTCGGATTTCGCCATCGTCAGAACTATGCTTAAACGTACATTTTGCTTAGATATATATACACTGGCTCCAAAGAGATACACAATGCATCATATTATTCACTCTAACATCCTAATTCAAATTATAATTACAATATTGCACTTATTAAATGTGATTCTAGTGTTTCAAAGAACGATAAGCAGTCTTGGGTTTTAACAACATTAATTAGGATAATTTAAACTGATATTTAGTATTAATTATATTAAATTAAATTTATTAACTATGGCTCTCGTGTTTCAAAAAACAATAAGCAATATGGGATTTTACAAGGTAAATTAGGATAAATTATACTGATATTTATTATTTATTACATTAGGGGTTTTAGCCAACGGTGTTAGATTAATAATGGTTTGTTCATTTAAGATGTTTTGGTGATTGGCTGTAATACCAAATATTTTTTTTTTAAATTATTAAAAAATATATTTATTAAAATGCGCACAAAGGTCGGGTTTGGAGAACGCGAATTGATAAGCACAATAAAAACTTGACACGAAATATCTTCCTAAAAATCAGAGTTATCTAATACTTTTTTCCAATAAAAAAGCAATGATGCCAAAAAGAGTAACACATTGGGCTAGATAATCGACAGTGCTGCCACCCTAACAACTGGTGACGAAATCGAATTCCGTTGGACCATTGTCCATTGATTGGTTGGCGATCTTGTTCAATCGTCATTTTCCTTTCTTTTCCATTTTCATCTCTGGATTATTTCTTTCTTTTCATCTTTGGCGACAACAGGAGAGCCCAACAATGTGCCCATGTATTGCTTAATTTTTGATACGTCAAATGAAATAATGTAGACAATCACTGATATTGCGTTGTAAAAGAATCCAAAAAGACATATAAATTCGGGTTTTTTTTTTAGATTTTAAGAAAGTTGATGTGTGTGTGTTATAATTGTGGAACCCCCAATTACACTACCTCGAATAACGCGCCGAATAGAAATATTTTCAGCAAATCCCCCAATTGCGCGTCGCATTCCATCCTGGCGGCGGTCTGTGTTGTGCATACAGTCAAACGTTGGCGAGCGATATGTATTTTACCACTAGGCTTCTAAATATTTTGTCCATATATTTTTTGCCGCCTGTGCGGTCGAGTGGTCTACATCGTTGGCTACCGCTACGGATGGCATGGGCTCGAATCCCAGTACGGACAGTTTTATATATTGACTTTTCAATCGATTTATGAATTTCTGTTCGAAGGCATGGATGTATGTGACGTCTTGAATTCCCCCCTCCCACCCATCCTATCCTATGAACGGGGCGTATCGAGAGCGATTAGCTAACCACTAGTCCTGTTTTTGCTCTTTCCTTCTATTCCTACTCTCTTTGGGAAAATAGAGGTTGAGCAACTGAGTAACAAGCAGTTCTCGTAGAAACATTTATGTTGAGATAAACTCCATTAGGAGTCCATATGCTCCATATTGGTAGCGGACATGGTAAAAAAAAATAAAAAAATATTTTCATTTATTCTTAGTTTTGACAGTTTTGAATTTTTCGCGAAAAAAACGTAACCCCAAATTTTGATTCAACTTTCTTGTAAATGGGAGTTTTACTGTAATACATAAGAAGGGATATTTTTTACCTCGATATTGGCATGGCGTAAGTCTAAGTAATTTAAAATGCCAAAAACTTCGTGATTATCGAAAACGACGTATATCTCACAAGGTTTTTCGACAAATCGCCTTCTGCCAGTATACCGACGATATATTCCATGCCATCATTTGCATACAACTTTATTTATGATTAGTTATTGGATATATTGATAGTACAGCTTTTTACTAAACAGTAAAGGTATCCCATAACTACTAAATAAACATAAATTAATTATTCAAAGCAGCATCAAAAAATCGTGTTTGTTTTATACATTATTTAGAAAAAATGTACGCATTAATAAAAATCGTTGTTTACTATAATTATATGTATTGTAAAGCCCACCGGTTGTCATTTCCAGAAAAAATGTATTACATATAATGATATTATATAAAAGAAAACTCACGATAGAAATTCCGAGAACAATCTCTGTTCAGATATTGTTTTCCGTCCCATCAATATCTGTCGATATGTACTGAATCATTGTGTTATTTGACAAAATTACCTGGTCTGGAAGAAAATAATATTTAAGATATGTATATTTGTGTTTCAAATAATCTGTTGACTTGTTCATATAATATAATACAGTAGTATATTTTTAAGAACTATTTTTTAACCTTGTATGTTATGCCAGGTAGTCAACGTTGTTTTCTTTGGTTGCAATGCTCACTGGCTCAAATCCCAGTACGGACTATCACTATATTCATTTAAGGTTTATCTTTCAGCAATCGATTGGCATACATATCTTAAAATTTACTTTTTTTACTTTATCTCACTGTTGCTTTATGGTAACGATATATGCTAGAGCAGGGGTGGGGAACCTTTTCTTATTTAAAGGCCTCATTCATTTTTCTGATTCGACATAAGGCAGCAGTAAACATTGGCCGAAAACAGAAATTTACGGTCAGAATATGTCAGGAATTTACGAATTTACATAAATTTACAGAATTGGTTGGAAGGCCGCACTAGAGTAGCCAAAAGGCCGCAGGTTCCTCACGCCTGTGCTAGAGGCTTTATCCTTAAAGCTGCATTTGCTGTTTACTCAGAAATATCAATTTGTTACTTACCAACTTCTTCCATAACAGTGACGATATAGGAAGTCTTTTTGAATTTTTTCTTTATTTTAAACTAATTTTGTATAACCAAACGTTAAGCTAGATTTTTTTTCTTTTCATTTAGAGTGTGCAGCTTGAAAACTGTCTGAATAGTCTGGCTGAATAAGGGGTGAGGCCTCTAAGGGTGAAAAAGAAACAAGGCGGAAATTCATTTGAACCAGTGACCCTTCACATAAAAAACCGTGCTCTGCAAATGGTGCCCTGTACGGGTTGGTAAGGTTACAGTAATAAAATGGATTTTAATGGTGCATTAAGAATAAACGCTCCCATCTTGTAACAAGTTCTGAAGTGGTACATTATACCCAGTGCGTTACGCATCTACTCACAGTGAAGGGTTAAAGGTGATGTGTAAATTTGTGAATTAAATGACATGTAACTGGATTAATATAAACATAGTTGTTAAGTATAAAATTTATGCTCCAAAGAAAATTTGACAATAATTCTTTGATAAGTTTTGAAAATATTTTTAAGAATGAAGAGAAATTGTGTCGCTTATTCATATCGACTGTGGAAAGGAAAAAGGACATAACCCACAGTTTTTTTTAAACAGGTTTTTTTCGATAATCACAATGTATTAACTTTGATACACGTTCTATCAAAAGGATGCAAGCTGTAAATGTCTAATTAGTATCTTTATTTAGCTTTTAAGTTTGAAAAAGATGACCTTGTAAAAAATTAAAACCAAGAAAAAATACTGAAATAAAGTTTTTTCCTAGACAATTTCTTTAATAAATATTAGACTATGTCAAATAAACACCTCTTTAGAAGTCTCAGTGCACTTCAAGGTTGTGTATAATTCATAATTTGCATATGGCCCAAAATCATCAAAACACGTTTTTTGAGCCTACTGTAAAATTTGATATGTGTGGGTTACGTCCTTTTTCCTTTCCACAGTCGATATTATGTACTTTTATTTGTAAATTCTTTTCAATATCAATTGTGTGTTAAGCCATAATAATCAAAATTTTGTTTTGTATAAATAACACTGCAATATTGTATTGACTTATTGTAATATTGTATTATCCTGATCTTGTGAAATAAAAGAGGAATTATTACAAATGAGTATTTTATTTTTTGAATACATACAAAGTAAAACAATTTAACTTTTCTGTTCCACATAACAAATAAAATATTGCATATTCTTCCAAAGTAAATTTAATTATGGTTTTCATTTTATAAATACACATCATAATAACAGGTTGCTCGGAAAGTAATTTCATTTTTTTTAGCTAAGTCATAAACGGTCAAATTCGATAAATTTAATCTTTCAGCACTATCACGGGTTGTTGTGCGTCGATTTGCATCAATGAATGCCTTTACTGTGTCTTCATTAGCTTCAACTGGTCTTCCAGAACGTGGTACTTCTTCAACATCAAAATTGCCGGATCAATTTTTTTTAGTTTTGACCCTGGTGTTCTTCTGTCAATACATCTTCTCTATATGCATTGGAAATATTTTTTTTGCTTGAACAGCATTTTTACCTTTTCGATCGTAAAAAAGTAAAATATGCCGAAAATGCTGGTTTTACTTTCCATATTTGAAAGGGTAAAAACTACTGCGTAGAATCAATTGAACTTTTTCACAAGCAAGCTATATTAGTTTACAAAATATATAATGATTATGTGGCTTAAAGGTGAAGTTGGCTGTGAAAAAATACAATTAAGTCCTCTGTTGACTATATGACTAATATGACTCAATGACTCAAAGGAGGCTACGAGCTCAAAAAGATTGAGAAACTATAAATTTTAAATGATTTAATTTAAGATTTCGACTGAAGGTGCTCGGTAGGATTTCAATATTTAATTTGAACGCTTTGAATTTTAAATGATCAAAAAAAAATAATATATATTTTTTTAATATTTTCGATTCAACTGGCGATTAAAATCAAATTTTATAAAATATTTTCATCAGTAACTCAAATACAATCACCAACAGTATGATTGATGTAAAAATTACGTCACATTTGTTTAACATTAGCTATTGTTTTAGGTACAATATTATTTTACTGTTTTTGAGTCTCGTTGTCTATTGCCAAACAAGTTTGACAACACAATAAATTTCCTCTGAACTCTACCACGCATCGATGCATTTATTTTTCAAACAGTTTATGAATTAATTTCCCACTGTAGTGAGTACACACCCCTTTCTGGTTTCAATTACCCCGTAAAGAGATTTTGAGGGACTGACTTGCAGCACATTGCCGATGGGTTTTAATAGTTACCCACATATATCCCAATTTTCGAGAGATTGCTACTTACTCTTAAGGAAACCCAATCAAAATATATTCGCTCCCTTCTTAGCACGCCAAGGGCTGTTCTCAGGATAACAGTAATGTAAGAAGCCCTATAAAATATTTACAACGGTGTCCTTTTAGTGTCGGCAATATTCCGGAGTAGGAGTCTGGCGAGGACGGTGGTAATGATGACATTTGGGCAATAGTTTCCCAATTACTTTATTAATTATTCAGAAGCGGGCAAAATAAGCGCTTTCTCGCTCAAAATGGCGATTTCTACACGACTAATTTTTAAAACATTCAACTATATACCTAATTAGCCAAATTTTATTTATTTTACAAAGAAACAAGGTTTGATTTTCAATAAAAAAAATCCTGAAAATAAAGCTTCTAAATCAGCGATGGCAAATACGTGGAATGTGAAAAAAAAATGTTTATTTTTTTATCTATATCCACTACTATAAGGTAGAGCAAAGAATTTCTAATGGAGCTACAGGATTTTTTTTACGAGAATCGGTTATCACTCAGTTGCTCAAGCAATGTTCCCGCAATGGTGTGCGCGTGTGCGCGCTCACACCTCCCAAAAATTGCCCGCACACATTTTTCCATCCTCGTACAAGGCTGCACATAGGGATATTTTAAAAATAAGTTTGTTACACCAAATTTTTATTTTGCTGAAAATTTACTACTCACGCAAGTGAGCACACACAATCGAATAATTAGAGGGAACGTTGTGCTCAAGTACTCCGTTTTATAAAAGAATATAGGGATAGAAAAAATGACTAGGATAGGTTTTTTAAAACACATGTCCGTTTCTACGTTTCTAATGAAGAGCATATGACTGCCAAATGGAGATATCTAAAGATAATTTTTCCTACGAAAACCGATTGTTACTCATTTGCTCGACAGATAGTAGTCATAAAATGATTGAACTAAGACAAGACGAATGACTAGCTAATCGCTCTCGTTACAGCCCGTTATTTCAGGTTAAAAATGGTTTGAGAATATTTTTGTACATGACAAATATCTTAGAACCTTAAAATAGAAATCGATTGAAAAATGATTTTCGTACTGGGGCATAACATCATGATATACGTCACAGAAAGCAACGACGTTGACCTCTACGCCACGGACCCGATAAATATCCCAATAAACACGAAAACGTATTCATATTTTATAAGTTGAGTTTTTTTTATTAAAAAAAAAATATGAATAATATTATGTTATATAGCAAATATGAACGACACCCAAAACGAATCGAAAAAAATACCTACCGATCAAATACTTTTTGCCATTCCTGTTCTAGATTCTAGATCAAGGGTCGGCAACCAGCGGCCCGCTAGGCGTCGTGATGTGGCCCGCAAGATTCTCGCCGCAAAGCATGTGACCCAAGTGCGGCCGGCATTAATCCCCACGTAAAATATTTGACACTTTTACAATAAAAGGTTGCCAACACTTGTTCTAGATCAGTGTTCCCCAACCTATTTACGCCTGCGGACCGGTAAAAAAAAAAGGAAAACAAAATCGCGAACTACCAATGCAGAGCCACATTATTGACGTCTACTTTTCACTAGAAAGATTTCATACGAATCATAAATATTACTAATATTGGTGTTTTAGTGCGTTTTTTAAATTAGCATGTGTATTTGAAATGACATTTTCTTGACTCGTGTTTAAATTCATTACCATATTATAACTACACTCGAGATCGGTTACTAACTCCACCACATTTGTTGGGTATTTTACTTCCCATTATTTTTAAGTTCCTTGTTGTCGCATCATTCTACCAATCATAACTATTTAACAATAAGTCAAAATACAAGTAAACGTGCAGACGAAAAAAGATCCTATATCTATTATTTTTGCATGGCGAATTTCTTGAATTTTGGCATACTGTTTTCGGCCTGGCGGAATGTCTCTACGGCCCAGTGTCTGGCCGCAGACCACCGGTTGGGGAATCACAGTTCTAGATAATGTATTTTTATTTTTAATATTTTCAGATTCATTTGCAAGAACTGTCTGGTCGAAAAATGCATTGCTTTCAGTAGCTGACAGCTCAATTGTACTATGCGATAAGCTTTTTTTATTTTTTATCTTCCTTTTTTGAATTTGGCTTGGGGTGATATTATTGTTTCATTTATTTTAAATATGTTATATCGGGGTCGGTCAAAAGATGGCGCAACCGACTGGCAAATGGCGATTGCATTTCTGTCACTCACAGCTGTAGTCTCGATTCCCACCATAAACAAAAAAAAAACACCATTATGAGAACTCAAAGCGGGAGGAATCTGAAGAAAAAGACGCATTCTTTCTTTAATAATATATTTAATTACTAAGCTTCCAAGCGTAATTTTATTTACAGCGCCGTCTTTTGACCAAGAGCAATGTATTGTGAAAGATTCGATGTATATAATATTTTATTGTACAGTTATAATATCTTTAATCGCTCAATGTATAAATAACATTCACAATTTTTACACATCCATGCCCATGATGCAATTGTAAATAATTGAGCCATTAAATCATTGAATATTTCTCTTAATATTGTCAATAAGTATTTATCATTTTAAGTATTCTAGCATATATACATTTTTAAAATTATTATTTAGCTTCTAACTTAGGTTTAAATACTGTCAATAAACAGTGAAACTGAGATGCCATCATGGCAGGGAACGTGATTTTTTAGGATGGCATGTTACGGGTTAAATTTAATGTATATGCACTAATTCAAAGTATAAATTCAAGATTCAATCAAGTATCCACCATTTTAGCCAGTTACAGTATACACAAGAGAAAAAATGTGTAAAATAACTACACAGCCTAATTTAAGTGTTTACAAACTTAAAAATAGCCCCAGTACGAACAGCATTTTTCAATCTTCTGCTCGAATACATGTGTGTTTGTGATGTCTAAAAATTCCCTCTAACTTTGTCCAATAATTTCATAACTGGGCTTAGCGAGAGCGATTAGTTAACCACTAGTCATGTTCTGGCCTTTACCTTCTATTATACTCTCTTTGAAACAGAGAGTATATTCGCTCACGACTGAGCTACAAACAGTTTTACTAGAAAAACTTCTGTTGAGCGGAAATGGATAAATAAATACATGTCCATCAATTTGTTTTTTTTTCCTTTTATCATAATATGAAATTGTTTTTTCGCCGAGAGAATACAGTCAATAAATATATACAAAAAATCACATCTAAGGTTTTATTTATTACGCCGAAAGTTTATTATATCCGACATTTGACCTCTCCTTCTGCCGGTATATGTATCAGGGGCACATACCTCATTGCAGGTAAGCAGGTAGCAATAAACCACCTGACGGTGTGAGACGGCCCATAGCTCGTTTGTAACTAATTCCGCGTTGGCTGACACCCGCCGGCTCAAATGAGAAAATACCTTCCCGTCGCTTCTGGTATCCGGCGCTAGTAATTTCGCGAGGCCGCCATATATTTCATAAGAGAATTAAACGTTACTTACTTTAAACCCTTTCCTGCGTGATTTTCAGATGATATTTTATATTTTACCTGCCTTGCTGGATGGGAGCTGTATAAAAGGATGACTTTTATGGATGCTTTTTGTAGTAATCATAAAATAATGGTGATTTACTGTTACATACGGCATGAATATAACTGAAGAAAAACCTAACGACGTTTGTTATCACTTTTAGGGTGTTCACTGTCAATACTTGGTGGAAAGGCATTGTATTAATAAAAACAATATTCCTTTGTACTTCATTCCACTTTATTAATTAGGTCAGGACTGGTTTCGCTCATTGCGAGCATTATCAATTGATAAGAAATATATATAAACAGTGCTATTTATACAAATTTAAATCGAAATAAAAGGTGTAAGCAACTATTGACAATGAAAAGGATTTACAAATTACACTATAATTACACAAAATTAAAATGCTTAACACCTATAACAGTGATAGCGAACCTTTTTGGGTCCGCGTGCCGAAAATCCTCAAATATTATTTCTCTATTGTGTGGCGTGCCCAAGCAGTAAAAAAATAACAAAATAGAAAAGTTCTGAATTTTATTTACAAGTTAAAAAATTAAAATTACAACAACATTTGAAAATTAGTATTTCAAAGATTATTTAATCAATCGCCTTCCGATTTTAAATGAAATATTGCATATGCCGGGGTCGCCACTTCTGTACCTTATATAAATATAGTCATAAAACCTTTTCCGACAAACAAATAAATATAATTCTTGAAACCACTCACTACTCAAATCTTTGGGCATTTCCATGAGCTTACCCTTTTCGCCAGCAATGGCTTTAAACTCAATGATACATTTATTTATTATATAAACACGAAACATTCATTTAGTGAGCGTCAGTTCAAGTTCATCCGTGCACTTGAACGCCTGAAGATGCCGAAAGGCAAAAACCGGGTCGTTAGTGACAAAATCTTTGGGATTGTAAATAATTTGAACGGTTCAAATTTAATATTGAAATTCCACCAAGCACCTTCAGTCGAAATCTTAAAAAACTTAGCAAGGTTATTGAATAACAATTACAAATAAAAAATGTGCTCGAATAGATGATTATTTTTGCGTGGAATATTTTTTATTGGCTTTAAGCTGAAAACTACTTTCAGAAATGCTTAAGTGAAACTTTCTTTCAACGCGACATCAAAAGTGAGTGACACGCTTGGGACTTGTAGCGTTTCATATATGTACAGTGGCATAGCAGTCTTAAGTTCCAAGCAGTGTTGTAGAAAATTAGCAAATTATGAGTGGTCCGTGAAATCCCAGCATCTACTAACAAATTGTATGGCGGTTATACGTAGATCAACTCTAAATTCCAATTTATGAGCTTATTTTTCGTTCAATATAACATGTATGTTTGAAAGATTTCTCGTATGGATATTCTGTGATTCGTTGGTGTTATTAATTTAAAATTTACGATATATCGGAAGGGCCATATATGAAAATTAAGTAATGATTGTAAGAAATATAGCGAATGGCAAGAAATGCGATGTGTGGTAAAAACAAATAAAATTTAACTTCCCACTATTGAGTATCACAGTTATATAGAATATTAATTATAAATTACATAAACAACAGTAACAAGCAGAATTCATATCATATTATATAAGATTTTGATGCCTATTGTGATATTATTAAATAAATGCTGCGTCTTTTACCATATAATGATGGCAATATACCAAGTAAATGATGATTTAATCAATAAAAATATTTAAAAAATAATAAAGTGAATTGTGCTACCCTAGTCTGACTTGCTGATTTTTGATTACTGACATGACTTGAGAAATCATATGGAAAGATTGAGTAACGAACCGGTGTGTACAAATAAATTTTGAAATTAATATTAATTGATGAAAATCCCAAACGTTGGTTTTTTTAATGAACTATCCAACCTCATATTCTGTATTGAAATATTGTAAAAATATATATATATATATATGTCTTCTTTGTTTGATTTTGTTAACCGAGATTTTTATTTAAAAACCTTAGAAAATGTGTTTTTTCTTATTTGAAAAAGATTTAATTGAAAAGATATACAATTACAATATAAATATGCATTTCCTGCAATATAACAAAAATAAATGCTTTCATAATGATGTGAAATTACTTAAAAAATTATGAAGCCGGACCACTCATCTGAAAAAAGTACCTGTTTTCAACTCTATAGCATGGCTTTCACTATAGGAGGCTTTGGCATTGGGGATTCGCAAGAGATTGTCGACTACTTAAAACGTCTTCGTGTTTTATCGTTAACTTTGTAATGCTTCACAAAGAAATAATGCTTTTTAATAGAAATTTAAGCTAAGTCTTTATTGGGTAAATGAAAAACGAGAGTAACTTTCTCTTGAGATACTAAACGAACGGCAATTTAAGTTTTTATTTCACTTTAATATCTTAAAAGTAATATCTAAAATGGCAATATTTTTTTTTGTATTCTGTGTATTCTACTAAGGCATAGGTTCCCAACCTTTTTCGGGTGGCGACCCCTTTTTATAAAAGCCATGTGACTAGGCGACCCCCCCGAGGAATTTGAAATTCTCGATTTGCTATACCTTTCCCCCGGATTGTCTCCGAAACTCCTTTTTTTTTAGCTCAAATTTGAAATCCTCGATTTGCTATACTTTGTAGTTCAACTCAAAAATCGAAAAAAGTTGGCGACCCCCCAGAAAACCCTTCGCGACCCCCAGGTTGGTAACCCGTGTACAAAGGCATCCGATACCGGACCCTTTTTGTGATCCCGAGATTTCGGGATTGGCAATTTTTCTATCCTGCGATCCCGGGATCGTGAGACCTTTTTTTAGCTCTTCCGAGAATTTCGATACAGGGCTCCATAGCCCATAGTCGGAGTCAGAGTCGTGAAAAATGAGCGGTTCTATTTTTTTTTGTAAAAAAATGTTAAGACCATTTTTGCATTATTAATTTATCTTTGTGCAAAATATTTTTTAAACTTCTTAACAAAACTATAGAAAGAGTATTATTAATAATGTACATGAGAGTCCGAAAAAACGGGTGATTGTAAAAGTGATCTGGACTTTTTCTTTATTGATCAAAATATATGTTTTTATCCCTTATCTTATTCAAAAGTACTCATGTACAGAAAAAGGGCCCAAAAATCTTCATGATAACAATCCTTCTAGCCTTTGGATTATCGGTGAAAAGAAATTGGCTTGAAGTAGGTACAGGTGATTATTTCGTCTTAAGTGGGTGGCACGTTGGGTTGACAGTTGACAATAGACTTCCTAAGAGTGATGGATGACCCAGTATTATATTCTAGTAATTAGCTTTACCTACAAGCTAAGCCGAAGCGGGTTTTAGTTAACTACGGTGGGACATATTTTATATAAAATTATATTTTATCATTAGGTTATTCTGACTTAAGGTTCGTTTGCAGGTTCAGGAAACAAAACCGGCAATTTTCGTAATTCTAAAATGTTTGTAAATTATTTAAAGCTTTTTTTTTATTGCACATCAAACGTCTGAAAAAAGTAATATTAAATACTTTAATCAGTAATATCTAGCTATTTTAATATGATTTAAATTGTTTTTTAAAATCCATTGAATAACTGCCGTGTTTGCTGTACAGTTTATGTAAACTGCCATTTTTGTAACAAACTCACTTAGTTGCTTAAGAATGTACATGTTAGAACTATTTTTCTTTTTTAATTTAACTTACTATTACATATATCCGAAATTTCCAGCTCTACACAGGGACTAAGGCGTCCAATCCCGGGATCCCGTCCAGTTTTGTGAACCCGGGATTTCAGGATTAAGGTTAGAAGTGCAAAACAAAAATTTTAGAAATCCGTGTAAAACTAAACTAACTCAAAAAAATCAGCTCTGTAAATCCTTAAATTCCCAGAATTTTAAAATCGACGAGAACTTTTTTTTGAAATCTCGAATTTATCCACGATTTAATGGTGAATATTCAATCCCGGGATTAAAAAAAATTGAATCCCGATTTGGATGCCCTAACTATGATGTATTGAACTAATTTTAGACAAAACATGAATACTTCCGTCTTTGTTTCCAGAGCCCAAATTTTAAATATGACATCGTTCGGAAGCACCTCTCCCACCCACATATATAATGAAACAAAATATTTAATTATGATTTATTTATATTACAAAAAAATGACAATATTTACATTTCAGAGAAACAAATCTTGCTTAAATATTTTTTAAATACATATTAGAATGTGCTAGAATTATATTTAAGTATGAATAGATAAGATTTGTCGGGTCCATGGTACAGTGGTCAACGTCGTTTCCTTTAGTCACAATGCTGCAAACTCAAATCCCTGTACGGGCCGTTTTATTTTTAAATCGAAAAGTGGATTTCCGTTCAAGGCATGGATGTTTGTGATATCTGAAATTTCCTACCACCCATCCAATCCCTAAACGCTAGGCGTAGCAAAAGGGATTAGCTGATTACTAATCACCTACCCTATGTCAAGTCGTATGGCGAAACGGTTGGCGTTGTTGCTTTCCATGCCGGATCTTACGGGCTCGAGTCCCATTACGAACAGCATTTTTTCGATTGGTTTATCGATTTCTGTTCGAAGACATAGGTGTTTGTGTGGTCTTGAAATTCCCTCTCACCCATCCAATCCTTCAATAAGAGCGATTACTTAACCATTAGTCCTGTACTAGACAAGAGGTTGGGCGCCTGAGTAACAAACAATTCTTGTAGAATCACTGTTGTTAATATACCTCCATTAGGAGAGTGGACATGGATATAAATGTATGAAAAACCTAGTAGTAAACGTATTAAACGAATTATTGCTTTTCGTTCTGACCCCATAATGCAAAATCTGATAACATTAAAGAAGGTCAAACAATAAGTTTAATGCACAAATATTTTAGTCGTGTATTCGAAAAATTCAATAAAACACGGCGGTGGGAAAGAGACTCCAATTTGTTCTTGGCGAGTTGAAAATCTCGTCAGAAAAATCAACTAAATCAATTATGCGATTTAGTTAGATTAACAAATTGTTTTTTGGGCAAAGGGAGGGTGGCGGGCCGCTGCGTAATTATCTTCCCTGTCACATGGCGCCACTTTTTAAAAGGGAACGTCAATTTTGAATCTTAAAGCGGAAAAAAAATGTATTTTTTAAGCGGTTTAATATTAAATAAAAAAATAATCAATAATCAATTTGTGACTGTTGATTTAAATATTTATTGACGGGATAACTCGTCTTTGGCCTGTTGAGCACGAAAAATTGACGAGATATCTCGTCTGTGGCAGCCATCGAGTTAATGCGTTCACTTTCAATACCTGGTGGAAAGGCATTATATTAAAATGTGAAACAATAATTTATACTAACTGTTTATTTAAGATTTCGACTGAAGGTGCTTGGTGGAATTTCAATATTAAATTTGAATCATTTAAACTATGTACATTCTCACAGATTTTGTCACTAAAGACCCGGGTTTCGCCTTTCGGCATCTTCAGGCGTTCAAGTGCACGGATGAACTTGAACTGACGCTTAAGTGACAAAATCTGTGAGAATGTACATAGTTTGAACAATTCAAATTTAACTGTTTCTTATTATTTTTAACCAATTGCTTTAAAAAATGTATTCTGAAATATTATTTTACGATAACGCAGATTGACTACAGTAGCTGCAGCGCGATTTTAAAAGGGTCAAAGCTATGTTTCAATAATAAATCAATAATAAAATAAATCAATAAATTTCCGACTTCAAACTCTCTAAATACAAAGAAAACGCATTTAAAAAACGTGTTTAGTCTCAAAACGTACTCAAATCCAAAAACCCCACAGCAGTTTTTTGTACTATGTCAACAATGTTGGTTTTTGGAGTGAAGTAGGTTTTGAATCTAAGGCGCTCAATTCTCAGAAAGCGTAACACATACAAGATTCGAAAATCAAAAGTTGTCAAAGCAGAATAAACATTTTCTTAAATTTGAATCGTTCAAATTATGTATATTCTCACAGATTTTGTCACTAACGACTTGGGTTTTGCCTTTCGGCATCTTCAGGCGTTCAAGTGCACGAATGAACTTGAACTGACTGTGAGAATGTACATAATTTGAACGATTGAAATTTAATATTAAAATTCCACCAAGCACCTTCAGTCAAAATCTTAAATTTAACATTTTCTTTTTGCGAATATTGATTTGAAGCGTCGAAAATACCGAGAGAAAAGGTGCCGGAACGCCGTTCCACCGCATAACATGGGAACAAGTCACTAGGTATACGTAGATATGTTATAAGTAAGATTCATTGGTGTATAACAAATCATTTATTTAAAAATAAAACAGTTTCTTTTTAAATAAATTGTGGGTGGTTAAAAACGGAGATGGCACAAGAGATTGATGATGAAACAAAATTGGATAAAAATAATGGTGATTTTAATTTAAATAGTAGGCAGTGCTATAAAATCGTAAACTGAATAAATTTAACTCCTTTAAACTACTTCCGAAATTCATTATATAATACTTGATATTCACTGACAAAGGAAATACAATTTTCCTCCTGATACCATTTTCACTTTTCTCTTCGTTATCTCAGGCCCCATCCCTCGAACGCTATCTTAAGAAACCTGTGTGAAGTATTTTAAAATGTTGAATTTTAGTCATTAGGAGAGCTTTTTTAATAACACCGAGTTTTTTCTTTCAAGCTTTTCCGAAAATGAAAACGAATTAAGCAAACATGGAAATTATCTCGGTAATTTAATTAAGAATTTTTACACACGATCGAAAAAAAAATATTCCCTTCTCGGTTATAGAAAAATATGTTATAATTTGTATGGCAACAATTTTAAGGCTTTTTTCCTTATGTAACGCGGTGGAACGGTGTTCCGGCACATGTTTTTTCGTTTAATTTTTCATATCAATATTCACAAAGTTTAATTTTCCTTTGAAAACTTTTTTATTTTTAATGCCGAAAGACGTTTGAAAATATTTTTTTAAGTCATGATGTCGCGGAAAAGTAAAAAGATTAAACAAAAATGTCAGAACTAAGATTAGACCTACAAGATAGATTTCTGTTCAAAAGCGTTGGTATTTGTGATATATCCCTCTCACTCTTCTGATTCTAAAACTAATAGGGCAAAGCGAGAGTATTAGTTAACCACTAGTCCTGTATCAGCCCTATCTTTCTATCCGTACTCTCTTATAAAAAAAGGAAATTGAGTAACTGACTAACAAGCAGTTTTCGTACAAAAAACTCTGTTGAGATACCTCCATTAGGAAGCTATATCCTCTAAATTGAGAACTGACATAAATTTTTAAAAAAAGCTTGATAAGAATTTAGTTCCGGGCTCCGGCACCTTTTTTTTGTTTAAAAAAGCACTGCTAATATCTGTTCAAACATTGATTAAAATATTCCAGTCTCATTTACTGGTTGTATTATTTTTAAAGTGGTTAATGGTTAAAAAATGAAACTTTAATTTTATTTTGAAAACAATATACATTTTAAAAGTATTTCTAGTGTTACATTTTTTTAAAAATATATTTTGTATGTTATCAAGCCATGTTTGAGACTGATTTCTAAAAATACATTCAAAATTTCTTTTTATTTACTAAATTACATTCATGGTTCATGTTTCAACAATTTTGGAATGAGCTGGGTTTGCAAATAATAGCTTCAATTATAAATTTATAAGTACACGTCATTTTCAATTTTAAGTGTGACGAAATTGATTCCCGCAATGAATTTTCGATCTGAACAATAAAATTGTACGTAAGACAAGTGGCCTGCGTCTAATTCCATACAACTGTTATCAGTAAATGTGATACTATGGTTGTACCAAACACGAAATTAAAATAAAACTATGACTATTTGCAACCACATTATTCAAATGACTGTTTTTCAAAGAAATATTATAATGCATTGTAGATACTCTGGCCACTGCTTGAAGTCCCTAATGACTTTACTTAAAAACAGTCTTGCCGCAAGTTCACGATACGCTGAAGAATTTTTGCATACTAAGCAATGCGAAAACTTTGAAAAATCTTGACAACACTACCGTACTATCTAGGAGAAAATTTTTATGTGAAGAGTTCATATTGTATGTTTTTTTTACTGATCTATAATATGTCACAGTAAAATTGTGAAATCTCATACACTAAATGTGTATATTACTTACAGTTTATCACTCTTAGGGCATTCACTGTCAATATGTACTTGGTGGAAATTCATTCTATTAATAAAAACACAATCTTTCTTTGTACTAACATCCACTTTTATTTATAATGATAAGGACCAGTTTCGCTCATGACAAGCATTTTAAACTGATAGGAAATATAATTTAACAGTGTTATTTATACAAAACCAAATATCAATAAAAAGGTGTGGTAAGTAATTGGCATTGAAAATAATTTACAAATTACAGTACAATTATGAATAATTGACTCTAAGCTGACACAAATTAAAATGCTTAACACTTTTAAATGAAATTGGAGTATTTGTTCACCACTCCATAGCCCTGCTCTGATTGAACTATTAGCAATCTTTTTTAAAAACGGTTATGATGGAATAATTTAACGAGGGAAGGGTTAGTATATTTTTTTTAATTGGCCGTCTTTAAAAACATTTGTTTATTCAATTCAAATATTCTAATAATATTATTAATGTTTCGACAGTGGAACAAAATATCACATTGTTTTGAAAAATCTTTTGGTAATAGAAGTTGTGTGTTAAGACAACTCGAGAATAAATTCTCGGGAAATTGACGCTGTTTGCCAGTCTCAGGACATTTAAAATAAAGCAACCATAGATTTGAGGCTTGCTTATTTGTTAATAAAATGTAAATTAATAGAATTTATTAATAGATTACAAATATAGTTTGAAAACCTCTATTCCTTGAAATCCTTTGCAAATTTTGGAAGACAATAATAAAAGGTAAAAAACTTTCAAAATCATCCATTTATTTTATAAAATAAAATTTACGACCACTGTACGTACGTATATAATTATTGAAAAAATGTACTATTTTCAAAGGAAATGGTTTTATCGGAAAAATCAAACGAATCTCTTGAATGATATGTAATAAAAAGCAAAATAATTATAAATAATACAAAATTGCTATCTTTTGCGACATTTAGTTCGAAAAGTTGATTTGAATCAGTTTTGAGTTACTAACAGTGTCCATGCATAGAAATAATCGCGAAATAGACGCGAAAATCTCCCGAGACATGACAATTTTATGTCTTAAATCCCGAACATGAAAAATACCGAGTCTTCATAATCCCTGCTCGGTAGTTATACAGACAGAAATTAAGCTACGTATTTAATTTCGAGTAAATCACAGGCAAAGATCCCTTGATTAAAATGTTTGTCAACAAAACAAAATAACGTGTCAGCAAATGAGTAAAACAATGCTTCGGATAGTCATTTTAAAACGTCAAAAATTCACAAAGTCACTGAATAATAAATAAATAATAACATCGTACATTTTAAAGTCCTTCGCTCCGACATTAGCCATAATTACGTAAAAGTTTGCGGGCTTTTTTTAAAAAATATTTTTTAAGCAGCATACAAATATTTTGCTCTTGGCTGGTGTTTAATCAGCAGTAAACTTTGTGTTTTTAATTTCAGTTTTTCCAGGAACAGCCAACGAGTTGAGTAAGAAACTTAATTATGGTTTTTATACAATATCTCTCATGAACATAATAAATAAGCCTACAGTAAAAAATAAAAATAATAAAAGATTTCAGTACTTTTTCCACATAAAATTTATTTGATCAGGACCGGTTTCGCTCATCGCGAGCATTATCAACTGATAAGATAAATATATAAACAGTGCTATTTATACAAATTTAAATTGAAATAAAAGGTGCAAGCAACTACTAACAATGAAAAGGAATTTACAAATTACATTATAATTACACAAAATTAAAATGCTTGACACCTATAACATACAATTAAAAAATCATCAATAAATATAAGTGGCAAATGATGTCAATTATAAACCCAATTAAAATTTGGGAAATTTTTAAACAAAGTGAAACTCTACATTACTACAGGTTATTTAAATATACTAATCCAAATAAAAAAGGTGTACCAAATAATTGATAATAGAAATATGAGAAGTTTTATGGATGATGATATAAAATATGAATAAGTGACAATTTTTTTTACGTATCCCAGCTCCCAATGTAGATCTTATGGACTCTTAACACTTCCCTCACGATGCTAAAAAATACTTCAGATATGTTGCTGGCCCTTTAGGAACCAAGTGAAAAACCAAGTGTCAATGGAGTTTATCTGAAAAAAAGAGTTTCTACGAGAACTGATTGCTCATTCCTTTTTAGAGAGTAGGGATAGATAGTGGACAGGACAGGACTAGAAGGTCAGTCAATCGTTTTCACTGCGCCCCGATTTTTTTGGATAGTGATAGATTTGGAAAGTGATCAATAGAGTCCGTGATTTGGACACGCCTCTATGAATGAATTAACAAATAATAGTGTTTAAAATTGTTTTTTGGGCTAAAAAAATATTATATCTAGATTTGTATGTTTATTGTGAAACAAAAAGGATTGCTTGGCAATGCAGGTGACAAAAATGCGCCATGCGTTTGATGACGGTGAATGAAAGAAAAAAAATGGCGAAAAAACAGTTTTTTTAACCCGTAACATGCCATCCTAAAAAATCACGTTCCCTGCCATGATGAGGTATCAGTTTCACTGTTAATTGACAGTATTTAAACCTAAGTTAGAAGCTAAAAATTGGTTGTCTGTAAAGTCGGTTTACGGACGATAGTTTAACGTGACAACGTCATAAGAAAACATTGATGAAATGATTGCATACTTTTATGAATAAAATGGAATCAGACGCATCGACCAATCGAGTGGAAGAGAGATAGATGCGGCACAATCCGAACGGTAGGCCGATCGTGCCTCTCTATCGCTTATCCGCGCTCTCGCTCGCACGCTTGCCTTCGGCGTAACGCGACAAACGGGACAATGAGTCATGTTTTTTCGTGCGTGCAGCGGGCGTTCATCGATTTATAAGACGTTGTCACGTCAAAAAATAATTTTTAAAATGTATATATGCTAAAATACCTAAAATGTTAAATACTTATTGACAATATTAAGAGAAATATTGAATGATTTAATGGCTCAACTATTACCGATTGCATCATGGGCATGGAGGTGTTAAAGACTGGTCGTGCCTGCGAGTTTATTAAAATTTTATTATTGAAAAAAAGTGCGAAAATTCCCATTAAGTAATTTTGATAATAATATAAATTTGAATTCAATTTAAATTATTTTTCAACTGTTTTTACTTTTGACTGCAATTAACTACTATTAATTTTAGGTAGTAAAAATTTCAATAATAGATAATTGAGTGTAATTCATCATTATTTTTTAAAACTTTTTTCATATATCTTTTAGCAAATGTTTCATTACGTTATTTTGTATAAATAACCCTGTATCGCTTAAAATTTTATCGGTTGATATTTTTGATAATAACATTGAGTAAAGCAAAACAGGTCCTGATCTTCAATAAGTAATGTGGAATTCGTACAAATCGTGATTATTTTTTTTAAATATTGCCTTTCCGCCAAAAATTAACAATGATCACCTTAAAATGAGAAATATTTTGGCGGTGGTTTTGACCACTGAGATAAAAATCTTTAATAAAATATGTATGATTATAAACTTGATAACTTTGTTATTGTAGGCTCATTCTCGTGGAAGACGAGGAAAATGCTTTGATATATATACATTTTAAAGTGGATTATCAAAGGATAAAATTCATATATTTCTGTATAATATTTACTGTAAAACTAAGCCCGATTGTGTAGTATTAAATATATTCTATAGAAAGTTAGCTTTCCTTATGAAATGTTTAATCGAAGCAAAGTGAACCTTTATTCACTGGTTTGATTCCAATAATGAAATGCCTTTTGAAAAGGATTCCTGACAAAGATCTCCACAACTATTTCAAATTATTCTCATACGTTAAAAGCAAGCTCATTATAGTTGTTTGTCGAAGAAAACCACGTAACCATTCTCTTCAGATAACTGGAATTTACAATGCGATGGTTAATTATTTTCCTGCACAAAGAAACTCTTGCTTCTTAGCAACTTATTAAGCAAAGCGGACTTTTAGAGTAATTAAAAGAAAACTGACTATTTTGAGTGTTAAATTGAAGGTTCAGAATTGAAATCCACGTAAAAATTGCATTATAATTCTGCAAAAAAAATAGTAATGCATTTTAAGATTTCGACTGACGGTGCTTGGTGGAATTTCAATATTAAATTTGAATCGTTCAAATTATGTACACTCACACAGATTTTGTCACTAACGACCCGGGTTTCGCCTTTCGGCATCCGGTACATCAAGTTCATCCGTGCACTTGAACGCCTGAAGATGCCGAAAGGCGAACGCCGGGTCGTTAGTGACAAAACCTTGTGTGAGTGTACTTAATTTGAACGATTCAAATTTAGTAATGCATTTATTTTTTCCAGAGAAAGTCAAATAGTTATCAATTATAATAAAAAAAACTTTTGAGAATTTTCAAAACTCTTTGATCTCACCTTTTCGACTTTTAATTACATAAATTTTACATAAAAGTGTTGACATTCAATCACTTAGTTCTGTGGTCAGACGTGAAAAAAAATATTTCTTTATTTTATTATCTTTTGCCGTATAAAATAGATATGAATGAATGAATGAATGTTGTATTCAGTTTTGACGATATTAATTTATCTTTTACGGAATCTCCACGGGTGGTATTGTCAATATTGCCTGGACGTCAATTTGGGCTTTTGAAATTCTGTTGAACACTTCATCAAATATACTGCGTGCATTCGTCAACGTCAATGATTCTGTAATTAAGGGGTCGCCTTCCCAACAGGTGGTAAACAAACTGACCAGGCCAATGCAAATTGGACCTGTCCTATGAGCAAATACGCAATCGTTGGTTCTCGGGCGCCCAACCGGTGGTTCACAATCTCACTAACAGTTTGGGAACTATCAATAAATTTTACGATTAATTACACCGTATTGGATTAAATATCATTGAATTTTGTTGTCCTTAAATATGCCGACGATGCTGTCATAATTGAAAATTCTGTTAACCTTTTCCGTACGGTGCTAAAAATCCCGGTGATATGTATTTACTACAACTTATGAAAACTTGATTTAAAAATCGGAAAAAGTAGAGTTTTAATGAATATTGATTTTTTTATCATATTTCAAGTATAAATGTAACATTTTTTGTAATGCTAGCGCTGAAAAATGTCAGAAAACGAGAAAAAAGCATCGCAAATATCCGGCAGTACCGCCGCATATGACAACTTACATGTTACTAAATCGTGTACCGGCCGCGACAACGTTTCATACCAGACGAGGTCAAACACGTGCATACAGATACGCACACAGCGAAATGCACCGGCAAACATTTCTGTATTGGTGAGTCTATCTCCGATATGTCTACAAATAATTTATTTCCTTCACTCCAGATGAATAATTATGCATTGCAAAAATTTTATATAATTTAATTATATTACGGAGGAATACATAAATTTTGAGCACCGTATCTATTATATTTATTTTCAATATTGACATTATTTGAGTAGAATTTTAGTAATTACATATTGCATGGGCATACAGAAGATTATCGACGGTCTAGGAACTAGTTCAGGTCACATTGGTCTATAAATTAAGACTAATGTGTAACCAAACCTGCCATGACTCTCATAGGACAATGGCCAGCGCGGAAAGGATCATGGAGTTGGTCGACAGCTTCATCTTTTTCAGCAATCACAAAAATACGACGTCTGATAATACCGCCCTTTTAAAGTAAGAAGGTATTCGTATGTTATGTCTAGGATATCCAATACCGGAGCCTTTTTCCAATCCCGGGATATCGAGATTGATTAATTTTCATTGGGATTAGCTCACCGAGGAATTTGAAATCCTGGACTCGTTATACTATTCCACCAGATTTTTTCAGCTCTTGCAATTTCAAAATCGTATCAATTTTCGAGATTTGCTAAAAATTTCTCAATCCCGAAATCCCGGGATCGCGACCGTGTCAATCCCGGGAATTCTAAGAAGGAATTACAAGCATTGTATTTAATAGTACATATTAAATTTGAACCGTTCAAATTATGTACATTCTCACAGATTTTGTCACTAACGACCCGGGTTTTCTATCTTTACATAAACGTACCTTATATAAACACGAAACATTCATTAACTAAGCGTCAGTTCAAGTCTGCCTGAAGATGCCGAAAGGCGAAACCCGGGTCGTTAGAGATGTACCATTTTAACTTGACTGTGGCAGAGCTCAGAACTAAAATTGTCACCCTAGGACGTGTTGAATATGGAAACATTAATGATGTGATGGTGGCACCCTCGCGGGCAGTCAAGTTACGCTGGTACATCTACAGTGACAAAATTTGTGAGAATGTACATAATTTGAACGATTTAGATGTAATATTGAAATTTCACCAAGCACGTTCAGTCTAAATTTTAAATTATAGTATATATTAGCATAGATTTCTCCGAAAAAATTACAATAATTTTTAATTTGATTTTTTCACATATATTTGAAAAGGGTTGCGACTTGAAAAGTTTGAAGACCTGTGGGTGAGGCGTTCGAGAGCATTGCGACGGCACTAAAGGCACCGTCACTCTATTGCGCACAAAGTGATATGACGCTGCGGGGTATATTTAGAGTGATAATTCCAGCTTTTCACTAGAATGCAGTTGCACATAGTTGATTAAAAAGTGACTGTAGTTTAGCTATATCAATCAACATTAAATTATCTGCTATAGAATACTAGAGTAAAATTTAGAATTTTAAATTGATTAATTTTACAGACATTTCTAGACAACCCTATTATCAAACTAAGCATTCAGTTTTTCGTGGGTAATTAATAACATATAATCATTTTATCATAAAGAAAATGTTTTATTGATAGTACAGTGAGTTTTCTACATACGTGCTTTACGAAATTCACGATTCAGCATAAGTCAAAAACCACATCGAGGAATTTAGATATATATTTAATGTGTTCATTTATTGTATTCACATTTTATTATCCATGGTCAGTGGTGACCGGTCAATGTGACATTGGATCAATGCACCCCTTTTATATGCAGGGGCGGTTATATTTCATGAAATAATATTCAAAAATAACATTTATACCATTCCCTCATTTTAAATTTAACAAAATATTTTTTTTTTCCTAAATTTTTATTATATACAATAAATATATGAAGAATTTAAAATGAGTGAATGATATAAATGTTATGTTTGAATATTATTTCATAAAATATAACCGCCCCTGGATATACAAGGGGTTCATTGACCGAATGTCACATTGATCGGCCGCCACTGTCCATGGTTATACCATAATGTTAATATTAATAAAAATAAAGATTGCCCTTGAAGTATATTATACAATATAGTTTTTCTACAGACTAGATTTACATACCATTCCATTTTAATATCCTTAGATTCTACGGATGATATATTAATGTCTTTCTTATTTAATTTATTGAAATATTTATCCAGTCATATTTGCACGACAGATTTTTTTATTATAATAAATAAGCTTAAAGCAGGCAATTGCATCCTGTACCGTTTTATGTAAATACTTTCGTAAATCGATCAGTATCGGTATCACGTGCTTCTTATCCATTCTTACAGTGGCAGATTAAGTTCACGGGAAGACCGAGGTGCAATAAAATTTTGGAGGCCATGTTTTTCGAACAGCATAAAATCAGAAAATTCCATGTAAAATAATAAAATATACAAAAATCCGACCAAAAAATTAATGGGTTATATTATACAATCCATTTTTGAGGCCCCTGAGATTTGAAAGCAACGAATGCGCGCCTCATTTGCTTATAGAGCAATCCGCCACTGCATCTATAGATTCCTTTATCAATCATAAAAAAGCATTCTTCCAATTCTTTGATTAATAATTCAGTTACAAAATCAATAAAAATCGATATGTAAATGAAACGGAAATAAAAATAATTTGCCTTTTTTGAATTCTCATCTATGTAACTACTTTATTGATGCTTTCGATGGCTTCGGCGGTAACTTTGTGGAAGTTCATTTTAATATAAAATTAAAAATATCTTTGATTATTCCATGACGTGATTATTACACAATACGTGGAATAATCAAAGTTATTTTAAATTACATATTACTTTATTGATATTTAACAATCGCAGTTGACAAAAAAAAACAACGTACACCTGTAAATGAGCTAAAAAATCATATGGCCGATTACATAGCGGAAACTGTGGTCCGTTAAAGTTTTCGGCAATACTATTTCAACCATATATTGTGTTAGGGCAAAGTGTGTCTGAATACAGCTCAACAAAATTCCCGGTCCTAGTATGGATGATAATTTTCTGTGAAGTGAGCGAAAACAAAATAGCTGATAGTCGTTTCATGTTTGACAGCTGTCACTTTTTCTGCAGAGTTATATTTTTTGTATGTTTTACAGTAACGATTCGTAAAAAATATATTTTTAAAAAAAATATGGAATAAGTTGTACACTATTAAATTAAATTGTAATATTTATCCACTGATAATTGATCGCCTGTGTGGTCGAGTGGTCAACGTCGTTGGCTACCCCTACGGAGGTCACGGGTTCGAATCCCAGTACGGGCAGTTTTATAAATTGATTTTTCAATCGATTTATGAATTTCTGTTTAAAGGCATGGATTTATGTGATGTCTTGAATTCCCCTCTACCACCTATCCTATCCTATGAACGGGTCGTATTGAGAGCGATTAGCTTACCACTAGTCCTGTCCTTGCCTTATCCTTCTATTCCTACTCTCTTTGGAAAAAGAGAGGTTGAGCAACTGAGTCTGAGAACACATCTGTTAAAATAAACTCCATTAGGAGTCCATATGCTCCACATTGGGAGAGGACGTGGTTAAAAAAAATTGATAGGCAGCGCAGTAATTTAAAAATTGCGAGAAAAATGGACATGTTTTAAAAATCTCGCCGAATGAGTAAAACTGGAAAACTGATGCTTCACGCTGTACAATACTTTTTTTCAAAAATGACGCAGCATAAGTAGTTCTATTTAATGACCGATAGAGTAAAATTTGACAGCACAAAATTACACACTGAAAAGAAAAATAAATTGTACATTTTTACAACGAAATGGTTTCATAAGGGGTGGATTATATATGATATTATGCAGTCAGATATGACACATAGTTTTAAGTAAAACATTGAGGCCTGATTTAAACGTCAATAAAATCAAATTGAAAGCATATAATTCAACCACGCAAATCATTGAAAATACTGGACGTATTTCTTTTTATCTTCAGACATTTCTGGGTTGTCTCGTATAATAAATTAATCCTTTATGGTGCTCTAAGCTTTTTGTAACTGGATTTACAGTGTTATTAGTGAAATATTCTGTAGGAATAACTCATTTGCATAATTTTTAAATGTGCTCGATAAATTTTACTCTATTATAATTTCGAGCAGTAAAGATTACTGTTAACACAATTCGAGTAAATTGCGATCGTAAAACTTGTCTCATGTAAATAATAAAACGAATTATTTTTCCACTCAGGGGCGGTGGGTTAAATAAAAAAAACTCGAGCGATAAAAAGTGTAAATTGTGGAGAAAATTGTCGCAGTCCAAAAGTGTTTGGCCTTATCTAAGCCAGTTTGTTGGCCAGGGGTGGCCAATGAAAAATAACATTTTAATGGTTATTTTTAATAAGATTATATTTTAAATCATGCATGAACAGTATCTTGTTTATTTTCAACGCAAAAAAAATCATTACGTATTTGTAGACATAGATCGTCACTGCTTAGGAAGTTAATATTCAAATAAGTGTTAATGTATTTTAAATACTTGCTTTTCACCATGTCCGTTCCCAATGTGGATCATATGGATCACAAATGAAATTTATCTCAACGTGAGTGTTTCTATAAGAGTTGCTTGTCAATAAGTTGCTCAACTACTCTTTTTTAAGAGAGTAGAGATTGAAAAAAAAGACCAAGCTAGAAAGAATTGTTAGCTTATCTCTCTCACTACGTCCCGTTTTACGAATAGGATGGGTGTGAGGAAGTTTTAGACATCACATGCATCTATCTATATCTTCTAACAGAAATCCTACGTAATTCTACGTTACCAATACCAACGACGTTCACCACTTGACTACAAGCCCGGTTGAATACAATGTGAACTGATTTTGCTTAAAAATATAAAAAAAATGTCACCAAATGTAGTCTAGACCAGTGTTTCTCAACCTTTTTGGGAGCGTGGCCCCTTTTGAGTGTGTTTATTTTCATGTGCCCCAACCTTTTTAGTTTTTTTAGCTCCGAGAATCCCGATTAATACTTTCCCAGTCTCCAAGACACTGTGTTTTTGTGATCAACAAATTTGACTCTCGATTTGTATACTTTTCCAGATATCTCCATAACCTTTTTTTTTAAGCTCACGAGAAATTTGAAATCTCCATTTGGTATACTTTCTTCAGATATCTCGATTTTTTAGCTAACCCGGATATGAAATCCGTCAAGTTGCCGTTGCCCCTGACTGTGATTGTGGCTACCCTAGTACAAATATAATTCTCTGTGTCACCATTCGAACCGCTTTTGTTCCAACTATGGGCCACATGTCCACCGTTGAGAAACCGTGGTCTAGACCAGGCAGTTCTGGGCTTAATCCCGAGTGAGATCAACGTCAAATTTAGTTGTTTTTCAATTCATAAATTTAAGTCCAAGACATGAGTGTTTGTGATAACAATTCTCTTCGAGTTTATCTCGTCTGATCTTTTCTTCAACTAACAAATATTTGGTGCATTAGTATACGCTGTAATTAGGGCTTTCAACTCGGCTTAAGCCGGTTAGTTGCTTTGGACGGTTAATTGGATACCCTAGTTGAAATATCATTTTTTATGTGTTAATTATTTAGGAAATAAGAAACAATCAATTGGATTATATAAGTTAAAAATATGACACCACTGCAACGCAAGAAAGAGGGAGTGCGAAATAGCTAAACCATCTTCTCGTACGAGCATCAGTGGCGGCGCAGTTTCCTTCCTGTCTTCTTCCCGCGAACATATTTATTTATTAGGCAATTTTCCGGCACCGCACTCTTTCGCCAGTGGGTAGACACTAATTCCGTTAGCACCTCGTCACATCACTATCTTCTATTTACAATCTCTTCCGCAGATATAATAATGCTATTTTTCCCGCGCTTATAAAAAAAATAGGATTTTTATTTTTTGCACCATCGTAGGATCGAGCTTGGAGCTATAAATTTGCAGATTTCTTTAGGTTTTTTTTTAAGCTTGACGTGTCATTATTATATAACAGTTCCAATGATACACAACGTTGTACCTAACACCACCCTCTGCTGCTTGACAACTTTATAATGTGATAAATACAATGTTTGTATAAATATGACTATTAGCATCGTGAAAATTACTGTTTTTAGTTTGCTTCTTTTTGTATTGTATGCATTTATTTTTTAACCCAAGATAATCACGGTAATTGAAAAATTTAAAAGAAAACTTGACCTTTCTTTGTTTTAATAAAAACACAATATTCCTTTGTACTTTATTCCAATTTATTTAAAAGGTCAGGAACGGTTTTTCTCGTTGCGTGCATTGTCAACTGATAAAAAAATATTTATTATTTTAAAATATTATGATAAAAAAAATATTTAACTAATAAATTTAGTCAGAGAAACTTTGACTAAATTTAGAGTGACTTAATTCATAGTAATGACAATGTAAATGGTATATACATATATGTACGTGAAATAGGAACATATTTTTGGTTTTATCGCCTAGAATAATTTATGAATTCGCTATGACTCTAATTAAATTCACAACACCAGAATAAATAAAAACAAAAACGTCATTTAAACTTTATCTACATTTTTAAACATATATATCGACTGTGGAAGGAAAAAAGATTTAACCCTCAATTTTCCAAAGAGCTTTTTCGATAATCACAATGTATACAACTTGACACACATTCTATCAAAAGGATGGAAGCTGAAATGCGAATAAGTATCCAAATTTAGCTTTTAAGTTTGAAAAAGATGACCTTGTAAAAATTAAAATCAAGAAAAAAGACTGAAATAAAGGTTTTTCCGAGACAATTTCTTTAATTAATATTAGGTTATGTCAATTAAACACCAGTTTAGAAGTATCCGTGCACTTCAAGGTTGTGTATAATTCATAATTTGCATTTGTCACTAAATCATCAAACACGTTTTTAGCGCCTCCTGTAAAATTTTATATGTGTGGGTTACGTCCTTATCCGTTTCCACAGTCGATATACACTTTTTTTAATTCGTAAAAAGAGCCACTTAAATTAACCCGTGCACATTATTAGTCGAATGGTTTGTATTGTAGATTATCCATTTTAGGGCGTATAGATATTACCTAACTAAGTAGGTTTGGGTTCGACTCTCTGTCAAATTAAAAAAAAAAAACAATTTAAAATTTGAGACCTAACACGTGGATGTTTGTGATGTCAAATTACCTCGAGTTTATTTCAAGTGTCTAACAATAAATTCTCAAGAAATTATTCTCGTAATATTTTTCAACTTTAATATATTTGGCGCGTTGGCATTAGCTGTCATACTAAATATTATTTTAAAAAATGACAAATAATGTGAGAGTGTACAAAATTTGAATCCAAATTCAAGCTATTCATTTTTAAAGACTAAAAGCGTGTCTCACAATTTGTTTCGCAACCTGAGGAATAAATAAGTTTTATTTTGATTTAATATTAAGTTTTGGCTTCATTACACAGACAGTCCACATTCAACTCAATGCGGACTGTCTGGGACACACAGCTGTACTCGATTAAAACCAAATGCCACTTGTTCAACGTTTGCATTCTGCCGGTATTACTTTACGGTTGCGAATCATGGCACCCGACGAAGACTCAAAAAAAAAAACCGTATACTGAGCTTCGAGAACAGATGCCTGCGTCAAATAATGAGGGAGAGATGGTTTGATTTTGTGAGTAATTCAGAGATAAGAGAGCGTACAAGACAGCGTCCTGTCACGTCAGTGGTTATGGAGATACGTTGGAACTGGCTGGGTCACGTGCTGCGGATGCCTCCGGAAAGCCTCAATCCTGCCTGCTTCTTCTTTCAACCTGTGGGATTCCGGCACCCCGGACGTCCGTCGGGTATCATCCATGGGATGTACTCGGCGGAACCGAGGGATGCTGGCATGTCATGGGAGGAAGCAAAGCAGTTGGCGGGAGACAGGGAAACATGGAGGTGCCGCGTGGCGGCCATATGCTCCACATAGGGAGCGAAAATGGCCAAAGAAGAAAAATATAAAGCAGTCGTAACTTTTTTTTTTTAACCATGTTTGCTCCCAATATGGAGCATATGGACTCCTAATGGAGTTTATCTCAACAGAAGTGTTTCTACGAGAACTGCTTGTTACTCAGCTGCTCAACCTCTCTTTTTCCAAAGAAAGTAGGAATAGAAGGAAAAGGCTAGGATAGGACTAGTGGTTAGCTAATCGCTCTCGATACGCCCCGTTCATAGGATAGGATGGGTGGGAGAGGGGAATTCAAGACATCACATACATCCATGCCCTTGAACAGAAATTCATAAATCAATTTATAAAACTGCCCGTACTGGGACTCGAACCCGTGCCCTCCGTAGCGGTAGCCAACGACGTTGACCACTCGTCCACATAGGCGGCAAAACTTTGTAACTTTGGTGCAGCGCAATTATGCGAAGCAAAGCGACCAATGAATTAAGGTGGTGTTGTGTTCAAAATTTCTTTTTACAATTAGATAAGGGGAGTGAAAAACTGTCGCGACTGAAAAGTGCTCCTCCAAGAATGCTTTTAACACAATTAAATGCTCTCCGTCCGAATAATTGAAAAGAATTGCGGCCCAAGTCTTTTACTTCCTGTCCAACTTGCAATGAGGAGTAAATTGCATGTAATGAGAAAATTATTTTGCTCGGCGGGGAAACAGTGCATTGTGTAGTAAAAGAGTCCAGTCATGAAAATCGAACTTAATTTTTTACGTTGATTGTCCATAGCAAGTATTGTCAGTAGTTTTTTTACAACCTCGTATCTAAAAAATTGCAAGATTGCGCGAGACACAAAAACGTATTTTATTCTACCGCTGTCGCTTTATATCGCTTTTTAATTTACTAAATATGTATTGTACTTGGTAGAACTCCATTGTCATAACAATTCGGTTGTTGAGTATCCCACAAGCACCCGTTATGTGTATGCAGCCGCATTTTCACGGCCTTCTTCTATAACGCAATGCGATCAAGAAAAGAATTTATTCCTCATAATATTGGTCCGATACAGAGCTGCACGGGGCCTATCTTTTAACCATGCACTGTTGTACTTAAAAGATAAAGAAAGAAAGAAAAAAGAGAATGTGACTTGCTCAGTCATTTAGTTTAAGTGATATTAAGTATCCCTAGTATCCGTGTACTGAGAATCCGCCGTGGCGGAAGAGTTTAATCTACTCTGCGTTGAATTTAAAGAGGAATCAAGAATATCCCGTTCCCCATATGATGTTGCAAATTTATCGAATGCCTCAAAATTGGCCTTGGTTGAGACCAGTTCAGCGTGGCCTATTGGGCCCGTAGGAGGTCGTCCATTGTCATAAGGTGATAAATAACAAAGTATATAATATATCATAGTTTTGATGAAGACATACTGCGAGCCGAGTATTATAAGGTTCTACATGGACAGCTGCACCAAGAAAGATATGGGCCTTTGAAATTTTGAATGCTTGTATTTTGAAAATTGTAAATGTTTCCAAGTTTCTTTTTGATTGTATATATCAATGATAGTACTGGCATTATATAGCTATTAAAAAAATATTGCTAAAAATAGTTATTCATAGTTAATTAGAAATAGCTAAACTTCTATTAGAACCTTGTAAATTTGAATCGTTCAAATTATGTACACTCCCACAGATTTTGTCAGTAACGGCCCAGGTTTCGCCTTTCGGCATCTCCAGGCGTTCAAGCGCAACGGATGAACATGACATTCCTTTTTTTCACGTCTGACCACAGAACTAAGTGATTGAATGTCAACACTTTTATGTAAAATTTATGTAATTAAAAGTCGAAAAGGTGAGATCAAAGAGTTTTGAAAATTCTCAAAAGTTTTTTTATTATAATTGATAACTATTTGACTTTCTCTGGAAAAAATAAATGCATTACTAAATTTGAATCGTTCAAATTATGTACACTCACACAGATTTTGTCACTAACGACCCGGGTTTCGCCTTTCGGCATCTTCAGGCGTTCAAGTGCACGGATGAACTTGAACGCCTGAAGATGCCGAAAGGCAAAACCCGGGTCGTTAGTGACAAAATCTGTGGGAGTGTACATAATTTGAACGATTCAAATTTAATATTGAAATTCCACCAAGCACCTTCAGTCTAAATCTTAAATTATAGAACCTTGTAAATCGGAAATTCAAACAAACCGCCAGTGCTACAAGGTTCTAACTAAAATTTGTATGAAAGCACAGGTGATTCATAAAACAGACTTACGCTTTTTATATTAAAATAAAAAGAATTCTATGGAAAATATCTAATGTGATCATTATTATTGGAGAAAATATATAAAAGAAAATGGATGATAATAGGAGAAGTAGTTTTTTTTTTGTAATATGTGTTTGATATCATTAAGTACTAAGCTTACATTGTAAAATGTAATAATACCACACTGCAAGAATACAAAACATCATAATGGTAAAAAATAACACCATTGTGTTGAAGAATAAAAATAATTGATCAAAATCAGATAATTGAAAAAAAATACAGAAAGTAAAATTATCAAAATAAAAAAGATATTATTCAACCTATGTACATTCACACAAGTTTTTTCACTAACGACCCGGGTTTCGTCTTTCGGCACCTTCAGGCGATCGAAGCCACAGATATCTTGCGACGCACACATAAAATTACGGCTTATTGGAAATTTAAGCATAATTTTGACTTCATATTAATACAGCATGTAGATAATGCTACGCTTAACCCTTTGATGAGTATCAACGTATCTGTACGTTGGAGTAGCTTGTCATCTATTATCTATTGCCATTCTCATATTTTTTATTGAATTTTTGTTTTTTCTTCAGATATGTATACTAGACACATCCAACAGTGACTTTTGGCCACCACATTATTTTTATTTTGAATAACAAATGAAGAAAATGTTTTTTAAAAAAGGGTAACATTTGTAAACAAATCGGTAGCCATATAATATTGAGCGTAAAATTCTATTTGAAATCGATTCCTTTCTAGAATCGACGTCTGTAGAGCGGCACATGTAGACAGATGAGAGCAAAAAAAATCTTGACGCAAAAGCGAAGTATTGGCTTCTAGAAAAATATTCAAAAGTAACAAAGAACTAGTTTACTTTACATTTTTAACTATGAGTTTTATAATTTAAAAAAAATATTTACTTTTTGAAATAATAATTAATATTCTTTCCAGATTGGTCGGTATAAAAAAAAAAGGTTTTTTTTATTTTTGTGTGCGGCAATACTACAAATAATCAAAATATAAGAAAAAACCTAATTTAGTAAAAATTAACTCACCACTCAAAGGGTTAAGACTGCCTCATTATTACTTCAGTTTGGCGAAAAGGCGACACTTAGAACCTTGTAGTACTCAGCTCGCAATACGCTGAAATAGCTTTCAACTATACAATAAATAAATATTTGTAGAAATAAATACTTTGTTATTTTACACCCTATTAATTTTTTTGTTTTATTGTGATTGCACATTGGTGATTTATACCCAGGTCTTCAATGTTTAGTGAGCTTAGTGTTTGCTCATGTTTGGAGGAGCAACATATAGTTTGTACATGTAATAGGTACTATTCATGGAAAGTGATCGATAGTCAATATATCTTACTTTGAAAACAAAGGTGCTTTGTCTACGCGAGCACGATCCATCATTCGTAATTAATTCATTGTCAGGTGGAGGGGCCCATTTCAGTGAATGCATTGTTATTAATAATAACCAAAATGCCAATTCGATACTGGTATTTGAAGTGAAAAACACAAAACATCATTGATCCATTTTTTAGAGCTGTAATAAAAAATTAATTGATTTGTGTAACACATTTTTAAGGCAGCTTTCAATTTTTATGTAAAATCTTTTTACGATGTCATAATTGTTATTTTTTATTGGTCTCGTTAACGAGTTAATTTTCCATCACACGCAGCACTATGCACGATGCACAAACAGAGAGAAAGAGTAAGAGCGTGAATTTTAACAAACAGTACCGTTCACGTCAGTGGTACATCTCCACTTCCAGTGTGAAGCATATTGATTTCTACCAAAATTTTTCTACAACTGCTTGTTACTCAGTTGTTTAACCTCTTTTATTTTTTCGAGGAGTAGAGATAAAAGGATTGTGCTAGAACAGGACTAGTCATCAACTTATCGCTCTCGCAACACAGTTATTTAAGGATTGAAATTAAAGGAGTGATTTGACAACATTTGAAATCGTGAGATCACGGAATCCAACTACGCTGAAAACTGCACCACGGACTCAACACTTAATATTTAAATTTTATTCAATACTGAATAATAATATTAAATATTGTATAAAATTTACTTTTATTTGAATAAATATTGTGTTACTAATGGCACAGCAAGAAAAAATAAATAAGCCCAATTGAACCTGCAAGGTGGGCGCCAAGCAAAAAATGGAGTAAGACTAGGTACATGTGCAAACAATGTAATATGGCTTTTCATAGCAGAAAATTCTAGCAATAATACCATACATATTTGAATGGCAACAGTCTTTCAAACAAACACAATAGGTTTCATTTGATTTGATCTTTTAGTTTCACAGTTATAGCCTTTTGAGTAAGTCATTCAGAAAAAAAGCAATCCTTCAAAAATATGCCGGGCACACGAGACAATTTTACTTGATTTGGGCCGGGGTCGAAAGTTTTTAGAACACAACTATTTTTTATAGATGTGTGCATTTAGAATAATTTAGCATACTTAATTAAAAAATGTGTGTTTTGATTACGCGCTACACATGCACTATTTGTAAAGAAAAAACTTTTTCGAGCCCTGATTAAGGAAGCTTTAATAATTTCAACATTGTAGGACTGCTAAGGCTAAAATTGATAATTTGTATGATAGTTAAAAGTATCAACAACGGTTTTGTACAAGTATAAAAACTGCTACCAGCTTTACAAAATAGAGATAATAAAAGTTTATTCAGATGCTTAAAAGTTCCTGCAAATATTATATAATATTATGTAAGCTCTCGCGCCGTTTTGCTGACAAGCCTTCGCGGAAGTAACTTTCATCTTTCACAAGCGGAAAACCAAAATCGACCTATGGAAAAACAATCGAATGATCAACTCGCGGCGAAGGAGTGCAGAGATCGTTAACCGACTCAAATACAATTATGTACATTACAATTATTACGAAATCTCTACAAAATAACAAGTAATTTTCAGTATAAAATTAAAACATAATTCATCTGCGTCTCCGATACCCAGTAACAGTGATTGCTGTGATATTTCATTTATAACTAACTATGTGCAAACCCAATGTGGAACATATAGATTTCTTATTGTTACAAATATTATTATTAAAAATACATTAATTAAGCACTGTGTGTTTACTGTCAATACTTGGTAAAAAGGCATTACTGTCGATCTCGGTTATTACGATCACGGAAATAGCGAGATCTCGGATAAAATGATAAAACATTCGTTATTTCATTTTAGTTAATGGTTTTCCAGTACGAACAGAATTTTTTCGATCTATTTATCGATTTCTATTCGAAGGCATTGATGTTTGAGATTTCCAAATATTCTCTACCATCATTTTCGATGCTTTAATAACTGGGCGTAGCGAGAGCGATAAGTTAACTACTAGTTATGTTCTAACCTTATCCTTCTATCCCTACTACTTACTATCTTTGAAAAAATAGGTTGAGCGACTGAACGGTTCAACAAACGGTTCTCTTCGAAAAACTTCTGTTGAGATACCTCCATTAGGAGGTCATTTCCTCCACAATGAGAGCGGACATGAATAAAAAAAATATGGACAAAAAAGTACACTGTACTAAAAAGTACTAATTTTTTAATTTGATTTTTTAAATGTTATTATGAATACCGAAATCATGAAATCGATATTAATTAAGAAGATCCCGTGATTATGGAATCGCCAAATTGAACGGAATCCCGGATCCCGGGAATGGAAACAATACGCATGCCTTCATCTGACGATTTCTATCCCAACTGCCATGCACGTACTGCAACATCGATCAATTGATTACGCGTAGCATCCCTGGAGACTTCTAGGTACGATGAAATACAAGAATTGAAGCGCCATCTAGTTTTAGAGCCAAAATCAGGATAACGCAATATCACCCAAGAAAACCAGTGTAATTAATTTTCAACATATTCATCAATTGTATTTAAGCCACCAATCATATCGCAAAAAATATCGATGCTCATTGGCATCGGATGACTCGTATACGAGTCTTTTCGCCGGTCTGACTGACGCGTTGAAATATATACATCCAATGCGACAAATGTTTTAGATTCTCTACAAAAATGGCGTGTCAAATGTTTGATGCATCATTTAAAAAATAAAATATTAAAATATATGCACAAATATTTTTTTTATTCGGTGATTTCGGCGATGAAAAATCAGCAGACAGTTAAAATATAAATTTAAAAAATAAGCCACCAAAATATAAGCAGTTGCAGGCTAAAAATAAACTTTTATATTTTCTAATTCTGTTGTGAAATAAAATAAACAGGAGCACATCTATATTTGGCTTGTTATTTATTACTTTTCCGATAAAATGTATAATTCTATATCAAATAAACGATTTTCTATCTTAAAAAATACAAAAGGTTGAGTATCACAAATTCTTATTTATATAAATAAATATATAAATTATTATGCAACAAAGTGTTGTACATTTGGTGTCCAAATTATTTTTTTAAATGTCATACAGTTTTAAAGTTATACTTTTTTTACAAAAGTACCTAGTTTTTTGCACAATTTCGCAGAAATGCCCCGCAACCAGGTCGGTTTTCAGGTAAAAATGCCCCAATACGAATGAGTTAAGAGATGATTTCAGTGAACTGGCATATAATAAACATATCGCTACCATATAGCAACCGTGGGACAAAGTGAAAAAAGTTGTTTTAAAGATAAGTATGCTAATCGATTGCTGAAAGGTAAGCCTTTTAATGAAACACTGATATATATATATTAAAAATCCTTCTTAACAGAAAAATCTTATATATAAAATTATTGATATTGCCCTGTAACTTCAAAGCATCCAGATACTGATAAAAATTGTGGGAATAAGTTCATCGAAGTGTTTTTTTAAATATAATTTTGAATATTTATAATACGGACGGGAATATATAATACGGACGCACATAAACTCTTTTTCCAGGAAACTTTATAAATAAACAGAGAGCAATTGAACCGTCTTCCGATTTTAAATGACGAGAGCCATATGCCGGGATCTCCACTTTTATATCCTATATAAATATATTCATAAAACCTTTTCCAACAATCAAAATAAATATAATTCTTAAAACTACTCACCATTCAAATTTTTGGGCATTCCCATGGGCCTATCCTTTTCGCCAGCAATAGCTTTCAACTCAATGATACATTTATTTTTTTATATAAACATAAAAAATTCATTTACTAAGCGTCAGTTTAAGTTCATCCGTACACTTGAACGCACGAAGATGCCGAAAGGCGAAACCCACATGAATGTACACAATTTGAATGATTTAAGTTTTATATTTCAATTCTACTAAGCACCTTCAGTCGAAATCTTAAATTATATAATTTTGAGTTGCAGAGTTGTTGTCGATATCACTAAATAAGAGATAAAGTCTTTCAGTAGATATAAGAAACTGCGTTACATTTAATATACTGGAAGTAAGACGTTACGGCACCCTAGTAATAAAACAGTTGGTGATACTATTCGACCCCTGCATTAAGAATACGATTCCGTTCTGCAAAGGCAGGAAAAAAGCACATTTCAATAAAGCCGTTGGGGGAAAGTTTTTTCCGCGCCACCGCGTTTCGCTTATAGACGAATTGAAATTCCAATGAAAGTTTCGCAGGTGAGCATAAAAAAAGCTCACGACAGAGCAACTGAACTTTGTTTTCATAAAAGCAGAGCTTTCGGAAAATTGTCGAAATGGGTTACGTATCGAAATGGCAACAAATTGCTTGATCAGTAACTAAATGTTTTAAATGCCAGGTAATATCCTAATTAATGAAGCATTTATAACTTTTTATGAATGCAGTGCAGTATAATAAAAATAGTCTTTATTACGTATCGTATGTTAAAAAAAATCTAGGTGTGACGACTGAATTTAAATATTAAATAATTTAAATAAATTGTCAAGTAACTGACACGTGCAATAGCTACTGACCATTAGGATAATTTACTGACAACGTATTGAAATAAAAAATAAATATTAGATGGCTGTGGAAACAAAAGTTGGCAGCCTCAATGTGTTGTCAAAAATAAGTTAGGTATATTATCGCGTAAAGCTGGAATTTACGAATATAGAAGTTAAGCTAAAATAAAAATTCTGACATCTAAATTTTTTATGAAAAAAATCCAGTTGGAAACAAAAACGGTACAGTGCTAAATAGCAAACTCGTCAGTTTTAAAACGAATTACTCAAATCAATATAAATTATAATAAAATAACAAGAAAAAACTCCATAAGAATGCTTAGCATTTTTATTTTTTGAAAAAAAGACTAATTAATTTTTTAAACATTTTTGTTTTTGTTTCCCGAGCCCTCATTTTAAATTTAAGATGTGTATTAAGCCAGTTTTAATGTGTCCAATGACAATTTTTGTAAATATAAAATATAATTTCTATCATTATGTAATAATTAATTCAATTCATAAAAAAATGAAAATGTCTTGAATTAATTTAAGATTTTAACTGAAGGTGCTTGGTGGAATTTCAATATTAAACTTGAATCGTTCAAATTATGTTCATTCTCACAGATTTTGTCACTAACGACCCGGGTTTCGCCTTTCGGCATCTTCAGGCGTTCAAGTGCACGGATGAACTTGAACTGACGCTTAGTAAATGAATGTTTCGTGTTTATATAATAAATAAATGTGTCATTGAGTTTGAGATGAGGTTAAATAACATAATTTTAAATTTACAATAGTGTTGGAATGAGAGTTTTTTAATTTACAAAATTATTGTTTTAAAGTTGATAATAAAGAATCAAGCCGCAAGGCTGATATGTTTTTAAAATATACCAAAAAATTGGTTTAGCAGTGGTCTGTTTATAGAGTATCACAAAAAAATAATATTATGACTAATGTTAGTAAGACTATGTACAAAATATTTTTCCGACAAGAAAATAATTTTGCCATCGAGTCGCAATGATTAAATAAGACCAGTATAGAAATATAGCTTACATTAGTAATATAAACAAAATAATTTTATTTATTTACTACAACTGAATTTTCTATTAAAAAATGTCATTTCCTCACCCTTCTTGCAACGCTACTGCATATTTTTCAGACTGGGAACGGACACATTTTAAAAACATTGCATTGTATTAAATGTATGCATAAGAAGAATTATTTATTTCGAAGAAAGACATACGTATTAGGGCATCCAATCCCGGACCCATTTTGTGATCCCGGGATTGAACATTCAACATAAAATCATGTATAAATTGGGATTCGGGATTTAGAAATTTTCGCTCGGCAATTTCGAAATCCTGAATTTTTTCAAACAATTTCGTGTAGATTTCAAAAACTCAAAAATTCACAGATTTCCCAAAATCATTAACGTGATAACTTTTTTTTAACTCGTCCAAGAATTTATAATCCAAAATCCCAAAAACTTGCGGATTTTCTAAAAATATCAACGTGAGAGCTTATTTTTAGCTCATTCCAAGAACTTAAAATCCAAAATCTCAGGGATTTAAAGATTTCCCGGGATTAGTGTTGTCACAATCCCGGGATCCCATGATTGGAGGCCCTAATACAATTCTCTGTTGTTTATCCTTGTTTGTAAGTATGACCTATTGTTGTTTGGACGTCAGCAGAAAATAGCGAATATATTTTGTAAGAAAAGCAATGTATTTAGGAAACAGTATAAGAGAAATATAGTTATACGAAAATACTCTTTCGGGGATATGTTATCAAATGCTAAAGACTTTACAAAGAGTATGTTGTTTTGTTTTACTTCTCTTGGACATTTTCCTGTAACAATGTTTTACTTTTGAATTATATCCGACTACATGTATTCCATACATAAATTATCAAAGATATGATATATCATTTCCAAGCAAATGTTCCAATATTTTTTAATGATATAAAAAATGTATATTAATTTGCTAAATATTTTGAAGTTGAAAGATTATACAACATAAACTCGATGAGAATTTTTTGTAAGTCACTTGAGATCAACTCGAGAATAATTGATACCACAAACTCTTAGATATCAAATTAAAATTTAAAAAAATATCATTTTGGCATAGACGGTGAATTTTTCGATAGGTTTTTAAACATATGGTTATATTCCTATTTAAATATAACTAGTGCTTCTATCTACGCTTTACGAGGTTTCATTCAGGCAAGATTTTAATTTTCAATAATAATGAAATAATACTTAAAAATAAATAGTAGATTCGTAAGGCGATTTCTTTAAGGCTTATGTCTTTTTCCTTTAGCATACAAATACATATATTCGTATACATTTTAAATATTTGTACTTTCAAGTACAACTTTGCTATCTAATATAAAATTTATGTTATCTTTAAATGTGTGTGTGCAGTTTTATCTAATAACTTGCTTCAGTTTTATGTTACTTACCATCCGAGTTGTTTGTGGTCTGTGATTTTGTAAATAGTAATACCAATCCTACCTTAAATAAAGACACGAATCCGACACTCTGAATCCGACTCTGTAGCCGCTTTCAAGAAAGAGCGAAAAATATTTCTTTCCTCCATTGAAATTTCATTATTTCACAATGCATAAGCTAATTTAAATATATATATGGCTTACTAATCCTTTACGTACTTACTGGTTACAACTTTCCTGAAAGAATCCCTGAAACCTTTAATTAGCGGTGGGCTGCCAATATCTTAACAAGGGGCTCAGTAAATCTTATCCGTTTATTTGTATCCATTTTCGCTCCCAATGTGGAGCATATGGCTTCCTAATGAAGGTATCTCAACAAAGGTCTTTTTTCTAGGAGAACTGTTTGCTACTTAGTCACTCAACCATTCTTTTCCAATGAGAATAGTAGGGATAGAATGATAAGGCTAAGACAGGACTAGTGATTAACTCAAAGCCATGAGTTCCGGCACGAAAGCCCACAACGCTGAATGAAATAATAAAGGGGCTACTAAGTCTTTTTTTATAATAAAATTTAACCATCTACAGAAATTGCAGTTAGGTGCTGATTTGATTTAAGACAAATGATTTTCTTATCTTAACAAGAACAACGCGCTGAAATTTAACAAGGGGCTCACAGGATCGAGTCTCAGTACGAATTATATCCTTCTCTCTCTACTAATCTCTTTCAAAAACAGAGGTTGATCGATTGATTAAAAAACAGTCCTCGTAGAAAAAAAACTTCTTTTGAGATAACTTAATTAGAAAGCCATATGCTCTAAATTGGGAGCGGAAATGGATTGAAAATAAAATAACTGAAAAAAATGTCAAAATATATTATACTCAAAAAAAAAACGGTAAAATGGGAAAAAAATACTTTCGATATAAATGAAAAGACGATATCAATGATAACATAAAACTGGTCACCTGGCCAGCTCAATTTATTTCGTAAAACAAATTTTCACAATGTTTTTGGGAAGAAGGAAAATAAACTCAAACTAAAACTAACAGGTTTCTAAGAACTAAAGTAACTATATCATTGGTTACATAGGAATCATATTTATTCACAACTCGTTATAATTGTATGTATAATAATATATATACTATATGGTTAACTCATTATCACTATGAGACTATACACAAATAAATCATTTAATTATCTAACAAAAAAGAGATGTCATTTTTACTGCAGTGACAAATGAACAACAAATGTTGAATGCAGATAATATTTATATTGAAAAGATACCCGAAACAGAATTCATTTATGAAAAATAAGTGGTCCTCAATAGATACAAACAAAATATTTAAGTCTTAATATTTAAAAAAAAACGATCACTTGAATTGTGTCTGAATGGAGGCGATTAATTTAGTGCGGCACAATACTTATTTTTTTTACATTTTAATAAAAAAAAAGAAAAATTGTTACGATTGACTAATCAAATTTTTTACAAGGTGTGATGTCCTTACATTATTTGTTTTCCATTCGATAAAAGTCTCTTAGATATGTTTGTAAAAGTGTTAATTTATTTTACAGAAGATAGCAGAAAAGTTATCTGTAAATTTCATAAAATAATCTTATATTGCGCGCTAGGTCCACGCTCTTGCGTCTTATTTTTCATTTATTTATTAGTATCAGAATCGGTTTAACTTATCATGACAATTTAAAACTGATGAAAACATATATTAATTTGTACAGGGTTATTGATTATCGAAAATCATGTAAGGACATATAAAAGCGGAACAGAGTTTCTATAACAATTATCTGTAAATACACCTGTAGATAGTGAAGTGTTCGTGATGAGAATCGGCTCTGATACTAATAATAAACAAAACAAATTAAATGGTCAGAATTTAAATCAATTTTTGGTCGGAATAAAAGTATGAACGGTCAGAATAAAAATATTATACGCTCAGAATATTAAATAACAATTTTGGTTAGTAGGTTAGGTTAGGCTAGGTTTTTTTAAAAATTTCGTCTAAATTGTAACTATTTTTTCTGACCGATATATTATGACCATTTAATATAAATTCTGACCAGAAAAATACTAGCCATAAATAAATGTGAAATAAGAACAGAAAGGTGTTTTAGTTTTGAATTCTACATTTACGATAGGTTAGGTCAATATGTATATGTCACTCAAATTTAGATTCACTTATATTAAGCTGTGAAATTGTAAATCTATAATTCGATACTGTTTGGGCGATCACTGCCTGAGCTAGAGAAAATATGTTAAAAATAATGAAAATGTAGTTTCACCTAAAATACACTTTCGCTGTAACAAATATATTTGGTAAAATAAATATTATCATTACTGAACTGCGAATTTTCTTCAATCGATAGATTAGCGTTGCCTTAATTGTGTTCTGAAAGGTATAATTAATACTTCTAGAAGGAAGAACTGAGATATTAATTTAAGTTAAAACTACAATTTATTCCGCTTATTAGGAACATTTAAAGTATAGAGCAAGCTACAATAGTTAATGAGTTTCATTTTTTACGAATGATGGAAGGACTCGCAAATAAATATAGTTTATTTTATTATAAAGAGTTGAAGTTATTAAGCTGGAACTGCTAAATATAAAACTTTTTTTTATTTAAAGAATACAAACAACTTAATCTACCAAAATATTTTTTATTAGTAATTTCAAGGTTTTACGACATTCTGCTAAATAAATAATTAAATACCTTCAAGAAAAAAGTATTTATTCGTTAAGTATAAATAGATACATAAATTAAATTAATAATTCATTGATAAAATAGTTTAATTTTGTTTTTGCAGTAAAAAATCATCTCTTTTAACACTATACAAACCTGCCAAAAGAAAATTTTCTATGACGTGCTCATTTTTTCTATCAAAATTTCTATTATGTATTGTTTTAAACAAATTTCAATATATCTTTTGCAAGTTTGTATGTGCTGTATTTTAAATTGGCCACTGTTTATGGGATGTATTCTGAGGATTTTATTTACATTGGTTCTTAGATTAAATATTAATTAAACAAATAATCTACATTACATCAATATAATTGTTTAATATTTACTGGTTAAGTATTTTATTAACTGTCATGATATGATAAGTAAAAAAAGTTGCATTAAATAAAATTATGTAACCTTGTGTTACTCTTTAAAAATAATAATGAAAAAATAATGTATTGTAAATCAACTGAGCCTTTGAGAAGTGAAGTGGGACAAGTAACGAAAAGTGAAACTTTTAAGTAGAAATACGTTTTATCTTATTGATTTTGTGGATTGCATATTTTTATTTTAGGAAGAAAACACTGTTGCGGTGTGTTTTTACTAATCTCATTTCAATTTAACGATACTTTAAGAATATTAAAACGCATCGAATTATTATGTTCCTAAAATGCTACTTTGCTCATTTCGCTTCTAAGTGGATCGCTTAATGTTTTACAATATGGTGGAGAATAACTGGTCTAGAAAATACTGTCGTATATACCAGGGATGGCCACACTAACAGTGACTAGTTGGTAAAATTATCGATGACGATCGACTGATATCGCTTGTAATAATATCACGAGAGAACAATAATAACCCATTTATGGGTCCACAGTCGACCGAAAATATCTTTGCGATCGATGTACTAACTTTCCCTGTTATATACGGATCAACAACATCAATAAGTGTATGGATATATTTGTAATGAATATTTTTGATTGACAAAAACAATGAATACATAAAAATTTACGCAAAATTACTTTTGGATTTTTTAAAATAAAACATGTAATGTATGTGGATGAAGTTTTTTGCGTGGGTTTACAAGACTTACACATTCAAAAAAAATATGTTTTGACTGAGAATTATTCAGTAAAAAACATTGTAACTTATGTTGACTTAAAAGTTATGTTTCAGATAGGTTCGTTACATAAATACAACTTTTATCATAAATTTTGAAATAAATATTATACGCAAATTTTATATAAAAAATATAATGTGAAAAATTTAAGCAAATCTTTTTTGAGGGTTTGATTTAAAACAAAAATAACTATATAATATCAATAAATTCGATTATCAATAAGTATTCTTTTAATTGTAATTTTTTTGATATATTTATTTAACATTTAAGGGTTATGGTAATTGTTTCTATAATGTTTTCTGGCATTTTTTTTTTTAATAAACATTCAGTTGTTATTTTAGCATATTATATGACAGCACGTTGTCGGTCGCACTATTTAGGTATTAAAAATAGACATAATATGTACAGTGATAAAGGATTCTATAGGCACATCACTAAGAAGAATTAAAGTTGTTTTTTTTTTAATGAATAAGATAACATTAAACACGTTTCATAAAACTATCGTAAAATGAAGTATTTTAAGTACTTGGAAATTTTAGAAATCGGATTTATTTTTAAATCCAATTATCATTATCTAATCTTATTTGTTGTATAATTTTAGTTTTATGAATGTAATATGAATGTAATATTGACTACAGTTGTATTTTTATAATGTTTTTATTTTACATTTCAGGGGGGTGAAATAAGAAAATATACTACTTATTTTTAATAACTGTTTTTATAGCAGATGCAAACTTAAAGTGTTTTAAAAAAATCATAGATAATTTACCTTAAACGGTAATAAAATATTGTTCACATTACTGTTTAGATATGTAGTTTATTCGTTTTTAAAAAATATAGTGTTATACCGGAACGTGTAAAAACGGAAAAATTCTTAAATATAGTAAAGTATCATCCTATTCCTAGACACACATTTATTAATATTAGAGATTACTAACGTTTTGCAAACCACCGTAAAAAAATCTACCATCTTAGGATTAAGCCCAAGAAAATAATCAAAATTCGCGCCTAGTTTTATATAAAATACAAGCTCGTAATATTGATTGATACATTAAATATACATTTATATATAATATTATATTGAAAAATATTTTTTATGAAAAAAAAAACATATGGTATCTCTGACTCGAGGGTTCAAGATCACAAGGACCTATCTACTAAACCACACTTTTAAGTTCACAAGAGTATAAAAGTTTATGTATCTCTGTGTTTTTAACGTTTTCATTTAAATTTTAGATATACCAAACCATATCAATATATATAGCTTTGTTTCACTAATAAATATTACGATATTGACATTGCCAAAACCGAGCCAATCTTGTTGCATTTTTTTTTTAAATCATAGTTAGGCCCTTCTGATTCTTAGACTTCGTTATTAAGTTCAATTACATCTGTAAAATATTGATGAGAATTTATCACAACAATTATTCAGAAAATTTTAAACCATCAAGTAATCATAATATGAAATTCTGAATAACAAATATTTGTTTTATTATCCGGTTGCTTACATATAAAATTAGTACTTAGTGTTTTCGCGTATTCATTACTGAAGCTCAAATATTTTTTTGACTGAGAATTTAGGTCGAATTCGCGTGACAAATTATATTATATCAAACCAGCAAAGATTAAAAGACATGAAAACAAATTATAAACAGTGAAATCGCCATTTAACAATTAATATTTAATATAACCTTTTTCACACGTTTTATCTATAAAAAACGAAAAACGTTCCAATCGATTTCATAACATATAAAGATTATGAAAACTGCTGCCATTGTTTCCTGTGCCATCTCAAATGTACTTTAATTAAATGACACTACAGACATTGCACTCAGATAACGAGGAAACGTGAATTCCGGGCACGCTTAATCGGGGCATCAATGTTATTCTTAAATAAATTGACAAATTAATAAACTCAAAAATATCTTAGATATATTTCAAAAGCCAACAGCAATGTTTGTAACTTGCCGGTCTTATTTTTTTCAATTAGGTAAACAATGGACAAAATTTGACTCGTTCAAATTAAGTACATTCACTCAAATTTGTCACTAACGACCCGGGTTTCTCCTTATCGCATCTTTGTGCGTTCAAGTGCACAGACGAACTTGAACTGAAGTTTAGTAAATGAATGTATCGTGTTTATGTAAGAAATAGATAGATGTATATGGATACATTCATTTTGTTTGCTGGAAAATTTATAATTATATTAATTTATATACAAGAGTGGGGAATTTGGCAGATTTTCCTGCTCATTTAAAATTGGTAAACTATTTAACTGTGCCCTGTTTATTTTTATGGCTTTATACTTAGTGATACATTTATTTACTGAACGTCAGTTCAAGCTCATCCGTGCACTTCAACGTCTGAAAATGTCGGAAGGCGAAACTCGGATCGTTAGTAAAAAAACTTGTGTGAATGCAGATAATTTGAACGATTCAAATTTTACCCTTCAAGGACGAGCGTGACCATATGGTTACAGTAAACACCGTTGTCTATAGATCCCACTATTCATCCTTTTCAACCTGAATATCGTTGCTTTCACTCATGTTTGGTTAAAAAAGGTACAGACTTCAGTGAGTCATCAGCCGCGGAGACAAAAATGGTCAACAAAATCACATGCAATTTTTTGAATTTCCGCTTTTTTAATGTACTTTTTGAAACTGTTTGTTATTTTTTTATCAAAACATCAAATAATTTACAGTTATTTTGCTAATTTATTTATATTGAAATTATGTTGATCTAAAGAGGTCAAATTGAAAATATTTTTCAAAATTTTACGTTTAGTGAATGTTTCAACCCCGAATGTTTGCTTGCCCAAACGGTCACGCTCGTCCTTACTAATGGCCATACACAATATTACACGATAATAAAAGGATAAACATGACCATATATATAGGCATGCGGGGTTTCTATACAACGACTTTGGGTTATTTTTTTTTAATTTTTGCTAAGAATAAAAGTTATCTGTGACTTCAATATGGCTTAAAAAATATTTTTTTTATCGAAAAAAAGCTCTCGTCTCTGGAGGGTTAATATTGGATTCCACCAAGAACCTTTTGTAAAAATCTTAATTAAAGATTAAGGACTTTTAGAAAACGGATATAAACTGAGTTGTTAGTACAATTGAGAGACCCTGCTGGCATGACTATGTTGTAAATGATACGAATGTCGATGGCGAAAAGAGAAGAAGGATTTTTACGATTCGTTTTATAGGTATCATCTACGACTTTAATTCATGTGTTAAAAGCTTGAACAGTTAAAATTCGCTTTAATGTCCTTCAAATGCTATAAAAGTAAATAAATACTTAATGATGCTTAATGGAAATGGCGATTTCAAGTAAATTTTTTATGGACGATAAAAATTAAGCCTATGGTAGGATTTACCGAAAAGAAGCTCACCTCAATATACGGTATAAGCGATTTTTTAACAACAATTGTATTTAAAATATTGTTGTTTTATCAATCACAGGAAACAATCAATTTTACCACATAAAACATAAAAAAAAAAAAAATTGTTGCAAAGCTTATTGAACATTAATGAATTCGCAGGCTTTAATAACATGTAGGCGTATCTTATTTTACCAGTAATGAGATATTGCAGTTTTTCTGAAATGTACATTAGCGGACAAGAAATTTTAAAACTAAAATAGAACATTCAAAATTTTGACATTATTTTCAACAATCCTTGTCTTCAAAGATGTAAATTTCGTATCTAAAATTGCGATACGGGCGTACCTAAAATTTAAATACGCCTGTAAGTTAGTGATCATCTTAATAATAGTATCGGCTTTTTCTCAATATACTTAAAGTTCACAGAGATATTGACGGGAAATATTATTTGAAATAAATTAAATTGCTCTATGTACATAATTATGTTTAAAACTGAATTGATTCACTATATAATATAAATTATAAGTCGTCTTCTTGCAAAATTGTAATGCATGCTCATTATTTAAAAAAAAAAAATTAACTTTGTGTTTATTTAAAAAATATATATTTTAAAACGATTAGACCTGATAGAATTTAAATCTTTTGATCGGGGATATATCTTGAAAAATAATATACATGCTATATTCGCCAAAACTTTAAGCCAGTATTTTATGATAATTTTGACATTTCTTTTAGAAGTCATATTTTTTTATTACTTGCCACTACTATTGTTTTATTTATAATTTGAATATTTTTTATGATTGGGGTAGCTATAAAAACATAATCATCGATGAGAATATATTTAATACAACATTCAATTCGATTACTTTGTTACTCCACGTGCTTTGTCTCATTAAGAAAGATTTTCAGACAGAGTATCGCAAGGTTAATAAATAAATAATTGCTTACTTCCTTTCTTTATTCTGTTCGATAATACTTTTAAGAAGAGACGTAACACGTGTCACAATTTGTAACACAACACGTGGAGTAACAGTCTAATTAAATTTTATATTAAAAACTTACTTTCAGAGAGTTCCGACCGAATCTAACGAAAATAAGAATACTGTTTCAAATAAAAAAAATATTAATTTATTGATCAACACAAAGAAAACATGTTATGTGATATTAGCAATAAATAGAGAAAAAAATTAGGGGTGTTTTTCATTTAACTTTTAGTCAACGAAACAATTACGTAATAATGACGTTATTATGCAATGGGTGTGGTTTTAATCCATTTTCTTAAACAACATCATTCATAGATATTCAATAATGTCGTACTGATAGATCGTCTATTTGAATCTTCATTTCAACACAAAATATTAATTTATGAATACGAAATTTAGTTCAGATTTGACAGAAATTTTACAAGCCACTCTCACCTCACTCGTAAAGTTGCGAAATTCTATAGCTTTATATTTACATTATCTTTTGATAAAGGGATAATCCAGATAGAGCTGGGATAATAAATAAAGACTCACCATTATGTTGAATTAAGCAAAACAAAACATTGTTTTAATCATTAGAGTCCTACGATATAATTGAACATTGTCGAAGCACCTTTAGCATTGTCGAATTTAATTCAAAAGCTTTCCATATGAATAATTCATTTATTTCAATAGGAATAAAGGTAAGGTTAGAACAGTTAATAAAATTTAATCGAAAAGGTTCTATTTTTTATATCTGTAAAACCTTTTATTTCTCAACGCGTCTATATAATTAACACATTTTAATTTATGTGTTTACATATATTTTTTAAAATTTAATATACGTTTTAAAGAGATACAACTATTTTTTTAATTTCTCTATTAGATTTTATTAAATAGAATTTAGAATTGAAAATGCTCAAACAGGAAAAGCACTTCTTTATACAACGATACGAATTTGTTTTCAATTTTAATGTCAGGTAAGTAACATTCATAAAGTAGTTACAAAACAAAATTAATATTTAACTATACTGACATAGTAAAAATAATGTTTTTTTTTTATCAAAAATCAGTCATTGTCAAAGTGTCAGATGTCCACATATATATTTTTTTGCATAATAAGCCAAAATGTAATCTTTTTAATATTTACAAGTTCGATCCGAACTGTTCATAGCTGGAGCTCTCAAGAGTGAATGGTAAAAAAATGATATAGCATCTTTATTTTAACGCAACTCCAATGTAAGCACAGTATTTTTAAACTTGTTTTTTTGGTCACCAATATAAATTAAAAATATTTTTACATCAAACTGCAGTTGCAGAGTGATGCAAGTCAACAAAATGCTTATGCTCATAAGTTATATGAAATTATAGCAGTTTTTAGACATATAGCTGAATATTAACATATAAGCTCTCAAGAGGTGAAGTGAGCCAACTAGTAAAATGATAAAACCTTTTTCATGGATGGTATAATAACGTCTTTAACTTGGTGCTTTGGTGGATTGCGTCTTTTTATTTTACGGGGATAACACTATTGGAATTAACTAATGTTATTTCACTTTTACAATACTTTCAGATGTGTAGAATATTACTTTTTTAAAATACCAATTGGCTCACTTCACCTCTAACGGGCCCATATGTAAGCATTGCATAATTAAATGTCTCAATACATGGCGGTACACAAAGTAATTGGTAATAGTTTTATGAAACAAATTGAATGGTCAGAATTTAAATCAATTTTGGTTAGTAGGTAAGGTTAGATTAGGTTAGGTTTTGTTTTAATTTCATTTAAATTATGACTATTTATTCTGACCATTTAATAAAAATTCTGACCAGTGTTATTTAAATTCTGACCAGAAAAATACGAGCCAAAGTTTTATTTTATTTTACGCATTTAAAACTTTATTTTGGTAAACAGTCCGTGGCTTTCATCTGACTTATAATACAAAAGGGGTCCTCAAAACAAAAAAAGATTTAGTAACACTGATTTTTATAAAAAGAGAGATTTTGAATTTAATTGTCACTTACCTGCATGCTATCTTAAAATAAGTCCAATAAATTCTCTAATATGGCTGAAGCAGCCAAACGAAATTCTTTCCTAGAAAGGTCGCACGTAGCAGTAATTTACTTCAGCGTATACTCACATATTCAGCATATAAGTTTGAATTTATTTATTGTATGAAAATGGTTATGTTTACTATATATGTAGTACATATACTTTAATTTGAGATGTTTTAAATAATATTATATTTAAACGCGTCTAAGTATAAAAACTTTTGAAAATATATGGTAGGGCTTACATCGTCAAGGTACAGGCAGAAATAGGTAAGTAACAAAAATAAAGTAAGTACACCACGAGACGTTTGAATGTTATTTCTTAGTCTGCAATAGGTCAGTTGGTACATTTATTGTATAAGTTTGACAAAAACAGCATTTTTAAGCGATAGTTATTTTAGTCCAGATACAAATTTTCCTGCCTATTATTTGTAACAAAATAAATCCATGAATATTTTGATATTGCAATTATCTAAGTTATTCACCATTTTCTGTCAGTACAGCGACGCTTTTGTTGACTTTAAATTTTAGTATGGTAGCCACATTTTTCTTTTCATCAGCTTTGAATGAATTTTAATACCACGAGTTAGATATTAAAAATATTGTATACACTAACTACCTGGTTCATATCCGAGAATCAGCAAAGAAATAAATCAATGTGTTTATTTGATTTGAAGTATCACAATAAAGTATTTGATAAATAAATTTGAGGAGCAAACATTCAAAAAGTGCTTTGTCACACAAATACATAGCTTGGAAAATAATGATTTGAGTGTTGAAGAAATCACAGTTCGCTTGAATGTGCCAACTTTATGACTAAATTTTTTATAAGACAAAACCTTTTTTGAACTTTATTTGTGACTTCTATTCATAGATCTTATTATGTAATATCATCATTGGCACCAATCCCAATCAAACGCATTACAATCACTGATATAGGTTTGTGAGTTTTCATTGTTGTTATCATTCGTATGGTGTTTGTCCTGGGAAGACACCGTGTTGTAATGGATTAAAATCACTCGATTTGTTCGAAACATCTAACGTCTTCCCACAACACGATATCTTCCATAATTAATAATTGTAAAATAATTCTGTTAATTTCATGTTATTTACAACAATCTTTAACGATTGTTAAAACACCAGCAAAAAGTTTTATACGATTTTCAACTTCTTTTAACGAACGTATTGAAAAATGTAACTTCCATATTGTCATCATTCTGGCAGTCATAAATACGAGTTTGAGGAAATCCATATTACATTATAGATCAAAACTGTAAATATACATTCGTATATATGTGAATATATGACAGTCATACAACAGGACAGTTTTTAAATCCAATATTTTAAATATAATTACTTTTGAACAGTAAAAAAAATGTAAATTTGGTTGGGATGTCTGCTGTTTTTTTTTTGCCCGATAAATTTCTGAAAGTTTTTATGATTAAAAAAATATAACAGTTTTTGAACTTATTTTACATTATTAACAAAAATCAGGATCAGTTTCATATATCGCGAGCATTACTAAATGAAAAAAAAAACATTGATACATTTTAGTGAAAATAATAACAGCCGTGTCTTATATTTCTTTCACCAATTGTTTGTTACAGCTTGCTATATTAGTCTGACTTAATTTTGTATAAATAACTCTGTACCAAGTTCTATCTTTCATCAGTTGATAATACTCGCAGTTGGCAAAGCCGTTACTGATCTTAATAAGTGATGTAAAATCAGTACAAATAGTGTATTATTTTATTAATATCATGCTTTTCCGCCAAAATAGTGACAGTGAACAATTTAAAAGTTTTTACAAGACACAATTGTTTAAAAGCGAATTGATTTGTTATTTTTTAAGCAATTCAGAACAAAAAAAGGAACATTTGTTGCCAGAACCATGACGATATATTCCGCACAAAAAAACTACTGTTATAAAAATCATCATAAAATAAAATTAACATATTTTGGCCGTCTAGTTTTCGGCCACTTTTTTTATATTCACCTAAATCCGATTTAGAATACCTATGTACAGTCCAATTATAACAAATTCTTGCGATTCCAAAAAGACTTAATTACATATAAACTTACCAGTATAGTCTGTTCGCTCATTCTCCAACTGTAATCATAAGTTATATGATTTCATAATGGAACAAAGTCCGCTTTGTCCAGAATCCAACAAATGTGTAGCTATATTTAATCAAGTCCACACAAACGTACAGTGTTTCGATCATATCAGTCTATATAGTTTTAAAGTAACAAATGATTATTTATTGGCAACTCACATTAATATTATAATTTTATGTTTTTCTAAGAAGATCCTTAAATATATAAAATCATCGTTTTAATGACATAGTTAATGTGTAATACATTTATTACTTATAACTAATTGGCAACGAATATGAATATTTACAATCGAAGAAATACAATATAACAAATTATAAGATTTGATCAACAAATTCTTATTTATAATTAATATAATATGTACAAAAATATACTTAACGTATACATTAAAAAAATACACTTATTTTTTAATGAATTAATTACACAAAATGAGATTTTTTTTTAAATACGTACATACACAAAAGAACATTTTTGTTACAACGTTGTACAACAGAAAATAGTAATATTAGAGTGTTATGTATTTTTATACGAGTCCATGCAAATGACGTCGACCTCCAGAGATTGTCAATTTTGGTTTATTAATAAAAATCATAAAATTAGTCTGCAGTTTTTAAACAAATAAAAGCAGGCATGTACAACCTTTTACTTGTAGCGGGCCACATAATAACAAGCTATGATAGTTTCAGACCGCAAAGAAAAATGGAATTTTAATAACTCTAAATCTTTTCACAACACGGGGGATACGTTCCATGTATAACAGTCGTGTAAAAAAAATGAAGCGAATGTAGATAAAGTAATGACAAGTTCCATTTCATTTGACCTTGCTATTTTATGACAATGAAGTTGACTTTTAAAACAATGAACTTTATTTTAATTTTAAGGTGAAATATTCAAGGGTTACAAAAAAAATCGAATTGGCCGCATGCAGCTTGCGGGCTATGAGTTGTGAATACCTGGCTTAAATCAACGTTTTCTTTACGACGGAAGGTTTTAGTAATTTCGATCTGTATGCATATTTAACGTGTTGCAGTATGTCACATGTCATGAAGATGTATTACTTATCCATTTTACTATTTTTGTTGAAATCTGTATATAAAAGGTGTGCTTTTTACACATGGTAATGAAAAAAATTCAGCTTTTTCATATTTTGGAGATGTGCACTTATAATATCCACCGACTCGTATATCGTATTATCTAAAACGGTTATTTATAGACTAAACAATTAAACATCTATTATGCTTAGAGTTTCTGATTTACGTATAAATAAGTGGTTAATTTGTTTTGAAAAATAATACATTAATAACATGGAAAAAAAAGATAAGATAAAACAACGCATGTTTCTATTACAAATAAGAATATAATAAGAATAAATATTGAATATTTATTAACAATAGTAATAGTATACATTTTAACCGTTGTTTTTAATGATTTAAGTATCTGTTGATAATTAAAATGAATGCTCGATAAAAATGTTTTCGTCGCTATATTAGGTATGTCAGGCTAACTATTAAAAAGACTGACCGATTTATTCAGAAACTGATCAAATATACATATACTGACATTTTCATACTGACCATCTAAACAAATTGACAATTAAAATATTTTACTGAAGTAAACATATTATCATATTTTAGAGGAAAGATAAGAAGGTTTTATTTTTCTATTTTTTCGGATCATATTATACGTTATTAGTGCTGTATGAATGCATTAATTTATTAGTCTATAGAAGAGTCAAAAGGTAAAATATATTTTTTTTATTTCAACTGAACGGGGTTGAATTGTAAGGTTCGGTGTTGCTTACTTCGTAAAAGTAGCTTCGCCATCTTTTCTCTGATTAAAATGTCTTGAGCTGAGTGTTATACAATATTTCAATAATAATCTTTAGTTTAAAATAAATTAAAAAATAAATGAATTATTTTACTGCAAATAAGGATGTCAAATCAAGAATCCATATGTTCGAAATAATTAGACTCAAGCAATTCGTGTACTTAAATATTAAAATAAAGATAATTATTGAGTTGTTTATACGCAAAAAAATATAAAAAAACAAAAAAGTTCATTCAAAGTCGAACAAGACTAGCATGGATAAAACGACATTTAATGTGAACAATAAAATTAAGTGATTAAGTAATAAGTTTGACAACTGAGTATGATGACGCGTAATGATAAAATATCTTAGTATTTTTTCGGTAATTCTCTAGATTGGTGTTTATATTTCGTAGCTGGCATGTTTAAAAAGTGATAAAAACAGTTCCCGGGTATTGACATCTGAAGATTAATTTGACATCCTTACCCGTAGATAAAATTTTAACCCTCCAAGGACGAGCGTGACCATGAGGTCACAGTAAGCACCGTTGTCTATTGACCCCACTATTCATTTCTTTTCTACCTGAATGTCGTTACTTTCACTCAATTTTGATTAAAAAGGATACAGACTTCAGTTAGTCATCAGCCGCGGGGACGGAAACAATTACCAAAAGCACACATGTTCTTTTATTTTTAATGAACTTTTTGAAACTGTCGGTTATTATTTTATATAAAAAAAAAATTTACACTTCTCTTACTAATAATATTTGTGTTGAAATAATGTTGCTCTAAAGAGGTCAAATTTTAAATATTTTTAAAAATTTCACGTTCAGCTATATTTCAACCCCGAATGTTTGCGTGCCCATACGGTCACGCTCGTCCTTACTACTGTTCGTACACAATATTACACGGTCATATAAGGATGAGCTCATGATCATATAGTCAAGTGAGGTTTCTATACAACCGCTTTGTTTATTTATTTTTTTTGTTAGAAATAAAAGTTATCCGTGACTTCAACATGGCTTAAAAAAAAAATTATGAAAAAATAACTCGTCTCTGGAGGGTGTAAAACCCAATAAAAATGAATATGAAAATAAATTCATTTTTTTTTTGTGCGCTCATTTAAGACACTGAGCCTTAAGAGACGAATCGGACTTCTTTTGCTTGGATGTTGTTGCAGTGCCATGCTGACGCTGGCTGGAACCTGCGTCGGGGTTGTCCCGCTAGGGGCTGTTCAAAGCCTCATCCGACATCTGATCATCGTTGGACGAAGTGACGCTGGGCGATTTATTCGGGGGTCGTCGCTGCCGTAGGACCGACGGGTCGAAGTTTGGATGCCTCCGTGCATGTTTACTGAAAGAAAATTTAAAAAAAATATGTTCATTAATAAAAATAAAAAAAATTCAGTTATATTCGATTTATAGGGGGCATAAACCTAAGAACAAAAGTCCCGAGACATGATCCTATACATCTACGTAATGTCTCAGGAACTATGTTTCAGAACATGTTCTTGAACACACGAGGGGTCACAGAAACGTCACCCGTTGAGGTTATGTTGTCAGTCATGTCAGTGTTGCGTCCGAACGAACGTCATTTGATTTTATTGGATGAAAACAATGCGAGTAAAGATAATTACTAATGTGTATAAGCTTTTAACGATGAAAATACTTTAAGATACTATATCAATTGTTGTCAATCCCGGGATTGACATGGTCCCGATCCCGGGATTTCGGGATTGATACATTTTGAGCAAATCCCGAAAATTGGCAAATTGTGGATTTCAAATTCCTCGGTGAGCTAAAAAATAAAAACGAGTTTCTGTGACAATCTGGGGGAAAAGTATACCAAATTGAGAATTTCAAATTCTTCGGTGAGCTAAAAAAAATGAGGTTTGGAGATAATCTGAGGAAAAAGTGTAGGGAATTGAGGATTTCAAATTCCTCGGTGAGCTAATCCCAATCAATCCCGAATTCCCGGAATTGGAAAATGGCTCCGGGATTGGATACTCAAATGTCACCCATCTACACAATGTTTAAGCCAGATCGATGAAACATTTACCGTATTTTTTTCCCCTCCAAATGCCACGTTGGTAATACAACCCATGGATCAGGCTGTAATAGAAACATTTAAACACTTATATAGAAAACAAATGCTACGACGATTATTGCAGGCAGACAAAAATCATGAAGAAACAGTTATCAGGTTCCATAATACAACAAATTTAAAAGACTGTTGCTACACGGCGGCAGAGAGTTGGAACTCTTTATATGTGTCAACTTTGAACAAATCATGATCAACAAAATCGTCAAAAGACTTCGGGATCCAGGATTTAATAGGATACCCTACTAAAGAGTGTCCATCGCGACAAAACGCATGCCGCGTTCAGTTTGTTTGATATTTTGATTCGCTTTAAGCCGAGTTCCAATCGCGTTCACAGTGACTTCGACCAGGTAAGACGTAGTGTAGTGGTAGTACCTACTTGCAAAAATGATTAATTTATATTATTTGATATTTCTTACCTTAAGTGGTCACTTCGCATAAACTTTTTTGAGCAAACGGGGCAAGTGAAGTTTTTCTCTCCGGTATGTGTCCTTAGGTGGCGGGCAAGTTCGTCAGATCGCGCGAACCGCTTTCCGCAGCCGCTCCAGCCGCACGGAAATGGCCGCTCCCCTAAGAATAAAAAATAAAAAATTAACAAACTGTTATATAACCTATATTTAATTATATCATAAATGTGTGTGAAGAACACGTTTTTTGAAAGTATTATTCAGTAATATATTACACTATCTCGTTAGTTAAATATAATAATAAATGCAGTTTCTTGGAGTAAATGTAAGTTAGTGGTCTCTAACCTAGATAAACACGAGACCAACTGCTCTATTATTTCATATAATGAATGATACAATTTAAATTTATTTAGCACTTTGTATTAGGTCAAGCGAAAAGAAGTGACAGTTATTTTAGGGCGCACTTTGAAATCAGTTTGCGCTTGGTTCCTGTCGAGTATGTACGGCAAGATTGGTATTATTTTACAGCTCCCTTTAACCCGTTTTGATTTTTCAATTTTGAGTCATCACAAACATCTAAGCTTTTGAACAGAAATGAAAAAATGCTGTTCGTACTGGGATTCAAACCTGTGTGGTCTGGCATGAAAGCCTGTACTACTGTAACTACTGTGCTATAGACCCGACTATTATTTAGAGTTAATAGTTTTAGGGTATCGCATGAAAATTACCTTTTACGTCGATTAGACTTATCTAACATCTAAATGCAATTTTCAAAACAAAAATGATGTCCTACCAAAATAATATTTGCTTTTTCATTATATTCAATAATTCTGTTAGTTTCAAATACTTACCTGACTTTGATATTACTATCGTGTTTTGTTTGACTATCTCTAACAGCAATTTATCGTCTTAATACTGGCAGAATGTGATAAGTAAAAAAACCTTATTGTAAGATTGATAATCGTAAAATTTTAAGAACTTTATTAATGCACATTATTTATTGCTAATCATTCTAACCATCAGTGGCGGCCGGTCAATGTGGTATTTGATCAATGCACCCCTTGTATATGCAGAGGCGGTTATATTTCATGAAATTATATTCAAATATAACATTTATACAATTTACTCATTTAAAATTCCTCATGTATTTATTGTCTATAATAAATATTTTAGAAAAAAATATTTAATTTAAAATGAGGGAATGGTATTAATGTTATTTTTGAATATTATTTCATGATATATAGCCACCCCTGCATATAAAAGGGGTGCATTGATCAAATGCCACATTGACCGGCCGCTACTGCTAACCATGGTACATGAAAATGACTCTCTATGGTTGAATTCCTTGTGTACTTATGTGTATATGTTTGTATGCGCATGTGTGTGTACATGTATGGATATAGTATGAGGGGAAGCGTATGTAATGTGATTCGCAAATGAACTGTCCTCACTGAGGATTGCTCACCTCTGTAGCGATCATGCCCTTCCGTCAGCATCGATGGTAAGGGAACACAATTTCCAAAACATTAGTGATTAAGGAGACTCGAAGAAATTTGACTTGGTACTTAAAACTCCGTAAATTTGATATATAAAAAAAATACTTTTTTGTGATATTTACGAGGACATACATATTACAGCATTAAAGCCACAAAAGCCAAAGTAACTCACCTTCATAAAAGTTATTTATATTGTATAAGTGGAAAGTTGAAGTCCGCAGGAAGCCATGTCAATGTTCAAGTGGCTGACATTTTAATAGGTCAATAAGAAGAGTGAAAAATGCATTACCTCGCAGTGCAATATTCACCTATGACAGCAGAGGTGTAAAAGTGACAACGAGTTTAATGCAGTCGCTGCACTAATGAATATTCATAGCTTGCATTTTAAACAATTATACTAGCTAAGCGAGGAGTTTTCAAGTGACGTTTTTATTATGAAAAAGTACTATACAGTAGAACCCCCAATTACACTACCCCGAATTACACGCTGTCTTGAAATATTCGTCGCAAATCCCCCAATTGCACGGTCGCATTCCATTGTCGTTACTACGAAACGGTCGTCTGTGCCAGACTGTGCCGCGCATACAGTCAAATGTTGGCTAGCGTATGTGTATTCAACACGTGCCAGGCTATACACGCAATGCTGGGCGTTTGTCTATGTGCGGGATATTAACTACTACAAAAAATAAATATTGCGTCTATATTTATTTTTTTGCAAAACGAAGGGAAATCTTAGTTTTGCATTTTCCGCGGAAAAACCAAATCCATAATTTTATATGAGATTCACACCCCTAATTACACTACGGTCCCGACTATAGTGTAAATGGGGGTTTTACTGTATTCAAACAAATTATGTATAGTTACACTTTTAAGGCGTTCGATGTTAAAATTTGGTAGTAAAAAGATTATATAATATTAAAAAATAGGAATAAAAAATAGTCAAAACCGGTTTCTCCTCCTTGCTTCTCTTAAAAGGAGAAAAAAAACCCAAACTCCATTTTGTAATTTCATAATTTAAAATTTTAGAATCAATCTTGCTTCATTACTTAAGCAAAATTTGCGATAGTAAGTCTGAAAATGTCTTCTCGAGGATTCTCGATTTGGTATAGTTTTTCCGCAGATTGTCATGGAAGCTCGTTTTTTTTTTTTTAGCTCACCGAGGAATTTGAAATCCATAATTTAACAATGTCGTGTCAACTTTCGGGATTTCCTCAAATTTTCTCAATCCTGAAATCCCGGGATCGCGACCATGTAAATCCCGGGATTTCGGGATCAAAAAATTGAACGGGATCCCGATCAGGTTCATCCGTGCACTTCAACGCCAGAAGATGCCGAAATGCTAAGCTCGGATCGTTAGTGACAAAACTTGTGTGAATGAACGATTCAAATTTAATGTAGATATTACGTCAATGTGAAGAAACTATTTATTCAAAAAGACACAATTTGTTTTAAGTTCAATATATTTGTTTTTTGCTGAATAATTATTTTTTGTGCAGTTATATTTTTTTTAGTAGAAAGGATTTTGTTAAAGTGTTTATGATATAAAAAAAAGTGCATGTAAATACAAGGTTTAGTGAATAGTCATAATTATCAACATTAAGAAAATGTCAAAAAAAGACTTCGGCACTTACTCCAGAAATTTGGTGATCGAACGAGAACCGGTGCTTTCAACGTGGTATAGTTATTGGCGAAGACATATTTTCATTATGTATAATAAAATAACGTTAAGTATGTATAATTAAATAAAAAAATATCGTATATATTCCTAAAAATAAGTTCCATTTTGGAGAATTAGTCAAGTTTATTCATTCAATTTTTTTTATAATGCGAAAAAATCTTCCCGTTGGGGGCGACGGGCTTACACCTCGTAAATATAGAATAGATCAGTCAGCAAGGCGATATTCTTTAGTTCAAATAATAAGCCGCCTAATGAAGTAACTGCGCTAAATTACTTGATTCACATACATAATAATATAGACGATTTTATTTTATTGAATTTCCAGCTTTGAAATTTGATCGTTGTAAGAAGCGTACTATTTATTGAAAGCTACGAGACAAATGTAGATATTTACTTTAAATAATTTAACATCCCATTCCAATAAGGTTTTAATGGTGAATATTAAATACCAATTCTTATAACCGGATCACCCGGGGTTTAATCCTACTTACAAGATGTTTTCTAAGTAATCATTTTCATTATAACAATCCTTGAAAGTCTGGAATAAAAGGATACATACATTCATGACATAAAACTAGGGTTTGCATTTCCGGTAAACCGGTAAATCATCCAAAACGCAACATCGGTAATTACCGGTAAATTGAAAATATTAACAAAAATTATTTTACCGCGAATAAGGATAAATACATGCATATTATAACAAAAGTTTATAGTAGATATTCATGTATAATTAGGTGTTGCGTTTTTTGACTCTGGCAACATTAAAAAACAGATTGTTACTGGTCATATCACTATCGTAGTGACCGCTAGAACTCTGCAGCCGATCTTACATACTTGTTTTGGGACTGAGGATGAAGTATATTTTAAAAACATACGAATTTTGATACATATTTTTTTTGTTGGCATATATTGCATTCTTGTTTATATGCAAAAAACAAATTTGTGAATATTGATTTTAAATAATAATTCAATTGTAATTTTATTGTACTTAATTTTAATTACGAACATATATTAGGTGTATACAAAGTACACACATCAATAAGTTAATGGATAAAATAATAAATGAATAGCATTAACTTCACACAGTCGGATAAATCAAACATTACACAGTCGTAAATTTATGCTGCCGTGAGGTCGAGTGGTTAACGTCGTTGGCTTCGGTTACGGAAGTCTCGGGTTCGAATCCCGGTACGGACAGTTATATAAATTGATTTTTCAATCGATTTATAAATTTCTGTTCGAAGGCATGGATTTATGTGATGTCTTGAATCCCCCCCTCCCACCCATCCTATCCTATGATCGGGGCGTATTGAGAGCGATTAGCTAACCACTAGTCCTGTCCTAGCCCTATCCTTATATTCCTACTCTCTTTGAAAAAAGAGGCTGAGCAACTGAGTAACAAGCAGTTTTCGTAGAAAAGTAATCATATAATATAAATATGTCTTTTTTTCATTTACCGGTAAATAACCAAGTACCAAGCATTGGTTCAAATTATCATCTATTATTTCCAAAAAAACAAACAAAATATACAGTCATTATAATAACATATAAGAGTACATTTTAAAAAAGGTTTGTTGAAGGCCTAAATAATATTCTTATTGGAAAACAACAAAAAAGTACATCATAATTCACCCATTTTTATAATAAAATATTCACATATATATATACATATATAATATATAAAAACAATCAATACTATGTACTTATATTTATGGTTAGGAAAGCATGGACCATGTTATTCCTTCTTCATCTGTAGATTATGCGGAATATTGTTCGCTTTCCAGGTGTGATATATACGCAACACTGTTTTTAGTTTATTGTCAGGTTTTTCTAAGCCAAGAGGACTTTAGTGACCTTTATGTAAAATGTGAGATAATCTTTGTATCGAAAATACTTTTCCGAACCATGGGGTAATTGTGATGATATAAGCTCTGTTCTTCTGCGTACTTCTGATAGTTTGCAAGCCGTCAGAAGTACGCAAAAAAACAGAGCTATAAGTTATTCTAGAATAATTTAAGATTTCGACTGAAGGTGCTTGGTGGAATTTCAATATTAAATTTGAAACGTTGAAACGTTTGAGGCGAAGCACGTGTCACAAGTTGTAGCACACTAATTATAATAACAAAGTAATCATTTTTTTTAAATATTAAAAATGAAATTTAAACAACTTCGACACGAGTTTGGTTTTAAAAAATAGTGAACATTTTTTTCAACTTCATGCAAAGTGGTCTTTGGGTTTGATACTGAACGATGTTTATTTATTAACCAGTTTAGTGAAACATATTTTGTGGTAAGTCATTAAATCGTGAAAGCACCATTTCAATGTACTCTTTTGATAATTTAAACAAAATTTTATTTAAAATGAAATAAATTATAATTCCGAAAATTAATTAATTAAGTTATCATCAGTATGAAAATTATTTAATCACCCTCGTTAATTTAAATTACCATTATTTTATGTTTAGATGAGTTTGATGTGAAAAATAAATGTGAATGAAGTATTAAAAGCTATACGTTGTTGTAATACGTTGTTGGAATTTTTAAAACAATATTTTCATTTCATCGCAGAGTATAAATTATTTACATATTGGTTTATGCAAACGTGTTAAATTGATTTCGCCAAAACAGATATTCGGAGAATTAATTAAAATTAAAACAATAATGCCTCAAAAAATAACAATTCATATTAATAACATGTATATTAGATTATGAATAATTACATCTGTGCTTACCTAAAAAAATAATTGTAAAACAATTAATATAAAATTGTCCACAGTTTAACAGAATATTGCAGTATATTATTTCTGAGAATCTCTCGTCTGCTTTTGAATAAGGCGAAACACATCATATGTAGTAATAAAGTTATCAAATTAAATTTTAAATTAACTTACACATAGTAACCGTAAAATCTTTATCAACTGACAAGAAACTACATAAATACAAATCTATTTATACAGAACAAAGTAATATAGCACTGTATTGATATTTTGTTTTTATCAAATGAAAATGCAAGTCATGAGCAAAACCGAACTTGGTCGAATGATGTAAAAGTGGAATTGTTTATTTTTTTTTCAATATATAAACTTCCCACCAAATATTTAAAGCGAACACCTCAGAAGCCGGGGTGGGCTGGAGGGGGCTTGGAGGGGCTCGCGCGAGCCCCTTGATAGATTTTACCACGGCAGGCGAGCCCCTTGTTAAATTAAGGGAAACACTATTCTCAGATCAAATTGGTACATAACTGCAATTTCTGACTTATATATATTATCTACGACAGCTTCCAGTATACACAGTAGTACATTTTTAGCCATTTACATTGATTAGTTTATGGTAAACTGCGTATTGTTGCATATTATAAGTGTATTAAGTAACAATCGTTTGCGTATTTAAGTATTGCATATGAGTGATAAATTGCTTTGATATTAAGCGAGCCCCTTGTTAACGTATTGGCAGCCCACCGCTGCTCGGGAGTGATTCATCGATAATGAGAGAATGCAAAACTTAAAATTTCTGATAATTTTTTGATGAATCATATAGATGATTTTTTTGTTTTCCCAATGTGTAGAATCAGCCTGCTAAAAGATATGCCACTGGGAAGAGCTTTAATTCTGATGTTGAAATAATCTACATGGACATCAGTTCCGAATTCCGACGAATACTATTTTTTATGTACTAAAATATACTGCCGGAGCTTACTTAGATGACTTTTTTGCCAATTTCAAATGTTTAATTTTTTGTCTAATTACTGGATTTTTTAAATATTCTGTAGTATCCTGTATTTTTTATTGCAAAAGAAATAAATTAATATTTTGTCATTTTTTGTTATGTACATGTAAATAAATAAATAAAATAATAATATAAATAGTTTTATATTATTATTTAAAGTTTTTTCTTCTTTTAAGTTTAACACAAAAAAGTAAATTTGAATCGTCCAAATTATGTACATTTATACAAGTTTTTCACTAACGATCCGGGTTTTGCCTTTCGGCATTTTCAGGGGTTCAAGTGCACGGATGAACTTAAACTGACGTAAGTAATTTCAAAAATTATATTTATTTTGCTGGCTGGAAGATTTATAATTATATTTACTTACATATAGTATACAAGAGTGGGGAGTTAGGCAGATTTACCTGCTTATTCAAAATTGGTAAACTATTTAACTGTGTCCTATTTATTTCTAAAATTTCCTGGAGGAATAACTCATGCCCATCTGTGTTTGGGTATAATATTTTAATCCCTTCATCCGCGTTGAACACGTGGTTCTCTGAAATCAACTACAGTGGAACCATCAATTACACTACCCCCAATTACGCGCTGGCTTGAAATATTCGCCGCAAATCCCCCAATTGCACGGTCGCATTCCATTGTCGTTACTAAGAGACGGCTGTCTGTGCCGCGCATACAGTCGAATGTTGGCTAGCGTCTGTGTATTCAACACGTGCCAGGATATACACGCATAGCTGGGCGTCTGTCTGTGTGCGGGATATTTACTACTACAAAAAATAAATATTTCATTCATATTTTTTTTTGCAAAACGAAGGGAAATCTTAGTTCCGCGGAATAAAACCAAATCCCTAATTTTGTATGAGATTCACACCCCCAATTACACTATCCCCAATTACACGGTCCGACAATAGTGTAAATGGGGGTTTTCCTGTAGTTGGCGAAGGTTTCTGACTAAACTTGTGTGAATGTACGTTTGAACGATTCAAATTTAATATTGAAATTCTTCCGAGCAACTCCAGTCGAAATCTTAAATTACAAAAAAGCAATTAAATACCTTTATATGTGTTGAATAAGATGTTATGTTTGTTACATGATGTGAAAAGATTTATTATATCAATAGCATTTTGAAAAGGGTTGATATTCGTTTAGCAAGAAAAACTTTTGCAAATTACTAGAGTTGATAATATTCGTCTCCTTAAGCCGTTGAAGAGAGACACTGATAGCTTGTTATCTCCTTTCATCCGTAGAAAAACGTATCTGTTTATAAATGAATGTCGTCATACGATAAAGACCCTTAGAGACAAAAAGTCCACTAAAAATAATATAATAATCAGCGACGCAAAGCAGGGTTCAACTTTGAAATAGGCCCATTATTAAGAGACATAACATTTACGTAAGTAAGTAATCCCGTGTTTGTTATTGTTCCGGGAAAAACATTAAGTCAATTTATGATATTTAACACAGTAAATTTAAGAACAATTTAGGATATATGAAAATACTCGTTTTTTACAAAGATGTATTTTAACTTTTATTCCTAACAAAAATTTAAAAAAAAAACGCAAAGTCGTTGTATATGAAACCCCGTAGGACTATATGGTCATGCTCATCATTTTATTACCGTGTAATATTGTGTACGGACTGTAGTAAGGACGAGCGTGACCGTATGGGCACGCAAACATTCGGGGTTGAAATATAGCTGAACGTGAAATTTTTAAAAATATTTACAATTTGACCTCATTAGATCAACATAATTTCAATACAAATATAGTAGCAAAAGAACTGTAAATAATTTAATGTTTTGATAAAAAAACAGTTTCAAAAAGTTCATTAAAAAAAACCGAAATTCAAAAAATCGTATGTACTTTTGGTGGCCGTTTGATGCCCTGTGACTGATGGTTAACTGAAGTCTGTACCCTTCTCAACCAAATATGAGTGAAAGCAACGATATTCATGTAGAAAAGGAATGAATAGTGGGATCAATACACAACGGTGTTTACTGTGACCATATGGTCACGCTGTCCTTGAGGGTTAAGAAAAATCATTCGTATTTTTTTTTAATACGCCTGTGAATAATAAATTTTACATGTAGGACATCCAAATACCGGCCCAAATGTATAACATGTATTTGTTTGCTAAATTTATTTCTAATGGATTTAATCCCTCTTAATTGATGCAACTCATTATTTAATCATTTTGCAATGTAAATGTCATTTATTCATTATTGTTTGTCTGTTTTTTATCATCCCCTCCTTGCTTTTTATTTTTATAATATATCATGTAAGAATATTAAAATTAAAATTATTCGTACTTTAACAAGCTTTGGGAAAGTAAGATTGTCTGAGGATGTCTCTGGAAGAGGTGGAACACTTGTCACAGTTTAGTAGCACAATAAGTTAAATAATCTAAGTTATTTTAAATTTCATTTCAAAATATACTTCCACAAAGTTACCGTCGAATCCATTGAAAGTATTACATATACTAAGCATATACTGCCCTAGAAGAGATACACAATACATCTTGATATTTGCTCTATCATCCTAATTTATATAATAATTATAACAATTATTAAACATGACTTGAGTGTTTCCCAGAACGATAACTGGTATGTTATTCAAGGTAAATTAGTTTAAATTAAGCTGGTGTTTATTATAAGTTACATAAGGGATTTAGTAACCGTTATAGATTGATGATTGTTTTTTTCATTCAAGATGTGTATCTCTTCTAGGGCAGTATATACACATAGGAGTATAAATATAAGTTTATTAATAGTTCTGTTGATGGCGCACGCCGGAATAGCTAAATGTGTTGATATTTTTACTTAACAGTAATAAGTCATTGAAGAACAGTAGAAGTATATATATAGTGAAACAAAAACAACTCCCGCACCTAGACTCTGCCAACTTCAACTATGGCAAATGTGGCAAAGCTTCTCGCAGCCCTGCGGGATAAAGTTAGATAAGCTGTGAATGCAATTTATCTTCAAAGGAAACCAAGACAGTCTTCGGGGAAACACAACCAATATGTGAGATGCATCGAAAATATTGCAGTATTCTTGAATATATAATATAAAGGCAAACCTTGTCTTAGCGAATGATTTTGATGCATTTTGTGCCACTAGTTTAGCTCTAGTGTTTTTGGATGAAATTTTTTTATTAGTCGACACACGGTTCAATGGAAACATTTAATAATTTAAAAAATATCACATACAAAATTGCTTAAAAGAAATTGGACAAAATATTGTTGTTAACTGTTTTTTTGATTTTTTCGCAAAACAGAAATCGATTTTACTTATTATTTTTATACCCAATGGTTCTTAACGAGGGGTGCGTGCACCTCTTGGGGGTGCGAGAGAAGTTTACATTTTGACATATATAAAAAATGTATATTTAATGTATCACAAATACGTAAATAAATTTTAAAGGGGGTGCGAGAACATATTTTCAGATTTAAGGGGGTGCGGTTCACTAAAAAGGTTAAGATTCACTGGTTATACCCAATGGTAAAATACATATTTACTCTTCATATTGTTTCAAAAGATGTCTTTTCTAGACGTGCTAAACTATTTTAATCTTCATTTGAACAGATCAAGCTGGAGTTGTGACGGCCATTGATTTTCGACCTTTCATCATAATATCATTAAGTAATTTATTTGTGTATTTTATAGTTGATAGTGAATTCTAAGTGTTGTTTTTTTTATAAATTGTATGAAATCATGTTTTATGCCTCTAATGCCTAGATCATGTCCAACACGCGGCCCGCGGGCCGCATGCGGCCCAGTTACAGAATTTCTGCGGCCCTATTGAAGTTTACAGCCTTCTACAAATATATGTTGCATTTTGTTATTCATTCAAATCAAACAAAACAGTGACGTGAATTTTCCAAATTTATATCAGCATATGTGTAAAATTTTATACAGTGTTATTAATTGCGACAAAACATAGGTAAAACGATTGTGTTGACATATTAACACACTCAACATAATAAAATTAATTATGCTTAAAATACATAAAATTTGAATCGTTCAAAATATGTAAATTCTCACAGATTTTGTCACTAAAGACTCGGGTTTTGCCTTTCGGCATCTTCAGGCGTTCAAGTTCACGGATGAACTTGAACTGACGCTTAGTAAATGAATGTTTCGTGTTTATATAAGAAATAAATGTATCATTGAGTTTGAAGCCATTGCTAGCTCAAGTTCATCCGTGCACTTGAACGCCTGAAGATGCCGAAAGGTGAAACCCGGGTCGTTAGTGACAAAATCTGTGAGAATGTACATAGTTTGAACGATTCAAATTTAATATTGAAATTCCACCAAGCACCTTCAGTCGAAATCTTAAACTTAAAATACATATCAGAAATCTTCATAAATTGTATGTAAACTATTTTTCTAGTAGTTACTTACATACATCGTCATAGTTAACCTAGTTTCGTACCCTGGTAATAATTATCTAATGAATAGCTCGTTATTTCGATAGGGAAGTCGTTGGGGGTAGATTTCTTTCACGGAAATTTATATGAGACAGATAGAATGAACGTAAATATAACGCTGAGTTCCCGGCTTTATTTTCTCTCTTCGTTTTGTTTTGTTTCCGCAAGCTTTTATACATCAGAACAAAAGTAAGATTTTAGAGCCAGAGAATCTGAAAATGGCGACGGGTGAAGAAAATGACTGAGCTTCTACTATTAATGTATTTTAATATCACTTTTAAGGTGTTCACTGTCAATACTTGGTGGAATGGCATTATAATAAAAAAAATATAAGATTTTTTGTACTTTTTCCAGCATTTAATTTTGTGTAATTTGTAAATCCTTTTCATTGTTAGTAGTTGCTCACACCTTTTATTTCAATTTAACTTGTGTAAACAGCACTGTTTATAATAGTTGATAATGCTAGCGATGAGCGAAACCGGTCCTGATCAAATAAATTTCATGTGAAAAAAGTACTAAAAAGATTTTATTATTTTTATTGTATTTTAATATATCAACAAATAAATTAAGTAAGTACAATATTTCTTATATGCCTACGTTGATACTCATCAAAGGGTTAAGCGTAGCATTGACAACATGCTGTATTAATATGAAGTCGAAATTTTGCTTAAATTTCCAATAAACCGTAGTTTTATGCGCGCGTCGCAGGATATCTGTGGTTTCAACTTGATCGCCTGAAGATGCCGAAAGACGAAACCCGGGTCGTTAGTGACAAAGTTTGTGTGAATGTACAAAGGTTTAATATCTTTTTTATTTTGATAATTTTATTCCTGTATTTTTTTCAATTATCTGATTTTGATCAATTATTTTTATTCTTCAACACAATGGTGATTTTTTTCACCTTTATGATGTTTTGTATTCTTGCAGTGTGGTATTATAACATTTTACAATATTAACTTAGTACTTAATGATATCAAACACAAATTACGAAAAGAAAAAAAAACTCATTTTTCTACTTTTCATCCATTTTCTTTCATATATTTTATTCAATAATAATGATCACATTAGATATCTTCCATAGAATTCTTTTTATTTTTATATAAAAAGCGTAAGTCTGTTTTTTAAATCACCTGTGCTTTCATACAAATTTCAGTTAGAATCTAGTAGCACTGGCGGTTTGTTTGAATTTCAAATGTAAAAGGTTTGTTATATCATGCCAGTACTATCATTGATATATACAATCAAAAAGAAACTTGGAAACATTTAAAATTTTCAATATACAAGCATTCGAAATTTCAAAAGCCCATATCTTTTTTGGTGCAGCTGTCCACATATAACCTTGTAGTACTCAGCTCGCGAAATATTGCATGTAAGTATTATAGACAGACGAGTCAAATATGTTATATTGAATCTATATTTAGACATTTCAAAAGTAATATTAAACTACTAAAAATCTGTGTAGGGATAATAACGATGCTCTCAGTGTTAAAAAGTATTTTTATTTTTTTTTCAGATAATATGCCCTTGAGTTTTTATTGTGAACACAAATGTTCGCGTAACTAAACCTCTGGGTTATCATTTGCGTCAAAAAAAAAATGTACGCAAGTCTGACGTACGCACGTAACTTGAGCCAAACTAAAAAGGCCGTTAAGTGAAATGAGCAGTGCTTAAGAAACAATTTACCTGCGAATTTTCTCTACTCCGCCAAAGGAAAATAGATTCTACGCAATGAGATACGGTGGACATTTATGTAATTTACGATTATGAAATTTCTCCTCTGGCTGTTTTACAGTTATTAACAGACATTTTTATATCATTTAAAACAATACGTCGGTCAATGATACTTTCATTGAAATTATTTTAGAAGTAAGGTGTACTGGGACATTTAAGGAAGAGATTTTCTTTAACAGACTATAACTCCAAAAATATAAAGATCTAGGTACCACTAGACATATGTAGAGTTATCGAATTTAATGAAATTTAAAGATTCGAATCGTTCAAATTATGAACATTCGTGTTTATATAATAAATAAATGTATCATTGAGTTTAAAGCCATTGCTGGCGAAAAGGATAAGCTCATGGGAATGCCAACAGATTTGAGTAGCGAGTGGTTTTAAGAATTATATTTATTTGTTTGTCGGAAAAGGTTTAATGACTATATTTATATAGGGTATAAGAGTGGAGACCCCGGCATGTTCAATATTTCATTTAAAATCGGAAGGCGATGCAGTTGTGCTCTGTTTATTTCCAAAATTTCCTGGTAAAAAAGCTTTTGCTAATCACTTCATTTCGGAAGGACACGTGTTCAATCAGAAACAAGGGATAAAAATGTTACACCCAAATACGGAGGTTATGTGAAATACTGTCCCATTACTATGACTTTCCACCTTTTTCTGCCAAATACGAATATCGAAAAGCACATTAAGTTTCTATATTTGTTTTATTTTTATATCTTTAAATTTAAGATTTCGACTGACGGTGCTTGGTGGAATTTCAATATTAAATTTGAATCGTTCAAATTATGTACATTCTCACAGATTTTGTCATTAACGACCCGGGTTTTGTCTTTCAGCATCTTCAGGAGTTCAAGTACACGGATGAGCTTGAATTGACGTTTACTAAATAAATGCATGATATAATAACATTTTTTAAAATCTTTTATAACAAATTTAACGTTATATTTTTATGAATTTTTCACATAATATTTATTCTCACTTTTTGCTGCAATCACCAATTCCTTCGCAAGAAAGTTCTCAAATACTGCACAAGATTCACTATTAATTCGTATTTGCTTTGAACAGACTGACGTGTCTAAATATGAGTGGGGGAGGGAAAGTACGATGGAAGGAAGTTCCGATGTCAATTTCAATTTAAAAAAAATGGGAATATTTTTTCTTAGCTTCCAGGACAATTAGGCATTCATCCGGGATACGAGACAGCGATTTCAATTCCGTCCGGTTAATCCGACAAAGTTGACAACCCTACCTGTAGCACCTCCTCATTCACCGCGGTGTAACAGGCGTTTGGCTAGTGTTGTTGAATCGAACCAAACGCACGTAAATAGCTGAATCTCTAAAAAAAACCTGATATGCGTGTAGCTAGACGCTTACTTGTTTAATATTTTTGCTTTGCCGAATAATCAGCGGAAGACAAATAGCCGCGTATACGGTTGGTCTAAAAGTGGCTTTGACGAAGCGGGCTTTGAAAATGTAATCCGGATGAAAATTTTCAAATTGTTATGTTTCCATGAAGAAACTGTATTCTTTATTTTGCATTTATTGTCGTTTAATGTTGCGAGATAGTAAAAATGTTTTTGTTTTCTTGAACACTTAAAACTTCCGATAATCACCGGCGACTCTGCTATGCTGTTAGTAACTGACATAAGCTGTTAAGTTCTTTGCAAGGAGGGACGCCTCCGATAATAAAATGAAATAACAAATGGTCGCTGCTAAAAAAACGAGATTAAAAATTCCTAAGAACGTAGGGTCGGAGAGGAGGGGACGGAAAAGCGAATAAGACACCTGCATAGGGGTTCAAAAAGCCTGGTGGGATTTAATAAAAAAAAGGGTAACCCATTTAGGAATGACAAGATCAGAATTATACCTTTTCCACGCTGACAGTAATGGCGCATATATTTTAAAAGTAACGGCCAATAGCAGGAAAAAGTTTATTACTCCACCAGTGGGAACTTGCGTTTTTTTTTGAAAGCGTAAAAAATTAACACGGCGGATTTCGTTAATGTTATTTGACGCCGTAAAATGTTCTACTCGTTTGAAAAGCTTTTTCTACGGAAACAGCGTCGGCATTTAACTCTATGCCCGAAGTAGTAAATTAAAGCTTTTTATTTTTACCCTCGATTCAATTTGTTTAATTGAATCCAAACACTTAACTTTTGTTTTCTTAACAATTAATGTTCTAAGCCTGAAGAAACCAAGAATATTAAGTGGTTTTTTTTTAAAATATCGTTTTCAATAATCCTTATGATCATTTTCGTTTTATTCGATATGTTCAAAGAATTCACACGCATACTCAAGCGTTGCGTACTTTTATTTCAACAAAAGATAAATCATTATGTATTATTTAAACCAGTGTTTCTTTACCGGGGACCACAGCATGTCCCAAGGAGGGAACGAATTAATATTTAAAAACTCTCAAGTTTCTGAAATCAGGCAGTGACAAATTATTTATAAATTTTGGGAAATCTGTAAACTTCTGAGTTTTAGAAATTTTAAATTATGGGATAAGCTCAAAAAAAGGTCTCGCATCTTTTCGTTTTTGGACATCCCCCAAACTTCTTGACTAATTGAAATTTGCTTGAGAAACTATGATTTAAACTACCGCAAAGTAAAAAAAAATATATACAAATATTTTCGATGGATTCAGTCGCAATTCAATTCATTGCCTATTCCACTGATTGTGATACAAATTGTCAGAAATAAATAAAAAGTTATCGAATCTGATTTTGTATTATTTGGTATGAAATAAAAAAATTCAGGCTGATGCTTCTGGTAGAATAGCCAGGGTACAAACCGAATCTTGGAGTTTGGTAAGCGGGTATCAGATCAAAGAACACTTACGTCTTGCACACCTGCCTCTAAGCATCGCCGCTATTGTGGAGTGTAGGTAAATCCTTAACTAAGCCTTCTTCAAGGCGGTTAAATTCTATTGGGATCGGATAAGAGTATCGTATATAACCATATTATGTTATTCGCAAAAATCAAATGCCCAGAAGCTTCTATTGGTACCAATTTACTCAATACAATGGAGCAAGTATGGTTTATGAGATTTAATAAATCTGTTTGATTGGTAATATCAAATAAAAATATTAATTTTGTTTTTAATCCATGTCTGATTCCGGTGTGGAGAATATGGCCTCATCATGGAAGTAAATCAACAAAAGTTTTTTTTTCTACGAGAACCGCTTGTTACTCACTTGCTTAACCTCTCTTTTTCTTAAAGAGATTAGGGATATAAAGTATAGAGCTAGGACAATACAAGTGGTTGGTTAATCACTCTCTCTACACTTCACAAGGATTGGAATGATGAGAAGAAATTCACACTCTACAAAAATCCACGGTTTCGAACAGAAAATCGTTAAATCGATTGAAAAATGCTGTTCGTACTGGGATTCGAACCCGTTAGGTCCAGCATGGAACCCAACAATGTTGACTACTGTGCCACGGACCCAACGTTTATCAGCTTAGGATATTTCAAATATGATGTAATATGTTTTTTTTTTTATCGTTAAAAATTAAAATTATAGTACATGACATAACAGCTGACGTCAATTCGCCATGTACGTGACAAATATAAAGAGACAAAATAAAACTAAATAATTCAACAAAATCAACGTACAAAATCAAGAAATAAAATAGTAAAATTTAGCAAACAGTTCACAAATACTATCACTAAAAATGTCCACTTCTCTAGGCAATGAGTTGATCAATCGAACGGTCCTTGGAACTGGAGACTCATACCTCCTAAGCGAGGTATAGGTTTTTAGAAAAAGTTTTTGCTCATAGTTTCGCCCACGTAAGAATAAATTGGGAGCATGAAAATTAATAGTCATGAGAATTTCAGGATTATTAACTCGGCCCCGATGGAGAAGAGAAAAATGCTTTAAACTTGAAAACGATCTTTGAGCTTCAAGAGAGTGAAATGATAAAATTCCTAAAAGAAATTTAGTGGGATAGTATTTCTTTAAGGAATTATCAAAGGGGAAGAATTTAATTTTTTTGAAATTTCTTATGGACTCTCTCCAATTGCAGCTTGTACAAACTTTCATATGGGCTCCAAATGATGGATCCATAAAAGACGATACAAAAACAACGAAATACTATGAGCATTTTGTGAAAGACAGAAACAAGTTTTGAAAAATAAAATTATTGAAATATATAGATGACGTACGTTAAAAACTCTTCGGAAAAAACAGTGTGCATGTTGAAGGAAACTTATGCTAGGCTTTTTTCTGTTGAATGTCTCTCCAGCATAAATTGACCGATGACTTAATAAAACTTATTTCTTCATATTTATAACACCCGTATGTTGAAAAATTGCTTGAAGAGTAAGTAATCATTCACTTTTGACAAGAGCAACGATATCAGTATTAGGGATTCTGAAGTCTCGAGGTTTTCAAAGTCCCGGAACATCCCGAGACTCGAGACTTTTATTTCCCCTTCAATAAAATTATAATTTCATTCAAATTAAATATTTGCATGTATGTATTAATATATTACTTACACTCGGCGCTTTTTTGAAAGTACGGACTAGTAAAAATCGCGTTTTTTTAATACATTATTTTATAATTATTATTTTTCTTATGTAATAGATGTGTGTAATGCTTACGGCTAATTTTTACTAAGAAGCGATGGTAACGGTACATGTAATGAAAAAATATCAATGACGCCGCCGTCAGGAGTAAATTTATCCGTAACTTCACAATACAGCTTTTAGACCTTTTTTTGTTCAATTGGTATCTTTGTGAAATAGTGAAAAAACATTTGTACAGAAAGCAACATTAGAAATGAATATTTAATTTTAATATTTTGTAATTTGCTTTTGCTACAATTATATTACACATGGTATTTGAAACTTCTACGACATTATAAATCCCAAACATCTGTTTTTTTTTATCTTGTTAAAACCCCGACCATGTCGTGTCTGTTTTTCTTGGGGATCCCCTCTTATACCTGCTTTCATTCAATACACATCAGTCTTTTTGAGAGTTTCTTAACCACAAGATTTTTTTTTCTTTTAAAATTTAAATGTACATGTTATTAGCACATTATAAATTACAGACACATTTCCCAGGACATTTTCTAAAAAGTCCCGGGACTTAAGACAGAAAAAAACCCGACAAGTCCCGGGAAATCTCAACACAGAATCCCTAATCACTATTATGTTAAAAATCGCAACTGGTTAAGCATTCTAGAGGAAAATAATATTTTAATAATGTTGTCATAAATTATTAATTGAAATTTTACATTCATTAGGCATAAGATTTTTCACTCATAAATTCGGTGTTCTTTTCCCAAACTGGATATTTCTACATTTACACATTTTCATGGAACACAATTTTCTATTACAGAGACATAATATAATTGCATTATACTAAGAAATACAATCGCCTATGTGCCCGTAAACAAATTGGAATTATGGAAATTCGAATATTTATTTTATTTTTATTTCCAGGAAATGGTCATTTAGTTTTTTATAGAAAACAATCGCAAATGCAAACTGCAAAATCACAAGCGATTTGATTGATTTGGCGAACAATTTATAAACCAATCAACGCCTGACAGAAAAAAATACAATCCTGTGTACATCAAACAATTTCACATGGTAAACCACAATAATTGAATGCTATATTTATTGGTACAGTATGAAGTACATAACAATTTTATTAGCTATGTTTAGGTTTGAATGTTCCATTAAATTAAGAAAAACAAAATATTATATATACTTATTTCCACTTTTATTTACCAAGTACCAGTTTCGCTCATGGCGAGCATTATCAACTGATGGGAAATAAAATTTAAAAGTGTTATTTATACATAACTAGCCGTCACCCGGCAAGCGTTGCAATGCCACTCGAAGAAAGAAAGTGTTTGCGTTTATTGAAGTGCATACTTTCTTTTTTCTGTATGTTTGACGTTTGCTGCCGATTGTCTATGATACAACAAACGCGCCACCAACTGTAATTTAATTGTACCATAACCTTCGCGAAAGTGCAAGCATACGTTGTCGAAATGAATTGTATGGCAGACATACGAAAATTGATTTTTATATATGAGACATATAATCTTCCCGGAAGTGCAAGCAAAAAGTTTTTAAAAGTTTTATTGCAATCGGATGAGCGGTGTGGCAACGCATAAAGTACGAACAAACAAACATTCATTTCCATAACTTTCCACGATTTGTTCCATTCTCCGATCATGATTGTGTGACTTTTATTTCATACTTTAAGTCTATTTTCGTATTCGAAATTATTGTTCTATGATTACCTTTTTTAAAAAGATATGTCACATGCCATTTATTAATATAATGCCTTTCTACCAAGCAATGACACGCTAAAAGTGTTCCATTAAATCTTTAAAAAAACAGATGAAGGTTGACTTTCAAATAGGTATATTTCTTTGAAAATATTTTTTCCGCGCAATGATGCACAATTTAATGAAATAAAAAACAATGAAAACACGACATGCGGCTGATTGCATTTTTGTTCGATGTTTGTCTTTTCACTTTAGTGCTTCTACCGCAATGTTGTTGTTTTTTTGCAAAAGCTTCCATATGTCCAGTTGAATTAATTATTGTTCTATTGATTGTCGGTTCTTCATACAATCTAATAAACAAATGCTTTTGAACCATTGCTATAGAAATTTTAAATAAAAGTTTTTAAAAAAAAGCATTTTTATCACTGATGTATATTCTTTAAAAAAGTATCAACGCAGTGGTTTCCAACCTTTATGTTACTGCACCTCCCTTTGAAGAAAAAATATCTTCGCGCCTCGCCATCCTTTATTTCATATATGTAGTAATAAAGACACGTTTTGGAGAGTAAATAAATATTTTGGAGTCTTCGCGCCTGCCAGGTAGCAAATCACTGTATTAACCTATATAAGTACATAAGGTAAGAGCACCCATCGCCGCCACTACACCAACTACCGCCACCGTAAGAATGTTCTCGAAATAACAAGAAAACCGTTAAAATTTTCTCAAAAAAATATATTGAACGGTTAATATGAATGCATAGTGATCACGTGTCATTTGTTGTTTTGTAGCTAACTGTATTTATTCTAACAGAAATCTCAGTCTTCTGCAAGGGCTCGGCGGTAAAGTTGTGATTTGGCATTTCGTTAAGCACTTTGTTAAGAAATGGTTAAATTTTATTTTTCGATTAAAAACAAAATTAATTGAATATGTATGATAGTTACGTTTAGTTTGTAATAAATAACATATTCGGAACACTCTAAAGTAAGTTTAAATCTTTAATTAATATTTTTTAAGTGATAAAAATAGAAAATATTGCGTGGCGGTGATTGGACCCATAAATTATTATATGGGAACCAAATACCGCCACCCCTGGCGGTAATAGAGTTTGAAAACATTGAATTTTTGAATGTAAATTATAAGTATTTAATACATTTTTCAAATATTAAAGTGAACAACACAAGTTATATTTGTGTTGGTCCAATCACCGCCACTTCTACTGTACATTGCTCATCCCGTAAAAGCATCAGCAAAAATATAGTGGCGGTAATAGGGCATTGGCCATGGCGGTGATAGGCTCCACATAAGCATATACAAAAATGCAAATTTAAGCTTGATAAACTTAAATATTGCAATATTTTTCATATAATTTATAAAGAAAATGATTAAATAAGCATAATTTGTTTCAAAAATACCAATGCCGTAATAATGTAATTGATAAAATACAGCTTTAATTTAATTGGCGGTAAAAGGAACCACAATCGGTAATTGGGTCATTATTTTACCTTAATTTTCAGATATTAAAAATTTATGAAATATGGTTGGCACAAAAAAATGTTTATACTCCGTGGGAGTTCCGTACTGGCAATAAGTAAAAAATATAGTATACCACGTACCACATTGCGTGATAAGATTAGTGGTAAGTATAGGGAATGAGCTAAGTCAAGATTTCCAATAATGAAGCCTCAGTTACAGGACTCTGTCGCAGAACTCACCAAAACTCTAAGCAGAGAAAATCCATTTACTGGTGGAAGACCTGGAAAGAAATGGTTTAGCTGTTTTTTTTTAAAAGACATCCGGAATTGGTGCAAAGAGTTTCACAGAACCTTACTTCGGCCCGATCAAAATTAACAGAGAGAAACATCAAGAATTGGTTTCAAAAAATTAGGACCTACTGCCGGTATATAAGCACCCACGACTTACATTAAGTAGTTTGATATTTGATTACTTATAATAAATACTTAAATATTTAATTTTTATTTTAGACGAGACATTCTTCGATATTTTGGAAAGCAAAATAGCGCCTTCCTTATTAACAGAATTTCAAAGTTCTTCTTCGGATTGGGACGGTGATCTTCAGCACAAAAGTTTATTTGAATTGTGGCACAAAATAAGCATCAATAAGGATCCGCTTTCTCGTATGACCAACGATGTAACCAATCTGGACGAAAGTTTTCGGTTCAAAGAAGGTGACGTTATTGACCTGAACGTTTTAAATGATGGTACAGTCTTAATAGCTGATGACAAAATAATGAAAAAACTGGCAACCCCACAGAAGCAGCTTACACCTAATCCAGTACCTCACCAGGAAAATTCAAATGATACAATGTACCCAACGCCGTTTAAGAATGCACTGTATTGGCCAGAAGCTGCGCCACAGTCTAAAAAGTTAATAAATTTGAAGAAGGTCACTCCTGTTGTAGCAACTTCAAAAGAATTTCTTGCACATCTTCGAAATCAAAAATTGGACAAAGACATGAAAGAAAAGGATATAGCTGAGAGACGGCTGAAAAGAAAATTAAGATTCGATGAAAAGGCAGCAAAACAACAGAATTCTGCAAAAGTGGCTAAAGTACACAAAGAAATTATGGCATCATTTGATACTGGCGATTACGTTGTTGTGACCTATGAAGGCGAATTGTTTCCTGGTCTTGTTCTAGGTAGCAATACAACCGATAATGAAGTGCAAGTTAAGACCATGACAATGGCAGGGTCAAACTGGAAGTGGCCTGCGATCGACGATATTTTAAATTACCCTGTTGCAGATATTGTAAAAATTTCTACGCCAACGTTGACTAATATTAGGGGATTTTATTCCGTCCCAGAAGTGGTATCTTTAAAAAAGAAGTAATACTTAACCTACTTGCCTAATTTCATCATAGTATGTACTTATATAAGTAAGTACCTATTATTTATGTGAATGCCAATGAAGGTGCAATTTTTTATTTACAAGAATGTGATTTTGATTTTTTTTTTGTATTAGGAATGTGTTTTTTTATATAAATAATTTAAGTACATACCTAGGTATAATAGGAAACATTTAAACATAGGTACATAAATAAAATGAATTTAATTCGAACAAACATTATCTTTAAACGTGTTTAAAATGGCTTTAAATTCATATGGCGGTAGTTGGTTCCTGCTTTGGCGGTAATTGGATAAAAAAAATAATTGGGTGGCGGTAATAGGGAACAATTCTTCAATGAAAAAACTTTAGTTAATTAATTATATATAAAGCTCATCCTCACTATTGCTTTATACTTAAATAGGCGATAAATAACAGTATAGAATTAAACAAGAAGTTTATGTTTTCGTTAAGAAATATAAGAAATACACACAAATTTCTTAAATCAAGCTACTAATGTGGCGGTAGATGGTGCCCTTACCTTAATATCATATTAAAATAAACATATCTCCATATATTTTTTACCTCTAGTTACTAGTCTATCGTAGTCAATATACATTGTCTGCGTAACGAAGTAAGTAGGTACTTAACGTTTTAGGAAAATCAAAAAAAAAAAATGTTTTAAAAATTAAATAAAGCTATAAAAGGCAAACAAGTAAAATAAATAGTACTGTTCTCTATAAAATATTTTTTTATGTTTTCACTTCACTGTTAATTCTTAGTAGAATAGCATTTTGAAAAAAAAGGTTAGGATACAAATATATAAACGTTAATATTTATGCTATCGTTAATTTAACTGCATTTGATTTTGTGTACGATTAATAAAATTTTCAAAAATAAATAGTTCATTTTGGTTGAGATGCACGCCACTGGCTTCCTGTTCATTTTTACATATACATTTTATTGGAATATAATAAAAAAGAATGCTTAACTCAACTGGGATGTTTTGAAAATCATATTTATCAAGTTTTTATCCGTTGCACGTTTGTAAATAAGTCACTTAATATTTAGTATTAATTATAGGTGTCGCTATTGACCTCTGCACTCAACCTTAAGAATAATGAGTACACAAATATGATTTATTGTGTTTATATTACTTCTATAAAATACCAAAAAGTAAAAAAAAAACAGATCAAGTCAACACTTCCTTCATTTGAAATGTTTACGAAAGAGTTACTTTTCAATAGGGTAAAATATCAAGGTATTTCAGTTCTACAGTTTTTAAAAAGTTAAAGGTTGATCGCCATCGTCAGAACTATAGTTCTGACGATGGCGTAAGCCGAAATAGCTATCAACCTTTAACTTTTTAAAAACTGTAGAACTGAAATACCTTGATATTTTACCCTATTAAAATGGAGTTCTACCAAGTAAATGCCAAATCAATAAATAAAGTTACTTTTCATTTCATTTCTATCGTTGTATTCTACTTGAAATCAATAAAAAAATGAAATAAATTCTGAATTAGGATGAAGTTTAAAAACGGGTAGATTTTTTGATTGAAATAACCCCACAAAATGCTAAAAATTTAAAACCATCTGACAATAAAAAGATGTGTAACGCAGGGGCCGGTTTGTGTTTTTTTTATCGCCTGTGACGGGAAATAGATTTGTAGCGGAACGATGCCGCAGGAAATAATTTACGAATAAATAAGCGATTCATTTCCTTTTGTCAGGGGCGCGCTAATGCCGTAGTTCGTACTTGAACAAAAAAAATGAAACTACGTTATGTGGCCACTAGTAGTAGCGAAGGTGAAATATATAAAACTGATAGGAAGTTTTATTTGTAATGTAAACAAAAAAGGGAATGATCTTTCGAAGAAAATATTTAGAGATTCAAAATCTGTCCCGTGCAGTCCTGCTCGGGTCATGAATGTGTAGTTACTTGTTGGTTGTATTTTTAAATTGAATAGTTTTGTTAATTAGTAATGCATTGGATTGGATTTATCATCACAGCCAAAACTATGTTCTTACTGTACTGTTGCACATGTCATTGAAATGGTATTATGTTTGTTCGGCTGAGAGACAAAGCCAATCGAAGTGAATGGGTAATAATGCCGACCGCGGTCTATGCTTGATAGTATCTGAGAGTTATACCACCTGAATATACTGAAGTACGACCTTGTTCGAAGTGCGTTATATGGAACATCGTGTTATGTGCGATCTGAAATAGCACTTCTCAACTACTGTTTCGCGACTGGCTTATTATTACAAATAAATTAACTGCTTCAGTACCGTAAGGCCACTGGTGGCCGCTACATAGACGCACCACTAATACCGTAAGGACACTTTGTATTAAAAATTATTCCAGTAAGAATTTTAATAATTATAATTTTAATTTTAATTATAATTATTTTTTTATAGATCTTAGAAACAATAATAACTTATTTTACCTTACACTTTAAACTATGCGTTTTATTAATACAAAATGTATATTTATTTCTTGAAATTATAATGAATATTTTTCTTCGATTCATCCGTATCAGAAAAATGTTTTTCTTTTGTAAGAATATTACAAATAAAAGAAAAAAACTAATTTATGAAAAATAAACCCACTCATCAAAAGGTCAAAAACCACTCTGCTGAAACACTTCATTAGAAGACCATATGACTCACATTTAGTGCCACCATAGGTTATACAAATATACGGAAAGTTTTTATTTTGGGCTACCCGTGCTGCATTGTCACTTATGATTATATCCTACTAAAAGCGGACTGCGATGGTCAACAGTTTGAGGAGGACTGATCTATAAAATTGCAGTATGACGCGACATCACGTGACCGTACTAGTACTTGGACAATGCATGCAATGCGCTTGCATTGGAGTTGGACTCGGCCTGCATACTATTTCAATAACCTCTCAACTGCACGTAGCACTTTTTAATGCACATTTTGAGAAATGTCAACATTTATAGTAAACTATTTACGTAGAACAACAACGAGCTGTTCGTACTACACAAAATAATCCGAGGAAAGTTTGTTCTTAACCCTTTAATGCATAGATGAATACGAAATATACAAACTTTTGTTTTGGCTTCTTCGCAAAACAGAAACTGATTTTACCTTTTATTCTTATACCCAATGACAACATACATAGTGACTCTTCATATTATTTCAATAGATCACGTGCTGAGTACTACAAGTTTCTACATAAGTGTCGACTTTTGGCCAAACTAAAGTAATAATGAGGCAGTCTTAAGCGTAGCATTATCTATATGCTGTATTAATATGAAGTCGAAATATTGCTTAAATTTCCAATAAGCCGTAGTTTCATGTGCGCGTCACAAGATATCTGCGGTTTCAACCTGAACTCACGAAGATGCCGAAAAGAAAAACCGGGGTCGTTAGTAACAAAACTTTTGTAAATGTACATAGGTTGAATAATATCTTTTTTATTTTGATAATTTTATTCCTTTATTTTTTTTCAATTATCTGATTTAGATCAATTATTTTTATTCTTCATCACAATGGTGATTTTTTTTCACCTTTATGATGTTTTGTATTTTTGCAGTGTAGTATTATTACATTTTAAAATATTAACTTATTACATTAATGATATCAAACACAAACTACGAAGAAAAATAAACTCCTTTTCCTATTTATCCTCCATTTTTTAAATATATTTTCTCCAATAATAATGATCACATTAGCTATTTTTCATAGAATTCTTTTTATTTAAATATAAAAAGCGTAAACCTGTTTTTTGAATAACCTGCGCTTTCATACAAATTTAGAATCTTGGCAATGGAGGTTTGTTTGAATTTCAGATGTAAAAGGTTCTAACAAAAGTTTAGGTATTTCCAATTAACTATGAAGAACTATTTTTAACAATATTTTATTTATAGTTATTTCACTCCAGTGCCATCATCGATATATACAATACAATCAAAAAGAAACCTTACATATACAATTTTCAAAATACAAGCATTCAAAATTTCAAAGCCCATATCTTTTTTGTTTGTGTTTTTGGATAAAAATATATAAAAAAATAACCTAATCCTGCAATCACACAATCAATTGTATATTTAAAGTATGTTTTTTTATTTAAAAGTAGAAAATGGTGCATTTAAGGGTTAAGGACGAGATGAAAAATAGCACGTACGTTTGCCACGCTAGATATCTCCAACCCTTAATAATTCTTTGAATCATTTTTAACCCTGATATCTTCTTCATTGGCAACATTTTACATAGTGATGCAAGTTTAAAATATTTAATGAAACACTCTTTTTACATAGGGTAAAAATATCAAGGTATTTCAGTTCTACAATTATTTATATGTTATATGTTGATAGCTATTTCGGCTTTTGCCATCGTCAGAACTAGTGAACTAGATTTCTAGAACTAGTTCTGACGATAGCGAAAGCCGAAATAGCTATCAACATATAACATATAAATAATTGTAGAACTGAAATACCTTGATATTTTTACCCTATTAAAATGGAGTTCTACCAAGTAAATGCCAAATCAATAAATAAAAAAAAACTCTTTTTACATTTATTTATTAAGATCAGGATCGTTCTTCAATACAAATTATATTGTTTGCTTATTTTAGATAAATTTTAGAATTGATTGTTAGCGATCTTTCTAACTTAATTTTTCCATTATACGATTGCAAATAAGTAGCATTTATTTTTAGAGGTCGAACACATTTTAATTATAGCCGCTCGATTGTCATTATTAATATTTTATATTATTAATAATTCATTTTTTCTTACTTCTTCTTCAAATTATATACTACACTCTTGCAGTTAAGTTTATTTTTTCATTATCAATACTTTTTTCATACTTCTATAACCAATCGTTCGTTACACCCTTATTAGTTTTGTTTTATATGATTATGTATAAATAACTCTGTATACAAATGTACTTTCATCAGTTGAAAAGAGGCGACATACGTGTGACGTAGTTCGTTTCACAACCTGTGGAAAATTATTTTCAAAGAGCGGCATCTATCGCCTCATCGGTCACCACTGTCAAGCTATTTATGTAGGGCAAATAGGTAGAAACTTTAACGTAAAAAAATAAAGAACACGTACGATATGTAGATCACCATTGTTGAATTTATTTCCCTATGTATTTACCATACCTTATGTAGGTAATTATTTTTTATTAGAACTATAACATTTGTATTTTACCCGCTTCAATTTAAAAAAGGATAAACCGCCAACGTTTATTTTATAATTCAAAACTAAAGAATTACAATAATATTGTAATTTAATCGTCAAACTTGCGATATTGTCTGATGATTCTTCTCAAAGAAGCGAAACACGTGTCACATTTTGTAACATTGCAAGTGGAATAACAAAATCATCAAATTTATTGTTTTTCTAATAATTAAATTAAAGAAGTTTTCTTTATTTCTTAATTAAAAACGTGCATCAACGTTAAACGGTTATATATTATACAAAGGTCAAATTTGCACCTATTCCGATTAAGCATTAATTTTGCAGGTAAGGTAGGCACCTGCCGAATACGGTAATTACGTTAACACACTTTCCAGGTGTTCGCATATTTTATCACTCAATGAGAATGCTAAGCCTAGCACCTTGACAATAAGGTAAAAAAGTCGATCTCTAGAGGAATTATGTGATCTTTTTGATAGCTATCTATATCTATTATATTGGTTTCGCGCCATATACAAAAGTTAAGTAAGAAAAACAAGGTATGACAAATTTGGGTGTCGCATTCCGTCGCCAGACATTCATTTCTAGTAATTCTAATTTTAAAAGACCCCCAAAAAATGGTAGAACCATAAATTTACAAACTCAAATATTTTGTTGATTACTAAGTAAGTATTTGGGTTCGTGTCCTAGCACGAACAGTATTTTTGATTTCTAAAAATTCCTTTCTACCCTCCGATCCTTAACTAGGCGTAGTGAGAGCAATTAGTCAATCACAAGTCTTGTCCTAGCCTTTTCCTTTTCTCCTTACTACTCTCTTTGTAAAAGAGAGGTTGAGCGACTGAGTAACAAACGTTTCTCGTAGAAAAATTTCTGTTAAGATACCTCAATTAGGAGGCCGTATGCTCTACATCAGAGTTTCTCAACCTTTTTGGGAGCGTGGCCCCTTTTGAGTGTCTTTATTTTTCTGTGGCCCCCATAAAATTGTTTTGTCTTCCCATGAAAATTATAATTTCAAAAATCCACCTTTTTCTGTAGCTCTTCCGAGATTTTCGAATCTAGAATGCCAGTAATTTATTTTATTTACAGATTTTCAAAAAATAGCTGCGCGACGTCCGCCATTATGCTCTTCCCTGTATCGTTTTCTCAATACCCGTGGCCCCCCTAAACTGTGCTGTGGCTCCCCAAAACAAAAATAAATCTCTCTGGCCCCCTTAGAACACGCTGTGGCCCCCTAGGAGGCCATATGGCCCACCGTTGAGAAACCCTGCTCTACATTGAGAAAGGACATGGATAAAAAAAGGCAGCCACGAGCTCAAAAAGTTTCGAGAAGCTATGATTTATAACACAACAGTGACAAATTTATCAAATAAGGTTTTTTTAATTTCGCCAGTAAATGATATTTTAGATATCATCAGCTCATTTATTAATGCATTGGTTGTTCTATAGAAAGCAACGCAATTGTACTTATAAGAATAGAAGCCTTCGACACTGTTAGTTTGACAAATAATGCACTATTACTGGGTATCAGATTGCAGGATACTCTGTGCAAGACTTCTGCAGCAGTCACGTAATACATGAGACGCTATTATAGCATATATATTTGATATAACTTGTCGGACAGCTGTGTATGACAGTTCGGATATATAATAGATGCGGGTTTGTAATCTATGTTTATACTTTGAAGTATAAACGTAGCCTAGGCAGTGACTTGCTACTGAAACAAAGATGCTATTATGTAAAGCCGTTTTCCTTGACCGGTTCGACGACTTCACTGCGTTGTCAAATATCCGATTACTTGAAAGCATACACTGCACTCAATTGAATAATAAATTATCAACCTATGCGAGGGCTAGCGAAGCAACGACGGCAGTTTTTCTCATCTTGAAATGTTGGCAAATCAATCAAAACGATTTTTTGTTTATAGACAAAACGTCTGAAAAAAACAATGTTTAATATTCTCATTAGTCACTTTAAGGGGCCAATACTTGGTAAAAAGGCTATTTATTAAAAAAATACTATTTTTACTAATTCCACGATAATTTAATATGATGAGGACTGGTTTCGGAAAATAAATTTTAAATGTTTTAAAAAAAACAATTTGTATTGAAAGGTACAAAATATGGATAAGTGACAGTAAATTAACTAAAACTAAAAATTAACCTTTTAAACATAATAACAAAACTCATCAAAAAATAAGTGAAGACTTACGATAAATTCGAACGTAATTAAAATACAGAAAATTTGTACAAAATAATTTGTTTTTTTTTATCAATCTCCTCTCCCAATGTGGAGCATATGGCCTCCTAATGGAAGTGTCTAAGTATCGAAGTAACAGAAGTTTTTCTACGAGAAAAAGTTTTTCTCGCTCAACCTCTTTTTTTACAAAGAGAGTAGTGGGGAAAGAAGGATAAAGCTAGAACAGGGCTAGGATTGACTAATCGCTTTCGCTACGCCCAGTTATTAAACGATCAAAAGGGTGGGAGGGGAGGATGTATAAGACATCACAAACACCAATGCCTTCGAACAGAAATCGATAAATCGATAAAAGAAAATGCTGTTCATACTGAGACACGAACCCGTGCGAAGGATATGAATAAAACATGGTTAGTAGTTAACTGATCGCTCTCGCCACGCTAATCGGTTGAAAAATCAAACTGTGAAAACTGTCCGTACTAAGATTCGAACCCGCGAACCTCGATGTTTTAAGCCAACGACGTTGACCACTCTACCACGCTGCTCGTTTTTAAACGAGAGCGTTTGAACGAATGACAAATAAACAATTAATGATCAATTAAATAATCAATTTATGGAGCCAATATGGTTTTTAATTCCCTGGTATATTGTATTATTTAAATTTACATTAAACAAATTACTAGTAGCTATTAAGAGATAGGACTCTTTATTTCTTTGAGCATTAGAATAAAATGAAGCTTAACAAGTGCACCAGAATTATATGCAACAAGCAAACCAAAATGCATTCAGCCACTAACAAAACTCTCTTTAGCTGGAAACATTTGTATGGAAATCGCTCCTAACGAGTGGAAACTCATTTGGGAAGTTACATCAGATTGCAGCGGCCGAGGCGTGGCGACGTCCTATTGCAGGGGTATTTAGAAGTGCGCCAATTACCGTGACATTTTTTATAACGATGCCTGATGTAAATATAATAGGTTTTGACATAGTTTGATCATTTGGCGCTGGAAACTTAGTGGCAAATCGTTACTCCTTGTTCTTATTGAAGAATTCATTTCTAGCAATGGTTAAAGTTGCACAAAATTGCGATTTTCCACTGCGAAAGCTACAATTTACGTTTTGGTGAAGAAAAAAATAAAGTCTTAGGTAGGAAGTCGTAAGATAACGAAATAAATAATTTATTTCACATTTATTTAATAGAATCAGTTCTAATATAAAACAAAATAACATTGATTATTGGACGTGTTGTGTTACAAAATGTGACAAGTGTTTCGCCTCTTTCAGAGGCATCCTCAAACAACGACTTTTGCAAATGCTTGCTTAACTACGAATGATTTTAATTTAACTATTCTGATATATTATAATAAAAATCAAATAAAAATTGGAGGCAAGGGGGGATGATAGAAAAGGAAACAAACGATAATGGTAATGCAAATGACATTTACATTAAGAAATGATTAACTAATGAGTTGCATCAATTAGGACGGGTTGAACCGTTAGAAAATATATTTAACAGTGGCGAACCACCTGTTTTATTCAAGATGTTATTTAATAATAATTCTTTATTGTTAATGCTTTTATTTATTTCTAAAAATTCTACGCTATTCATTTTTAAGCCTTTTTTATTTACTCGATGGAGTATTTCAACGTTACTGTTATGATTAAAATTATGTTTTAAAACATAATAATGAAAAAACTTTTGAAATTTGACATTGAGAATCAAGTAATTTGGATTAAATCATTGTATTTGTACATATATTAAGTTTATATTTAAAACTCTTTCAATGACTAAACCCCAAACGTAAGTTTTATCTTATACGCCTTCATCGTAAATGAAATAGTACACCATGGAGTCATCAAAGCAAAATATATTTGATTTAATATTAGGAAACATAAAGAAAGTCTCTATAATTTTGCAAAATTTAAAAGATATTTTTAAAATTTACCAGTCAATAAATGTAAAATTGTGCTTACACGAGACTTCACAAATAATATTTTAATGTCAAAACAAAGTTTTCTATCATGTAAGTTATTAATTCATTTAACGTTAAAGTCACAATATGAATATTAGAGCCCTTCCGTGATATTGTAACAAATGCCTTGTGCAAAAAATTGAAGACGCAACGATCCTCTGGCTTTGGCCTATTGAAATACAAGTTTTGTTCCGAACAAGCACATCTCGGTACATTCACTTGATTCAGCATGTAACAGATCTTTGCAGTAGCGAGTAGACATTTGAATATTTGGTGACAGCCCATAAGTTTACTCAGGTTGGTTTACGTCGGCAAACTTCTCGGACAGAAACTTTGCGAGATCGGCAACGTTGGCATTGTAAGGGTTAACAAGAAGTATCCGTGTACAAGTATTGAATCGCAAATATGAACATAATATATTGATACATACTTCAATATATTTTATTGATTTACCTTGAAATGTAAATAAGTAATTTTAATTATATTTTGAACATATTTTCGGCACGAATCGTGGAAAATATTTTTTTAAAGCGTTATAAATGTCTTTATATGGAATCTGAGCCCTTGAGAGGTAAAGTAAGCCAACCAGTAAAATGATAAAACTTTAATTTTAACGTGGACAATCATGTCTTCATTTGGTGTATTGGTGGATTGCATATTTTTATTTTACGAAGATAACACTATTGCAATGTGTATTAACTAAGGTTCACTTCATTTATATGATACCTTAAAACGTGTAGAATATAACAACGTATATTATATGTTTTTTCTAAAATACCACTTGGCTCACTTCACCTCTAATGGGTTTGTATATTGTATAACTTACCTTGCTGTTTGGAATATTGTCGATTATATAAAATAGTGTAGGTATGTTTAAATTTATTGTGCGATCTGATTACTCTAAGAAAACAAATCTGAAATAAATACAAAAAACATGTGGCACATTTTTATAAAGATACTAGTGTTAAAACAATTTTTTTTAACTGAAAAAAAGTCAGTGTTTTTTCTAAAAGACCACTTGGTTCACTTTATCTGTAATAGGCCCAGCTGTAAAAATTGAACTCGAATAGCGCAAAAATATGAACTACGAACACGTCAAATTGGAAAGTTTTTTTTCTTCAAAAAAGATTTCCACTTTGACGCTATGTATAATATTTGTTAATGTGGTATATTTTTTTTAAAGAAAAAGATAAAATATCATCCTCACTATTCTTTAAAGCTCTTCATTTCGTTTCTGTCACATACTTAACTTGTATTAACTCCTTGCACCTTTTTGTTTAAAAAAAGTTTTTGAAACTCTTATTTTTCTTTTAGTTGAAAACTATTCCTTTACTCTAAATCCATCAATGTATTAGGACCAAACTGAAAAGTTTTTTTCGATTGGAAAAAATACACAGGTTGGGAAGTGGAAAACTTTCTTAAGCAAAAGCCAAAAAAGCTGTAAACAAAAGTTAATTTTACAACGATTTTCAGGTAAAAACGAAGTAATGCTTTCATACAGAAATCGGATTTTTTAAACTTTATTGAAGAAAATATATCATGGCAGCTTTGTTAACTGATTTTTCAATGAACAATTGATCTCTGTTTGTATGGAGGTTTTTGATGTCGTAAATTCTCTTCAATCTATCTGATTTTTAGAAAAACTAGGATAACCAAAGCAATTATCTAAGCACCTATCTTTTGTCCCTATTCTCTTCAAAAATCACTTCTTTAGCCATTTGGCTGCCGTAGAAAAAGGTACGTTTGTACCTAGCACGCCGGCTATAATTTGCAATTATTAATTTAATTACTTATTGACGAGATAACTCGTCTCTGGCGGCCATCTAGTTAAGAAGCTTAGTTTTAGTTTTTTTTTTCATAAATAACCTTACAAAATATTTTGTAAGGCTATTTACTAACAATGAAAAGGAATTTACAAATAACATTATAATTACACAATTAAAATGCTTAACATACAATTTAAAAAAATCATCAATAAATATAAGTGGCAAATTTACTTTATAGTGGCGTATTTACTTTAGTAATGTAAAGTTTCATTTTGTTTAAAAATTTCCCAAATTTTAATTGTGTTTATAATTGATATCATTTGCCACTTATAAATATTGATGATTTTTTAATTGTATGTTATAGGTGTTAAGCATTTTAATTATGTAATTATAATGTAATTTGTAAATTCTTTTTCATTGTTAGTAGTTGCTGACACCTTTTTATTTCGATTTAACTTGTATAAATAGCACTGTTTAATTTATTGTTCTTATCAGTTGATAATGCTCGCGAGGAGCGAAACCGGTCCTGGTCAAATAAATTTTAAGTGGAAAAAGTACTAAAAATCTTTTATTATTTTCATTGAGTAAGACAAATTCAAACAGAGAGTGTGAGAGTCTTTTGATAGATTACGAAAACTTAGGTCTTTAGGAGTTTGAACGGAGCATAGTTGTGAATTGTGGACTTAGCGGCGTTACGCGACCACGAAATCGTCTATAGAGGTAACCTGCAATAACAGGCTGTGGTCGATATCAGGCTCACGTATATGTAGTACTATACAATACATAGTACTTGAACAAGAGCTTTCCTCTTGGATGTAACAACTATAATCGCAATTTAATTCACTGAACTGTGAACATCTCCTCGCTGAATAGGTAAAAACAATTCAGGCGGAAATTTAATCTCGGCTACCTAACAAGCATTTTTTTTTACATTTTTTAAAAGGATTTTATAATAGATAACTAGTGCATGTACGGTTGGGATACTAAGTCGCTGTTTAAAATTGATTTAATTAGTCAAATAATAATTATATGCACAAACATATTAAAGTGTTGTTTTGATTTAAAAAAATAAGTGTAACATAATAATTGGATTGGTCAGATGCACATCTACATAAATTTGTCTGATAACCTGAGTAAAAAAACCAAGATAACTTTACATAGGGAATTAATAATCCAGTTATATAGGTAATAGGGTAAAATATCAAGGTATTTCAGTTCTACAGTTTTTAAAAAAAGTTAAAGGTTGCAAGCTATTTCGGCTTACGCCATCGTCAGAACTAGTTCTGACGATGGCGTAAGCCGAAATAGCTATCAACCTTTTTTTAAAAACTGTAGAACTGAAATACCTTGATATTTTACGCTATTAAAATGGAGTTCTACCAAGTAAATGCCAAATCAATAAATAATCCAGTTATATAGGATTCACGTTAAGGTTTTGATTGAAGGTGTATGGTGGAATTTCAATATTAAATTTGAATCGTTCAAATTATGTACATTCACACAAGTTTCGTCACTAACGACCCGGGTTTCGCCTTTCGGCATCTTCAGACGTTCAAGTGCACGGATGAACTTTAACTTTCATTAGGCATTTTTTGGCATTAATTAAAATGAACATTTCTTAAGCTTCTTTTTTCGCGGCACACCCGAGACTCCTTGCGGCACACAGTTTGTAAGACACTGCCTTAACACGTTCAAGAAAGAGTGAGCTACCTACTTTATTTGTTGAGCGGCCAAGACATCCGAGCACATTGAAGAAGATCTCATTTCTAGAGTAATGTTTCTTGAAATCCGGCTCTCGTGTTATTATTAAAACGTGTGTTTACCCTACACCAGTGTTTCTTCGGGAGGGAGTAAATACCCTAGTAACATAAAACACGTTTTATTTTTTTAGGAGGTAGGCCTTGCCGAAATTCGTGGAAAGTGGGCGGTAGTATGTTGCGTAGATGAAATCAGTCATGTCTTTCAATCCGCATTAGAAGTACCCGATTATTTTTTCGTTTGAGAGTATCAAAGCACTTCTGTATCGAATTATATACTTACCTCGTGTTATTATTAAAACGTGTGTTTACCCTACACCAGTGTTTCTTCGGGAGGGAGTAAATACCCTAGTAACATAAAACACGTTTTATTTTTTTAGGAGGTAGGCCTTGCCGAAATTCGTGGAAAGTGGGCGGTAGTATGTTGCGTAGATGAAATCAGTCATGTCTTTCAATCCGCATTAGAAGTACCCGATTATTTTTTCGTTTGAGAGTATCAAAGCACTTCTGTATCGAATTATATACTTACTTAAGTTTTCATAATAATAACAAATAATTAATGATTTTAAATTATTATTTGAACCAGGAGATCTACAACAATACGTAGATAATTTGCAGTTCCAATAATAATAATAAAAAAAGCGTGCATTTCAAACGGTTCCATGAAAGAACGGAACATGAAATAACAGAACATTAAAAACAGAACATGAAAAAACAGAACAAGAAAAAACAGAACATGATAAAACACAACTATGACAAAACAGAATAGGGAGGGAACTTGCATAAACAGAACATGAAAAAACAGAACACGTAAAAACAGAACATGTCAAAACAGAACATAGATAAATGAGAACAAATATTAAATATTAGTAAGAATTTTGGTGAATTGTTGTTTATTTATTCTTATGGTCAAGCTACATTGACAGTTCGCTCGTTTGTTTAGGATTTATTTGTATTTGATATCCTTATTTATATACAGTGGAACCTCGATTCTACGTTTTTCAAGGGACCGTAATAAATGAACGAATAATACGGGAAACCGGTAATGCGGGAAATTATCAAATAATACCAAAAAAATGTTTATTTATATAACTAAATGCGATGTAAAACTATTTGAACCAAAAAAAAATATTCTACAAAAACGGTCATTCGGGATAATAATTAAAGTCCGCTTTAATTTATTAGTCAACTACTACTTTTATAATTTTCAAATATCTATTAATTTCAATTTGAAAGTATTATTGTTATGGATAATTGTGTGTTCAAGCTAGTCATGGATTATTACGGCGAAAAACTTCACAAATTAACCTAAAAAAAACGACACGATTTTAAATATTTGTTTGAGGGCTTGATAATCGCATTTAAATCACACATGTATATGAAGAATACTGATAAATTATGCGAAATATGAAATATTTTTCCGTGACACCATTTTTTGTGTGATTTTAACGCGATTTATCAAGCCTTCACAAAAATTTTAAAATCATTTTCGGATCTAATACGATATAGAGATTAATAATTGATTGTAAAACATATCAATACTAGAGTTTTCTAAAGATACCATACTGTCAGACGTTATGTTATCTATTGTCAGACGTGCAATGCCAAAGAGTTCGCAAACTTGTTCTGAATTATCAATTTGTTCTGTTTTTTCATTGTTCTGTTTTGTCACGTTCTCTTTTCGCATGTTCTGTTTTTTCATGTTCTGTTATTTCATGTTCTGTTTCATCCGGTTACCATTTCAAACACGTGCATCCTGAGTAGGGAATCCAATCCCGAGCCAAAATGTTGATCCCCGAATTTCGGGATTACAATTTTATGATCCCGGGATCCCAGGACTAGTCCCAAAATTGGGTTTTTTTTTTATAGTACTACACATTTCATTTTTATAAATGAAATTTATAATATTGGTCAAAAATTAATAAGACAACTTATTCTTTATTATAGTATCTTGGGAATGCGACCGTAGAAATAATGAAATATATTTTTTGACACTGGTATTATATAGGAGCTAAAAGGAGTGATTTTTTGTTGAGTCTTATTTTAAAGAGTTACTCTATTATTGTTTTACCACCTCAGCCAGAAATAGTCATATACATACATATTTAGAACAATAGAAACACCACTCAAGTTATCTACACACTGGATTTGACAGATAATAATAAACATAACAACGCATAAAACGTAAAGCGAAGCCGAAATGGCATTAAAATAAATAAAAAATCAATCAACATTGCAATATGAGAAAGAAACAAGAAACATTTCATACTGATAACAAAACTTCTTATCGCCAAAAGTGTCCACTTGCAGTAATCTATAATATGCTTTAGAATTAAATATCTTTGGGATTCATTAAAACGTAATTTATTACCATAAGTGACTTCTAGTATTTCATTTTATAACTTTCGTCTGCAGAGTTTATTTTCGAATATGATATCTTAATTGTGCTTTGTCAAACATTAAACAATGGAACATTGTTTGTTGTATTTAAGGATTCGACAATAATTGGGGGCGTTTTATTTTACAAAGCCAGGACGATTATATTTTATAATAAAACCAATCCCGAAAGTTTCGGGATCATGTCTTCTAATCCCGGGATTGAAATGTATCAAAAACTGTACGGGATTCCGGGATTGGATTCCCTACTCCAGAGTACAAGCTGTGTAATCGCGAAAAACGAGAGACTTCAAACCTATTTAAAAAAATATATTTAATGATGTGTATTCAAGCCACAATAGTCTGTAGCAAGCGTGGGGAACCTGCGGCCTTCTGGCCAATTCTGTAAATTTATTTAAATTCGTAAATTCCTGACATATTTTGACCGTAAATTCCTGTTTCCGGCCAAAAATTTTACATTCAATGTTTACTGCGGCCTTATTTCGAATCAGAAAAATAAATGCTGCCTTTAGAGAAGAAAAGCTTCCCCAACCCTGGTCTATAGTATTGTCACCGCATGCTAAGTGTACCAAAAATGATCTGAAGGTATGCATATATATGTATACAAGTTCAAATAAAATTATTGAAAAAATTCTTAGGAGCCGGAGTAGTCTTTTTTTACCCGACTCCACCCGCCATGGTTTTATCACCCGCTGTAGTTTGTTGCAATTCCGGTAAGTTCAATGTGAAATTTAAATTAATTTCAATTTAAAATTGAGATCCAAGATTTACGTTAAGTGTCTGTGATGTGATAAAATTTGAAATCGTGTTTATCTCGTATGATGAAAACAAAATATTTGGCGCTTTTATTATCAAAAGAATCATTCGATATGTTCATTGAAATTTTACTTTATTTTGAGAGTTAAAATAAAGTTTTAAGTATATGTATTCATTCGCTTAAACGAATTTTAAAGTAAAAACCGTCAAACATGAGACTCTGCTCTTGTCGATTAGGAAATTCATTTAAATATTTTAAAGCAATGGTTGGCTTTGATCACAAAGTTAAGCATTTCCTGCACTGGAATCATCATTACATATGCGCATTCCAAATGAATCACTTAACTAAATGACTATACGTGACATGTAGGTTTATTCCTCAATATACTAAGCAGAAACATTAATAATACATTAATTTGCGCCTTTGAAGTTCATCCTTTATCCTGAATCGAACGAATATAAAATGATAATTGTAAATCTAATTTAATTGCAAAGTTACATAAAGAAAGTTACAAAATTAAAGTTTTTAATAGACTCAGGACCAACGTTCCCTCTAAGCCAGCGTTTTCCAACCTGGGAGACGCGCCTCCCTGGGGAGGCGTTGACCATTGCAAAAGGGAGTCGCGAACAGCCCAAAATATGTATTTACCTTTTAAAACGTGTCTTTATTACTATATAAAATAAAAGATGGGGAGGCGCGAAGATTTTTTTTCTTTAAAGGGAGGTGAAGTAACATAAAGGTTGGAAACCACTGCTCTAAGCCGAAGGGTAAGCTGCGCGAAAATTTCAAAGGCTGCGCAGACCGATCAAATATTAATTGAACTGTCTTGTAGTGCGCGCCAACCCGGAATGCTGCCAACCCAACTGCTGCGCGGCCGCGCACGCGCGTAGCTTAGAGGGAACGTTGCTCAGGACTAGTTTTCGCTCATCACGATCGTTATCACTTGTAAAAATAAAATATGAATACAGGATGTATATTTAAAAAAAAACACAATATTCCGTTTTACTACTTCCAGCTTAAAAATATAAGGACGGTTTTCGCTCATGACGAGCAATATCAACTGATGAAAATTTACAGTGCTATTTATAAAAAACCAAAAATTGTCCGAATTGGGATTCGAGCCTTCGTATCTGAAGCCAATAACCTTAACCATTCGACCACGAAGGCGACAGTTATCTAATATTAGATTTTTTAATTGGGGTCAGAGCTAACAATTGTCAGTGCGCAAATTTTTTTTCAATATTTTACACCACATGAGATAAGTTCAACAAGAACATTACTAAGCATGGTCAGTTGCTAATCCCGCCACAAGCGAAAACAGACCTGATCTAAAGCAAAAAATATATAGCTAGATTCATGGTTCAGCGGTCAACGTCGTTAAATTCCGTGACGGATCTCATAGGTTCGAGTCGTAGTACGAACAGAATTTTGTCAATCGATTTTCGAAATCTGTTCGAAGGGATAGGTGTTTGTGATGTCTGAAAAATTCCTCCCCCCGTAAGGTATAGTGAAAGCGATTTGTTAACAACTACTCCTGTCCTGTTGTATCCTTCTATCTTTACTACTATTTTCGAAAAAGAGAGGTTGCGAGAAAATTTTGTAGAAAAACATTCCGTTGAGATACTCTCACGAGAAGATCATTTACTTGACATTGGGAGCGAATATGGATTTAAAAGAATCTAAAAACAACAACTAAACCACAAGACAGACAACATTTGACACTTTGTAAGAGAGCGTTTTTTAGTGATTAGCGTAAAAATATATTACATTCTTAAAATCAACACAACTTGTACGCCAAACAATATTTTCTGATGAAATTGTCAATGAAATCATATGTGACATTTAATCATTAAAAATAAAATAAAAACATTATGAATACATCATAATTTCACTACTTTTCTAAGCTGAATATAAAAACCTGTTATTTATTTAGTAGATAGCACCCCACTTGTTATCAATTTGAAATATTCAAAATATTCTGTATAAAAAATAACATTAATGCATACCATACAATTAAATAAATAATTATAGTATAAAATTCTGATTCCTACAAATACACAATCACTGGAAGTGTGAAATCTGATGCCTTAAATATTCGAGAAACATGTGTCGCCTTTTTAAAAAAAATACTATGTGTGACCGAACATTCAGGGCATAATAAATTATGATGTTGCTTATTGTCAAAAAGGGTCACTTGCCGAGGCAAATATTTTGAAGAAACCATTAAATTATGAGTCAATATACCAACCAAACCAAAAGTACGCGATAAACGTATTTTTACGTTTTCCGCCTATAATGTGGAAATGTATATTCTTTAAAATTCAAGAAAAAAATAAACGCTGAAGCCTATATCATATTACGTCAGCTCGATTCTCCATATTATTAACTGTTTCGTTGAATCTTTTGTTATATTAAATGTAATAACGCACCATGTCAGTCCAAATAGTGATCCTTTACAATCGAATCTGTCAAACGTTAAATCTTTCAAAGTCTCTCTTGGATGAAATCTTCCTCTTGCCTTACTCACCCTACCGTATCGCCATACCCAAAACACTAGGGGTGGATGAATGTACAGCGTGCTTTTGATAAGAATTTTCAACGAAAAAAAACTGCAACCATCGTATCGTATTCGAAAAATAAAATATACATTTGCAATAATTCCAACTTGTATTTAATAAGATCAGAACCGGCATTTACAAAACTTAGAAATGAGCGTATTATTTACATGCCCGGCTCACTCCAAAATAGTTGAAATATGAATGTAATTTAATAAATATAAATAAATTTTGAAAGCAATATAAAACTAAAAATGAATTAATACAAATGTATATTTTATCTTTTGAACATAATGCCTTTCCACCAAATATTGACAGTGACTCTACGAGTGATTGTATTTTATCACATTTTCGGTTATTCTTTTTTTTTATGAATCAGTTTTAAGTAAATGTGCAAACATTAATTATATAATCACTAGCTGTAAGCCCGTTGACCTCAACGGAGAGATTTTTGTTGCATTTTTAAGTAGTCAGAAAAGTTACTGGCGTGAAAAATAAATTACTAACCTATTTATTGAATAATCCAGAAATTCTGATAGTAAAAGAAATATCTCGGGGCGTATATCGACAGCCCTGCCCTGCAGTATTTAAATTGTAAATTATTTATTTTTGGAATAATGTTCTAGTTTGCTAACAACTATTTTTCGTAATAGCAGAAATTTTGTAAATTATTTAATTTTTGGAATAATGTTTATGTTTGCTAACAACCATTTTTCTTAGAAGCAGAAATTTCGTTAATTATTTTATTTTTGGTATAATTTTTAAGTTTGCTAACAATTATTTTTCATAGTAGCAAAAATAGTCCTTGTAAATTACTTAATTTTTGGAATAATGTTTAAGTTTGCTAACAATTATTTTTTCTATTAGCAGAAATAGACCTCGTAAATTATTTAATTTTTGGAATAATGTTTAAATTTGCTAACAACCATTTTTCATAGTAGCAAAAATAGTCCTTGTAAATTACTTAATTTTTGGAATAATGTTTAAGTTTGCTAACAATTATTTTTCCTATTAGCAGAAATAGACCTCGTAAATTATTTAATATTTGGAATAATGTTTAAGTTTGCTAACAACCATTTTTCTTAGAAGCAGAAATTTCGTTAGTTATTTTGTTTTTGGTATAATTTTTAAGTTTGCTAACAATTATTTTTCATAGTAGCAAAAATAGTCCTTGTAAATTACTTAATTTTTGGAATAATGTTTAAGTTTGCTAACAATTATTTTTCCTATTAGCAGAAATAGACCTCGTAAATTATTTAATATTTGGAATAATGTTTAAGTTTGCTAACAATTATTTTTCCTATTAGCAGAAATAGACCTCGTAAATTATTTAATATTTGGAATAATGTTTAAGTTTGCTAACAATTATTTTTCCTATTAGCAGAAATAGACCTCGTAAATTATTTAATATTTGGAATAATGTTTAAGTTTGCTAACAACCATTTTTCTTAGAAGCAGAAATTTCGTTAGTTATTTTGTTTTTGGTATAATTTTTAAGTTTGCTAACAATTATTTTTCATAGTAGCAAAAATAGTCCTTGTAAATTACTTAATTTTTGGAATAATGTTTAAGTTTGCTAACAATTATTTTTTCTATTAGCAGAAATAGACCTCGTAAATTATTTAATTTTTGGAATAATGTTTAAATTTGCTAACAACCATTTTTCATAGTAGCAAAAATAGTCCTTGTAAATTACTTAATTTTTGGAATAATGTTTAAGTTTGCTAACAATTATTTTTCCTATTAGCAGAAATAGACCTCGTAAATTATTTAATATTTGGAATAATGTTTAAGTTTGCTAACAATTATTTTTCCTATTAGCAGAAATAGACCTCGTAAATTATTTAATATTTGGAATAATGTTTAAGTTTGCTAACAATTATTTTTCCTATTAGCAGAAATAGACCTCGTAAATTATTTAATATTTGGAATAATGTTTAAGTTTGCTAACAACCATTTTTCTTAGAAGCAGAAATTTCGTTAGTTATTTTGTTTTTGGTATAATTTTTAAGTTTGCTAACAATTATTTTTCATAGTAGCAAAAATAGTCCTTGTAAATTACTTAATTTTTGGAATAATGTTTAAGTTTGCTAACAATTATTTTTCCTATTAGCAGAAATAGACCTCGTAAATTACTTAATTTTTGGAATAATGTTTAAGTTTGCTAACAATTATTTTTCATAGTAGCAAAAATAGTCCTTGTAAATTATTTAATTTTTGGAATAATGTTTATGTTTGCTAACAACCATTTTTCTTAGAAGCAGAAATTTCGTTAATTATTTTATTTTTGGTATAATTTTTAAGTTTGCTAACAATTATTTTTCATAGTAGCAAAAATAGTCCTTGTAAATTACTTAATTTTTGGAATAATGTTTAAGTTTGCTAACAATTATTTTTTCTATTAGCAGAAATAGACCTCGTAAATTATTTAATTTTTGGAATAATGTTTAAGTTTGCTAACAACCATTTTTCTTAGAAGCAGAAATTTCGTTAATTATTTTGTTTTTGGTATAATTTTTAAGTTTGCTAACAATTATTTTTCATAGTAGCAAAAATAGTCCTTGTAAATTATTTAATTTTTGGAATAATGTTTATGTTTGCTAACAACCATTTTTCTTAGAAGCAGAAATTTCGTTAATTATTTTATTTTTGGTATAATTTTTAAGTTTGCCAACAATTATTTTTCATAGTAGCAAAAATAGTCCTTGTAAATTACTTAATTTTTGGAATAATGTTTAAGTTTGCTAACAATTATTTTTTCTATTAGCAGAAATAGACCTCGTAAATTATTTAATTTTTGGAATAATGTTTAAATTTGCTAACAACCATTTTTCATAGTAGCAAAAATAGTCCTTGTAAATTACTTAATTTTTGGAATAATGTTTAAGTTTGCTAACAATTATTTTTCCTATTAGCAGAAATAGACCTCGTAAATTATTTAATATTTGGAATAATGTTTAAGTTTGCTAACAACCATTTTTCTTAGAAGCAGAAATTTCGTTAATTATTTTGTTTTTGGTATAATTTTTAAGTTTGCTAACAATTATTTTTCATAGTAGCATAAATAGTCCTTGTAAATTACTTAATTTTTGGAATAATGTTTAAGTTTGCTAACAATTATTTTTCCTATTAGCAGAAATAGACCTCGTAAATTATTTAATTTTTGGAATAATGTTTAAGTTTGCTAACAACCATTTTTCATAGTAGCAAAAATAGTCCTTGTAAATTACTTAATTTTTGGAACAATGTTTAAGTTTGCTAACAACCATTTTTCTTAGAAGCAGAAATTTCGTAAATTATTTTATTTTTGGTATAATTTTTAAGTTTGCTAACAATTATTTTTCATAGTAGCAAAAATAGTCCTTGTAAATTACTTCATTTTTGGAATAATGTTTAAGTTTGCTAACAATTATTTTTCCTATTAGCAGAAATAGACCTCGTAAATTATTTAATTTTTGGAATAATGTTTAAGTTTGCTAACAACCATTTTTCGTATATATATAAATAAATAGTTAATTAAATTATTATATATAATTGAGCAGCCCTATATAGCCGTTCACAACCCTGCAGGTGGAAATCTTGGAATTCAATATCGTTTAGTGCAAGATTTCACCCACAGATGTCATTATTAGTTCACTTAAAACGCGTTCTTATTTTTTGCTTTGTATTATTTAAATTATATAAAGTTTTTATATCGCTTTTCTCAAGTGGATTCATAGATCAGTGTGTAAGCCGTCCGAACGACGCGCATGAAAATTGGGGCATGGTATCGAATCCCACAGCTTGAGAGAATATTTTTTGAAAATTAATTGTTTTTACACATAATAAAATAAAAATGTCATGATTTCAAAAATTCACTCATGACGTCAGAGAAAAATGAAGAAATGAATTAATGACGACAGCGGGGCAGGATGGGGGGGAGGGGGACCGTCTTTCTTGACGTCATCGAATAGGCGAAATCGCGACCATAATATACAAACGAAAAAAGTATCTCTTTAGTATGAATAAAAAAATGTTGACAGCGTGGCTGGGGCGGAGGAGGGGAAGGGGAAATCGGGGACAATTTACAGACAGACGGACGGACGGACGGACGGACGGACGGACATTAACGACTATTAATATATAGATTATTTGAAAGTATGTAAGCAACAGCCCTTTAAAAATCATTTATCAGTTTTTCCTAAACACTAACGAATTATCTAATCTAAATTTGAATTGTTCAAATTACGTACAAATATTCACACAGATTTTGTCACTAACGACCCGGGTTTCGCCTTTCGGCATCTTCAGGCGGTCAAGTGCACGGATGAACTTGAACTGACGCTTAGCAAATGAATGTTTCGTGTTTATATAAGAAATAAATGTATCACTGAGTTTAATTAAGGATATTGTTGGCGAAAAGGATAAGTCCGTGGGAATTGCCCACAGATTTGAGTAGTGAGTAGTTTTAAGAATTATATATGTTTTGTTTGTCGGAAAAGGTGTTATGACTATATTTATACAGAGTATAGTAATGGCGACCAGGCATGTTTAATATTTCATTTAAAATAGGAAGGCTGTTCAATTGCGCTCTGTTTATTTCTAGAATTTCCTGGAAAAAGAGCTTATGGGTGTCCGTATTTGGATGTAACATTTTGATGCCTTGTTCTTGATTGAACACGTGTCTTTCCGAAATTAAGTGATTAGCAAAAGTAGACGTGTATTTTTCCAATCTAAAGGATGCCATGTGGTCAAAAAGGAAACCCGGGGCGTTAGTGACAAAATCTGTGTGAATGTACATAATTTGAACTATTCAAATTTAATATTGAAATTCCACCACGCACCTTCAGTCGAAATCTTAAACTATATCTAATCTTAGTTGTAAACAAATATTAGTTTGAAATATTTATTGATTTGGCATTTACTTGGTAGAACTCCATTTTAATAGGGTAAAAATATCAAAGTACTTCAGTTCTACAGTTTTTTATATGTTATAAATTGATAGCTATTTCGGCTTTCGCCATCGTCAGAACTATGCTTTAAACGTACATTTGCTCAGCTATATATACTGGCTAAGAAGAGATACACAATGCATCATATTATTCACTCTAAATTCTAATTACAATATTGCACTTATTAAATGTGATTTTAGTGTTTCAAAGAACGATAAGCAGTCTGGGGTTTTTAAAAACATTAATTAGGATAATTTAAACTGATATTTATTATTAATTATGCTACATTAAATTTATTAACTATGGCATTAGTGTTTCCAAAAACAATAAGTAATGTGGGATTTTCTAAGGTAAATTAGGAAAAAAAAATATTGATATTTATTATTAATTACATTAGGGGTTTTAACAACGGCGATGGATTAATAATGGTTTGCTCATTTAAGATGTTTTGTTTACGTTTAAAGTATAGTTCTGACGATGGCGAAAACCGAAATAGCTATCAACGTATAACATATAAAAAAATGTAAAACTGAAGTACTTTGATATTTTAAATATTTAATAGTTTGAAAGTTATATTGAAAAAAAACTAGTCACATTAAACACCCTGTATCACCCTCAGCCATTTTCCAATGTAAGGGAGGCTACAAGTAATTCAGATCTCTCGTCTATTTTTCTCTGAAAGTTGAGGCGTATAATGATTGGGGAATAATGACGTCAGACAAAAGCAAAAGACTTTTATTTTATGCTTTTGATCACGCTCACAAATTCAGCCTTTAATATTATTCGATTTAATATGACAGTTTGCATAAAACATTGGTTACATGTAATATGTATTACGTATTCTCAAAGTTAATGTCATTTTTTGCGGTTAAGCTGCTAAACAGTCAAGTGTGTTTTGACCGTTACTATGTATTAGGGATACTGTGTCGAGACGTCCCGGGACTTGTCAGGTTTTTTGCTGTCTTAAGTCCCTGGACGTTTTTGGAAAATGTCCCTGGAATTGTGACTGATTTATAATATGGTAATAATATGTACATTTTAATTTTGAAAAAAAAAATTCTTGTGATTAAGAAACCCTCAAAAGGACTGATGTGTATTGGATGAAAGCTGATACAAGAGGGGAGCCCCAAGAAAAACGGACAAGACATGGTCGGGACGTGACACTTACCCGGGGTTTTAACAAAATTAAGTATGCATATATAAAAGGGATCTGATAGAAAAACAGGTGTTTGGGATTTATAATTACGTAGAAGTTTCAAATACCATGTGTTTATATATTGTAATTAGGGATTCTGTGTCGAGACGTCCCGGGACAAAAGTCCCGGGACTTTTAAGCTTTTTTGCTGTCGTAAGTCCCGGGACTTTTTTGTTGAATGTCCCGGGACTTAAGACAGCCAAATTTTACATTTTAATTTTGAAAAAAACCATTCTAACAAAATAAAATTGGATGCAAGCAATCGCTAATGTGACCTAAAAAGTTAATTTTGATTTAAAATAAATTTACATTGGTGTCTATCCTTGAGATCAGTTTTGAAAAAAATGCATTATATTCAGGCTAAGGATTAAAGGCCGGGGTTTTAACAAAATTAAGTATGCATATATAAAAGGCACCTTATGAAAGAAACAGCTGTTTAGGTTTATAATTGTAGAAGTTTCAAATAACATCTATTTATATATTGTAATACGAAACAACTATTTTCAATGGGTAGACATGCAGAAATACAAAAAAACTTAGACACGTGCTCGCTTAACTCAATAGTTCAACAATTTGAAGCTTGGGATTCACAGAATTCCAAGAAATAATGAAGCCGATAGTTATTTCTAGATAATTATGTTATAAATCAAGGCGGATTATAAATGTTTTATTATCAACAGTTCAGCTGGGACTAATTGTTTTTCGAAAAGAATACAAGAAAGATCAATGTTTTGGAAAAACAATGTTGCAACAACGCTTATTACAAAAATAAGAAATCGGCTGTCTGATTCGTCATTAAATTCATTATTATTTTTAAAATCATATTTTGATAAGCAAAAATAAAATATTAACTTTTGTGTAAATAATACATACTATGTATGATTTGAGGTTCTGATTTTATTATTCAATTAATTTAATATTTTCATTATTAATAAATGTGTTCAAAAGATGTATTTATTTTAATAACGCATACTTTCGGCGGCCTTTTAAAGTACGTACGAAAAAAAATATACGTTTAACTGCGTAAAAAACGCTCAAAAAAATTAGTTTAATTGAAACAAAATGTTAAAAAATGTTTAGGAGAAAGATATCTTCGTTTATTTTATTAAAAATGTGTTTAAATCAATTTATATTCGTCTAAAAAAAAAACTGTAGTAAAAACAAATTACAAAATATTATTATTAAATGTTCATACCTGATGTTGTTTTATTTACAAATGTTTTTCACTATTTTTCAGCTGTATTGTGATTTGTGAAGTAACGGTCATAATTTTACCCAATTCATTGTTATTTTTTCAATACATGTATCGTTATCATCCCTTTTTAGTACATACATACAAATATTTAATTTTAATGAATTTATAATTTTATTGAAGGGGAAAAAAAGTCCCAAGTCCCGGGAAGTCCCGGGACTTTGATTTTATCACGTCTCGAGTCCCGGGACTTTGAAAAACCCGAGACTTCAGAATCCCTAATTGTAATATAACTGTAGCAAAAGCAAATTACAAAATATTTATATTAAATATTCATACCTGATGTTGTTTTATGTGCAAATGTTTTTTTCACTATTTCACAAAGGTACCAATGTCTCAATAGGACAACAAAGGTCTAAAAGCTGTATTGTGAAGTTACGGTCATAAATTTACTCCTGACGGCTTCATTGATATTTTTTCATTACATGTTCCGTTATCGTCCCTTCTTAGTAAAAATTAGCCGTTAGCATTGCACACATCCATTTCATAAGAAAAATAATAAGTATTAAACATTGTATTAAAAAAAAAACGCGATTTTTACTAGTTCGTACTTTCAAAAGGCGCCGAGTGTATGTAATGAATGTATACATACATAAATACATGCAAATATTTAATACTAATAATAAAATTATAATTTTATTGAATGGGAAATAAAATTACCACTAGGTCTGTTCTAACGGTAAGATTTTTATCTCTACTCTAAACAAAAAGATATAGCAATCGAAAATGCGTACAATGAGTGAAACCGATCTTGATCTTACTATTTTATTAAGTATAAAATAGTGTTTTTTTTTTGTTTTTAAGTAATACATTTAACGTCATATCGAATATACATGTCATAAAAAAATATACATATAAAAAGTATATAGTTCTAGGTAATATTTTCAACTTAATTATGTAAGTGGCGTTTTAAATCAAACTAGAATAAAAATAGTTTTATTGTGAAATCTACAATTTAAGCACGGGAAAAAAATCTGATTCGTGTATACGGTAGTTGTTCAAAGGCCGCTCTAGCACGCAAGGCCATGAGATGGAAAAAACTTCAGTGGAAAAAACCGCTGACCGTCAGCACTGCGACATCTTCTGAATGGGGCCTCATTAAAGATAATGATTTGGTGGAGGGCCACACCTTGTTCGCTGTAATATGTGTTTGTTCTCGGCGATGCCGCTCGCCCTGCCGACGCCCGCCACGCCGAAATGAGAGTTAGACGTCGGTTTTTCCAGCCCCCTACAATCGTACTTAGGCAGTGACTACGAGTAAACAGTGGTGGAATGATACGCCGAAAAAAATGAAAAGCGTGTTGTGTACTCAAGATGAGTCAATATAAGTTTTCAGCCAATAAAAATCTCATAACTTAAAAAAATTGTTTTATATATTATATCAAAACTTTTAAATCAATTAAATTTAAATGTCAACAACAAGCTTGCAAAGCAAAAGTTTTAAGTATTCTGACAGTATTATTCTGTTTGTTTTTACATTTATGAAAGTTCTTGAAATGACTTTTCAATATAAAAACTAGTACACATCTTACTAATCAAAAAGGAATGAAGCTTTTAAGAAAAAAATGATTTATAAAAAAAACAAGATTATAATGTATGGCAAAAGACAACTAATTTTTACTGAAAATCAAAGTCAGTAGCGATAAAAAAGGAGACAATTTAATTAACCCTCCAGAGATGAGACCTTTTTTTCGATAAAAAAAATATTTTTGAAGCCATATTGAAGTCACGGATAACTTTTATTTCTAAAAATTAAAAAAAAAAAACGCAAAGTCGTTGTATAGAAACCCCGCATGACTATATGGTCACGTTCAACTTTTTATTACCGTATAATATTGCGTACGGACAGTTGTAAGGACGAGCGTGACCGTATGGGCACGCAAACATTCGGGTTGAAATATAGCTAAACGTGAATTTTTAAAAAATATTTACAATTTGACCTCTTCAGATCAACATAATTTCAATAAAAATATATTAGCAAAAGAATTGTTAATAATTTGATGTTTTGATAAAAAAAATAATTAACAGTTTAAAAAAGTCTATTAAAAAATCGCATGTGCTTTTGGTAGCCGTTTCTGTCCCTGCGGCTGGTGGCTAACTGAAGTCTGTACCCTTGTTAACCAAATATGAGTGAAAGCAACGATATTCAGGTAGAAAAAGGATGAATAGTGGGATCAATAGACAACTGTGTTTACTGTGACCATATGGTCACGCTCGTCCTTGGAGGGTTTTAATATAAAAAGATTTTTTTCGCTTAATATTATTGTACATTAAAAGATTTCATCAAAACTTAGAACTGGCCTTTTTGAAAAGTGAACAATATTTTTTCCCATAAATAAACCTGTCTTATTGAATTCGGTTCATGGTCGTAAATTTTTACGAGCAGAAGTCGTAAAACCCAACCGATCTAATATTTTTTAAAACTAACAATATTTTTTTTAAAAAATACGTATGCGCTTACAATGTGGAGCATAGAGCCTCCGTATGGAGACACTTTAACGGATGTTTTTCTATTAGAAATACTGGTTACTTATTTACTCAACATCCCTTTTTTTTGAGAGAGTAGGGATAGAAAATATAAAACTAGGACACGTTAGCAAATCCCTGACTCTATGTTCCGCTATTTTTATTTGTCATTTTCAATGTGTAGTATTAAACGAAATTCTTAAAAGAGTTTATCTCAACATAGGTGTTTCTACGAGAACTCCTTGTTATTCAGTTGCTCAACCTCCCTTTTTCCCAATTTATGCCGGTCTGTATTTAGGTGCAACATTATTATCCCATCTTGCTCATTGAACTGCTCACCCATGCATTGTCAACTGACAATGCTCGCAGCAAGTCGCTGTCAATTGGCAATGCTCGCAATGAGAGAAACCGATCCTAACCTATTAATAAAAGTGGAATGAAGTACAAAAGAATATTGTGTTTTTATTAATATAACGCCTTTCCACCAATCATTGACAGTGAACACCCTAAAAGTAATTTTGAGTATGTTAAAAAATGAATACTAAAAATTAAATTTTGATATCAACGGGCGGCTAAAGATTATTCAACGAATATTTTCCCTTTATACGCCCCTTCGCTTTTTCCCTCCGTACAGTAAACGAGCGAGATTTCCCCATCAGGCAAATTCTAGCGACAAATAAAGATGCCTCTGCATCATATTTTTACTGTATGAGACGTCGCTATGACACACTGTTCTTGGATGAAAGGACCACTCCTTGAAAGACAACTATGGTGACGTCACCAAAAATATATATTACCAATGTCGTAGAATTGATGATTTTTTTCATATACACTCGATCTTGGTTATTACGAGGATGATGGGATCGACTGAATTTGCTCGTTATAAACATAACTCGTTTTATCAGAGAATATGTATTTTTAAATGCTTACAAACATAGCCATCACATGAAGACATGAGGTATCTGGAGAGGTCACATAACACAAACAGTCGCAATTCAAACAAAAATACACAATTAGAATTTATTTACACACATATTACATTTTCTGTCAATCCACTTTTCTTATCAAATTTAAAATTGGTGCTTGTTTCATTGTTTTCATTCTAACTGCCGATATTTTTTCTCGGTATGCCTGAGAAGTATTTCTTTATAAAAGTGAATAAATGCATGGAGATAACCATGAACTAAAATTTCAACAAATGTTTACACATTATATCTGAGATCTCGCTTTTTCTGTGATCGCAATAACTGTATCACGAATAACCTCACAAAAAGACTCACGCGGTGATTTCCATTTTACTACAAGCGATAGATAATACGAGTTGGTTGTTGATTGTCTTACGACCACCCGATATGTGTATCTAGCTACTGCTTAACGGTCTCTTTTCATAAAGCAATAAAATAAATTATTTTCTTTTCATATTCAATACAGAGCTGCGCATAATTTATTATTTATGAGAACAAATCATTGACTTTTGTTTTGCTTTTCATTATATTAACCAATTGTATGAGTTATTTGATGCTTTTATATTCGATTTACTACATGTAAATGCATGTATGCCAATACAAATTAAGTGCCGAGTTGCGGTCAGTCTAAGTGATATTGCCTTCTTCACTCACATCCTTATCATATCAATTTTCTGTTGACTGGCAACAAGCAATATCTGTTTTACTGGAACTTTAAGTCACATGAACTAAACAATATTCAATATTATTTTATCAATATTTTCAAAGCATTGTAAATTTTACATGTATTTTCCAATGTAAGATTTTCCATTTGAATCTTTGAAATTATGTACATTAACACAAGTACTGTTACTAACGACCCGGGTTTTGCTTATCGGCATCTTCATACGTTCAAGTGCATGGGTAAACTTGAACTGACGTTTATTAAATAAATAAATCGTGTTTATATAAGAAATAAATATTGACAGTTCAATAAAAATAAAACATGAGAATAGCAATTGATATTACACTACACAACATTTGGACGCACATACGCGATGGTACTCAACAAAGGGTTAAGAACGAAATTAAAATTGAAAAATAAAGCAACAACTGAACCCCTAACAATATAAATATCTATCAAAATTAAATTGGAAGGGAGAGAGATAGCATATGATAATAATTTCAATTTTTCTTTTTGGTACTGAAAAATATGAGTGTAACTTTTGATAAATACGTTGGAAATTCTCTGCACCAACGTTCTCTGTACGAATATTAATTTTATAAACGCACGCCAAAGAGTGCAGTACATACTTGATAATGACAAAATTATGAGCTGAAATTTATACGATCAAATATCCTAACGGGCTTGTTAAGTAGATGCGACGTTACCCAAAATATTCTCTAGGGATATGCACAAAGAAGTAATTAATGCCTTTAATGGAGGGATGGATGAAGGGGAAGGACGGTATACGAGCCTTCAAAATCCCGAAGAGCCTTCGAGAGACGAAAACTTTTGCCAAAGTATAAGCCTCTTTAATGTTTTCAATTTTATGATATTATTTAATAAAATTAATAACACTTTATTCGGAAAGTGAAATGAATTTGAGTAATTATCAAGTTTTTTCGTGTTAACTAATTTAGTTGATAAAAATTTGGGTAAAGTTTTTGTGAGACGATATTATTAATTACAGGAGTTTTTAGTTAATTTAAAATTTGATAGACGTATTATAATTTGCAATCTACTTCGAAATAAGGGATGTTTTGAATTTATAAATCATCCGACGATAATTTACAAATAATAAAATTATTCAACGCAATGAAGTCAATAAGAAGAGAAGTTTTTTTTAATTCAAAACAACATGTATTTGTCTGACGTCTATGGAGTCCAGCGCAACAATCATTGCATCACATTATTTTTTATGATCCCGAATTGAGTTAGTACTAATCCCGGGATATCGAGATTCAGGATAAACAAGTTAAAAATTTGTTAAGTCTGGTAAAAAAATAATTGTGTACTGTAGTCACTGGCAGTCGTAACGTTTTGAAAGGATGAAGCTAAAAAACCGTGAATTTGCAAATTGTTTGGAGGAGCGAGTTAAAAAAAAGCCTTTAATTTTGTGTACCGTTTGATTAAGAGTTTCGATTTTTTAAAACCTTTTAACTGCCGCTAGGTGTACTTATAGTGGTACTTAGCACGCCGCGAATTTGATTGCAAAAATAAAACCTTATAAGTATATCATTATTAAAAATGTAGTTTATTTGTAAAAACTTACTAAATAAATGAAGAGTGCGCCAATGTTGTCGTGTGTTCAACGTATGTGTATGTTTAAAATAATTGATTTAGTTAATTCCTTTTAAAACGGGGCGTCTAAAGACGCATACTTTGTATGACCGGTGACCCGTGCACGGTATATTGTGCGCCTTAAGACGCTTATGGCATTTTAACAGTTAAATAAACTAGCAAACACGAGGATGGGCCTGCACAATTATAAACCAATCGAGACTTTGTAAAAGAGATCCCTCACTTTGTTCTCTTTTAAAACATCCGTATCCCTTGGAACGGAGCTTGAGAGTGACTCGAGTCATTTTCAAAATATAACTTAATCATCCTTAATCCGCATTTATAAGAAACATAAAACTATTGTCTCTGTTATCATAGCTTTCATACAGTGGTTGTTCCTAAGGATGAGGCAATATCAGGCTGCTTTTATGTGGAGATAAAAAATGGCTGGTTGGTTATGTAAATACATACCTTGAAAGTGGAGCTTTACGATGTCACTTCGCAGGTTTATAAACATGTGAACACTCCGTTTAACGAGTCTTATAAAAGGCCGCGAAGTATTTCAGGTCAACGCGCCCGCTGAATGAAACCGTGTTCCTACTTTAGCAGCGAAAAAAATATTATTACCTGGTGTGGGCGTAGTTTCAGACGTAATACAGAAATGTAAGGCGTCAAGACAACAAGATACATCTAATTATCGCCGAAGATTCTTTTATTACGTATTCTATGAGCTTACGATTAGGGCATCCAATCTCGGACCCTTTTTGTGATTCCGTAATTTTTGAATGGTCAATTTTTCTAATCCCAAATTTTTTTCAAACAATTTCATGTAGACTTTAAAAACAACCCATGGATTTGCGGATTTCCCAAAATTATCAGCGCGGGAGCTTTTTTCAGCACTTCCAGGATTTACAATTTAAAAAACGCATGATTAACGGGATTCCCAAAAAAAATATTTAAAAAATTCGAACCTTACTTTTTTTTTTACACCTCGCTCAACTTTCTCTAATTGTCTCAATCCCAAAATCTCAAGATTAGTACTGTCACAATCCCGGGATTGGAGGCCCTACTAACGATCGCACTATAAGCTGGAGAATCAATTTACGTACCAAAGATGCTTTTCGTGATAATGCGTTCAGAGTGAAGTAAGAAATTTTAATTTTTTGCATTTCCATATCGACTGTGGAAAAGACATAACTCACAGTTTTTTCAAAACAGGTTTTTTTCAATAATCACAATGTATCAAACTTGATACACGTTATATCAAAAGAATGTAAACTGAAAATGCCGAATTAGTATCTAAATTTAGCCTTTAAATTTGAAAAAGATGAATTTGTAAATAATTAAAACCACGAAAAAAGACTGAAATAAAGGTTTTTCCTAGACAATTTATTTCATTAATATTAAATATTGTCAATTAAACACCAGTTAAGAAGTCTTCGTGCACTTCAAGGTTGTGTATAATTCATAATTTGCATATCGCACAAAATCAACAAAACACGTTTTTTGCGCCTCCTGTAAAATTTAATATGTATGGGTTACGTATTTTTTTCCTTTCCGTATTATTATCTTAGCTCAAACACGACTTTAGTTATTTTTCACTAAGTAACATGCAGTGAAGCTACTTTTGACCCTAGCGATTTTAATATAAATACATATATATATATATATAACTCAAATGTATTAAATTTTTATCGAGTCAATGTTGAAAAAGCGAGATAAAAACATACACAATATAATTGTGATCTCGTAATATCCACCTATGAAATTGCGTTGGTGTGGTCGTGTTTTAACTCCTTTAACCGTTTTCGAATTACGCCGACGCTCTCGGCAATGATTATATTACTGAGAGTAAATAAAAATAAATTTTATCCTCAAAAAATATATTTTATCCAATTATAAAAGGATTTAGTCAGGGAAGTTTTAATCCAATTTCAGAATAATGAAAAAGAAATAAGACAGTGTTATTAGCCCGCCGTTTTGGGCGAATTAAAATTAGCCAAGAAAATATTTTTATTATTTTAAAAATTAATTGGTTGTTGACTCATTAACTCGTCTTACACTTGAAGTAAGTTATCTTCAACCCACCGCTAGATAGATTTAAGGTGTCCAAACTACGACCGACGGTCCAAATCTGGCTCTAAACTTTACTCTGTTTTGGATAGCTTTTTTAATAATGGAAAAATTGAAGTAAAAAAAAATTACAATCAAAGCTTTAGTATTTTTTTATTTAAACATTAAAAAAATCACAATTTGAATACAGAAACATTTTAATGCGATTTATGAAATAGTTCCTTTTTGCTAATAATACAATTTAGATGTAGTTCAATTTTACTTTTATGAGTGATTTAAGATGTTCGTGAATTAAAGTAGATCTATACACAGATTTGATATATTTCATTCTAGAAAAAAAAAATCGCATATATACACACGTACTTCCAAATAAAGAAAATAGTCATTGAGAAAATCTGTGTAGGTTTACAAATTCTGTTAGCGGAAGACTTATAAAAATCCAATAATTGTAATTTTTCATATTTGTCTTTATTGCAGATTTCTGGTGATAAATTTTCGATTAAGCAGTTGAAAGGATTTCGAAAAAAAATAATGTTACTTGCTATAAAATAAAGATCAGAAAATCTACCTTTAAAATTGATTTTAAGCTCACCCAAAGCTTCAACTGCAAATTCAATGGGAAGCAGCAACTGTGGTTGTTGGCTAAAATTTTTACATATCTTCTGTGGAAAGGAAAAAGGACGTAACCCTCAGTTTTTTCAAAACAGGTTTTTTTTGATAACCACAATGTATCAAAATCGGTACACGTTCTATCAAAAGGATGCAAGCTGCAATTGCCAAATTAGTATCTAAATTTAGCTTTTATGTTTGAAAAAGATGATCTTTTAAAAAATTAAAACCAAGAAAAAAGAACACAAACACCCACTTTACATTTAAATTGAAAAATTGAAATTTGACATTGACTTTAGCGGGAATCGAGCCCAGACCCGCCTGGTTGGTAGAGTAAGTTCTAACCGTCTAGCCAACTAGACCAGCGGTCGGCAAACTATTTGGGCCACTAAATTCACAATTTTAATCTAGCGGACCACAAACTAGAGTCCAGTTACTAGACTTTTGTGTTTATTATTATAGATTTTATATGTTGAAATAAAAGTGATCAAATGCGTCTAAAAATGTACATAGTTCATAAAATAAAACTATTTATTCAAATGTGAAAATTTAATGTGAATTTGCTTTCGTAGTCAGAAGATTATTAATAAATTCAAATAATTTCGTAATTCGGTTATTACAATTTAGTATTTCTAAGGGGTATGAATAATAGGTACTTTATAATTCAAAATCGTACGGCTGCATCAATTAAAAAATAATCTGGTTTATGATTGAAAATGTTGTTAATATCTTAAATACTGATTTAAATCTGATAATCTAGATAATTTCTCATCCGCTGTTCAAGTTTAAAAAACGGTAATATTAAAATAATAGAGATATTTTTTTTATGAAAATGTTTTTCATTTACAAAGTTAGTCGTTTTATCATTTTGATTATTTTTGATATAATTTAGAATTTCGACTGAAGGTGGAAAATTTAGTGGAAACTTAATGTCAAATTTGAATTATTTTTATTCTGTACACTTCCATAAATTCTGTCGATAACAACCCGGGTTTCGCCTTTCGGCCTAAAAACTGTCGTTATCAACAAAATTTATGGAAGTGTACAGAATAAAAATAATTCAAATTTGATTGATTTGATTCACGTTGCCATATTCCAGTTAAGGAATACAAATATTCAAATTTCTAATATTAAATTATTTCAGTGCGAATATTCAATTTTATAATGTATGTCTTATATTTTTAACTAACGACCTGGGTTTCGCCTTTCGTAATCTTCAGAAATTTAAGTGCACGGAAGAGATTGAACTGACTCTTGTTGATAGTTTTATTGTGTATATAGTATAAGACTAAAAAAATATTATCACCGAGTTAAAAGCTATTGACAGCAATCTGCATTAATTTTCCGAATGGTTTGATTTTAACGACAATGATTTCAATCAATTGGAAAAGTAATCACATAAGCAATGAAGATTTCTAAAAATCTTTGATATTACATGTGATTATCAGGTATAAGCAGTTCAATTGGGCAATACATGATTTTGGCATTACATGATTAGGTCTTCAGATTTTGAAAAGGTGGGTTATTTTAAATATTGTGATTTTGGTCGCTTTTATTATTATTTTGAATGTCAATAATTTAAATTCCATTTCTTGTTCCCATTATTGACTAATTTATTTTTTGTTTCAATGAAACAACGTAAAAAAAATGTTTGTTTTACTGAAAAAGAAAATTCAAATAAAATTATACCCTTTTCTAACGTCGTAAAAGGTTTTCAGTTGAAAATACATGCACGGAAAAAACATACTGTCAGCTTCATATTTATGGCGACTTCTTATATAATTCTCCGGCGCGAGATATCAATTGTAAAAAAATCCTCTAAAGCTCAACCACTTTTATATTGAAACCCATTCTCGTTTCACTCCTTCTTAGAGAGCTTTAAGTATTTGTTAAACGCAGAAAAAAATAAATAACACAATCTTTTGTGCCAGGATAGATTTATTCGGCACGGGTAGGTCGGGATCTCCTTATCCGTAAAAGCCTTCTTTGCATAAAGCTGCAGTTATGCACGGTACTTTCCCCGTATGCTTTGAAGCCGTGATGGTGACGGTGTTCTCGCGAAATTTCCATGACGTTATATGGGGATTTTGTTGCGAGCTTCGAAATAAAAAGCGCTCTCTAACTGCGGAAAGCACCGCCTTGCTATTGTAATAAGGCCTGGAATAATATTACTTAAAGGGTAAATAAAGAATAGATTGGAGTTTTCTGAAATTAATAATTTCATTAAAGGAAAGAAAGCATTAGTAAATACAGTTTTTAATATAATATAACTTAAGATTTCGACTGAATGTGCTTGGTAGAATTTCAATTTCAAATTTGAATCGTTCAAATTATGTACATTCACACAAGTTTTATCACTAACGGCCAGAGTTTCGCTAGATTTTGTTTTAAGTTTTACTAGATTTTGCTTAACGTCAGTTCGAGTTCACTCGTGCACTAGAACGACTAAAAATGCCGATAGGCGAAAATTGAAATATGATAGATGGATCACCATTGTTGAATTTATTTCTATTGGAATTTACCACACCTAATGTAAGTAATTAGTTTATATTTAGTACTATCAAAGTTTTCGTTCAGTAGAAAAGGACAATCCCGGACTTTTATGTAATAATTTTTATAACTTTATATTTAAGAATTGTAATATTTTTTTTAGTTTGTTCGCAAACCTTGCGATGACACGTCTGATGATGCTTCTTAAAGAGGCAAAACAAGTGTAAATATATTTAATGCAACTAGTGGAAAAATAAAGATATCAAATTTTATTTTTATTTTAAAAATGAACTTCGAATTTTTTAAAGCCTTACACTGTTTTTACATTTATTTATTAAGGATCAGGAACCGTTTCGCTTATCACGAGCATTTTAAGCTGATAGAAAAAAAGTAAACATAACAAAGAAAAAGTAATGAAGGTGCAACAAAAATTTGATTGGTTTTTTTAAAAACCTCAAGGCCATTGGAATGAAAAAAGTATTCTTTCACACTTTTTCCCAAATTACTAATGTTAGATATAGTTATCTTTGAATTTCAACAGTTCATGATTAAAAGATAGTTCCCGTCCAGTTTTGTATCGGGCCAAGAATATGAGGGGTAAATTCGTTTTTTTTTATCGTTATTGCGTTATGGAATTCGGCCGTGAAACGCTTGCGGCGGTGATGCTAATCAATTAAGTGTCGCTTAATTTGATTTTTTATCTATAAACAATGCTTAAGCTATTGCCATCTTTTTTATACACCCAGTGGCGGATTATCCCACAAGCGCACGAGGCGCGTGCTTGGGGCCTCAAAATAACATGTTTTCTACAAAACCAATATAATATTTAAAATTCAGTTTTAGTAATACGAAAAACATGATCTCCAAATTTGATAGCGCCTAGAGCCTTCCAATTGCTTAATCTGTCACTGGTTACACTTTAATTCGTCTAACTTGTTTTTTTTTTTTTGTATAAATCATCATTCAAAATCCTAGCGATTAACTGTAATAATAAATTTATCAAATTTAATTGTACATATATTAAATCAATCCTGATTTTAACCGTTAACTAGGCTAGGGATATATTCATCCCACCCAAATTTTGGCTCATTTAATCAGATTAGTGGCATTAAAAACAAAAATATTGAAAATTGTTTTTTTTAATTAAAATTATACAATTTATATACAACTATGTTTTGTGTCTAATCCTTTGTGAAATACGAATCTTTACATGGAATAACTTTATTATTTTTTGGTTAGTACGATCTTGGTTTTAATAAATAACATAAGTGTGGAATTAGTACAAAATAGTTTTTGCTTTCAAATATTATTCCTTTTCACAAACTATTGACAAACACATTAAAAGTGATATAATAGATATTGAAATTGAATTGAAATACAAGCATCTTAATGCGAAATTTATATTTTATTCAAACAACTTTTTAGAATCATTTCGTAGAAGTTTTTTTTGACTGATTCTTCAAAATGACAACCGGAAATGTTTGTTACGAAAATTTTACAAACAACATAAAAGAATCAATGGTTTGCATCACAATGTTTTCAGATAAGTTTTATAACAAGCAAAATAATAAGATATGTTGGTTGAAAGATTGCAAAATTTCGCGACGAAAAAAAAACAGAAAACAACCTTTCTCCAAACTGGCTGATTGAAAACTTTTTTGTTTTTAAAAAATTGCTTTTCGAATGTTTTATAACAGGCAAAAAAAATCGTTTTAGAATCCTATTGATAACACAAACAGTATTTTCCAATACAAGAGTTTTGGCGGTATAGAATAGAAACAGTGAAATGTTTCTTAACTTCTGTAAGAAATTTATTACAAAAGTGAAATTACATTACATTCTGCTATACCAGTGATGGCGAACCTTTCTGAGAAGTGGGTCAAATTTTGATAGGGTTAAAAATAATTGCACTTGTGGATTGGATGGTTTTCACTGGTACGCGTGAACTTGATTTTGTTGAAAACACAACCATCCGTGCATATAATATTTTATTTTAATTCAAAAATATTCGCCTGTGTGGTCGAGTGGTCAACGTCGTTGGCTACTGCTACGGAGGTCATGGGTTCGAATCCCGGTACGGGCAATTTTATAAATTGATTTTTCAATCGATTTATGAATTTCTGTTCAAAGACATGGATGTATGTCATGTCTTGAATTCCCCCCTCCCACCCATCCTATCCTATGAACGGGGTGTATCGAGAACGATTAGATAACCACTAGTCCTGTCCTAGCCCTTTCCTTTTTTCCCTACTCACTTTGGAAAAAGGAGAGGTTGAGCAACTGAGTAACAAGCAGTTCTTGTAGAAACACATCTGTTGAGATAAACTCCATTAGGAGTCCATATGACATGGTAAAAAAAAAAAAAAAACAAACAGAGTTATATGAGGAGCAACACTATATGTAAGTGCAAATCATCTATCCAAAAGTTCATTCAATTCTAAACATTTTTTTAGCACTAGCTCATGGGTCACTAAGTCAGTGTCGTCACTTGGAAAGAGGGTGGGGAGAATGGTTAAAAACTCCTTTTTTTCGTTCTCATTTTTAATTTAATTATGTACAAAAAATAATCAATAATAATAAGTAAAGCGAATATGGGTGTAACAAACAATTGATAATAGAAATATAAAATTAATAATATACAGATAATGGTACAAAAGTGACACTAAGATGACAATAATTAAAATTTACCTTACCAATTTAAAATATTTTTGATTCGAATGCAAATAAGCAGCATTTATTTGCAAGAACGTTTCTTTCTTTTAATATTATGCATATAACTTTCCATTTCGAGCTCCAACTATATTTACCTGTATGTAAATTAACGTGAGAGATTGACCATAAATAACCCTCGTAAAATACTATCGAAATGCAACTTGATTAGACGTCCATAATGTGATTCTAAAACTTGTAGCAGATATCGGTTATATTATAATAATAAAATGTCTTGTTTAGCTTACCATTGAGTGGATGAACATTATAACATGAACCAACTGAATTACCTGAAAGAGAAAAAAAAATATTAATAATCTGCAATGACATACGATTATTGCTTAAAATTAAATACATAGTTACAAACCACAGATAACTTCTTACAGTTGAGGTGTCTAGTTACAAAAAACGATAAAACAACACTAAAAATGGAGGGGAATTACGGTCGTAACCTACGTGCAATTTTGCAGTAAATATGAAAATCTGTATGTTTCAAAACTCAATATAATTTTTTTTTTGTAATCTTAAACTGAGATATCTTCATGAATCATAATAATTCAAATCTGGTTGATTCTAGTGTCTGGTATATACAATATTATTTGTCGTATACATATAAATTTAATTGTGTCGGCAAATGAACGAAAAATATATTTAACTTCAAATTATTTTTGCTCAATATGTAAAAACATTCGTCTGCTTCATTCTAACATCACGCAAATCATTTATTTTTAGAATTTCATGTTCTGGTAATTTCGGTTAAAAAGCATATCAACGCATCTATTACATTCGTTTTATATTCAAATTTGCAAGTGGATCAAAAAGCAAACAACATGTCTTCTTATATTTTATCTATTCTAATATAACGAAAGCTTAATGATTATTTTTAATGTAATTTAATTGTAATTATTATTTTTTTAAAAGCATGATTAATAATAGCAAAATATTCAAATACAAAAAAAAAAAAAAATTGAATCGTTCAAACTATGTACATTCTCACAGATTTTGTCACTAACTACCGGATTTCGCCTTTCGGCATCTTCATGCGTTCAAGTGCACGGATGAACTTGAACTGACGCTTAGTAAATGAATGTTTCGTGTTTATATAATAAATAAATGTATCACTGAGTCTAAAGCCGAAAAGGATAAACTCATGGGAATGCCCAAAGATTTGAGTAGTGAGTGGTTTTAAGAATTATATTTATTTGTTTGTCGGCAAAGGTTTTATGATTATATTTATATAGAGTATAGGAGTGGAGATCCCGGTAGGCTTAATATTTCATTTAAAATCGGAAGGCAATGTAGCTGTGCCATATTTATTTCTAAAATTTCCTGGAAAAAGAGCTTATGACTGTCCGTATTTGGGTGTAACATTTTTATCTTTTGTTCTTGATTGAACTCGTGTCCTTCCGAAATTAAGTGATTATCAAAAGTAGACGTGTTCTTTTTCAGTCTAAAGGCTGCCATATGTTCTAATACTCTGATGTTTAATGTCCTTTCTGTTTTTCCGATATAAAATTTTATATCGGCAAAGTAGTCTCTTAGTAAATGAATTGTTCGTGTTTATATATGAAATAAATGTATCATTGCGTTTAAACTCAAAGTCAGTTCAAGTTCATCCGTGCACTTGAACGCATGAAGATGCCAAAAGGCGAAACCCGGGTCGTTAGTGACAAAATTTGTGAGAATGTCCATAATTTTAACGAATTGTTATCTACAAATACCACGGGCGTATATTCAGGATGCGCAAGGTGTGCGACGCACACCCTAAAACCCAAGACCGTTAAACTCTATATTTAGACTACATTAATTTGTAGACGGTAGAATTTTATCGTATATGTTTGACGCAAGGAGACCGGAATTACGACAGTATGGCCGCCCGGCGATACAACCCGCGCAGCGGTATATGTAAGATGGACCATCTCAGGCGTTGCGTGGACTAATATTATGTTCGCAGTTTTTAAGGTCCACGAGACAGTTTAAAATTTACAGCTCGTGCGTGTTTATCTTAGTCTCGAGTATATCGAGACAGGCAAATTTTTATGTTTTTTTGGTTTACATATTTTTAGACTATTATGTGAGATATTTATAAGCGATATTTTTATTTTTATTTGACTTAATAATGAGTAATGAATTGGTAAACAACGCCCGCCCGAATAGGCTTTGCAAACGACTATTGAGCTAATACAGAAGGGCATATTTTACGATATCTAAATTGACAAATCCATGTCTCAAAAGCAAAGAATCAAATCTAATATATAAAAATGAATGTATGTTTATTCGTACTTTATGCTTGCACTTCCGGGAAGGTTATAGGCATATTCAAATGAACTTACAGTAGGTGTTATATATAAAAATCAATGTTTGTATGTCTGCCATACCGTTCATGCAATCAAACCGTCAACTGTCGACTGGCAACCAAACCGCATTCAGGCAATTCAAATTAGACGTTTGATTGTTTTTACAGAAATTTAAAAAATGGAATATTTCAAATTTTTCAAATTGTGTGGTCCACATTTTGACATTTCGTTCAAATGTGTTTCGTGCATTAGGTGTGATTGTTTGTTCGTATTTCATGCGTTGCCACACCGCTCATCCGATTGCAATAAAACTTTGAAAAAATTTATGCTTGCACTTCTGGGAAGTTATAGGCATATTAAAAAATAGCTTACAGTAAGTTTTATATATAAAAATCAATGTTTGTATGTCCACCATACCGTTCATGCAACTTGCACGAAGGTTATATACGTAGTACAATTAAATTACAGTAGGTGACAGGTGTGTCGTACCATAGACAAACAGCAGCAAACTTCAAACGTTAAACAGACAGAAAAAGACATGCAATTCCATAAACACAATTAAAACACAAACACTATCTTTTTTTGAGTGGCATTGCAATTCTTGCGGAAACCGGCTAGTTGTGTATAAATTTAAAAAAAATCATTTTAATAAATCTTATATTTTTATTTTTTTTATATACAGCACACCTAACATTAACACCCACAGTTCAAGTTCATCCGTGCACTTAAGCGCCTGAAGATGCTGAAAGGCGAAACCCGGGTAGTTAGTGACAAAATCTGTGAGAATGTACATAGTTTGAACGATTCAAATTTAATATTCAAATTCCACCAAGCACCTTCAGTCGAAATCTTAAATTATATCAACACCCACCGTACACCACTGGCAAATATTGAAATGTGTTCAACGCTTCAGTTATAACATCGAATTTTAGTTGTATATTTTTGTTAAAGACATCGGCGTTGCGAACTTATCCAGAAGAGACAACATCAAGATCAAAGTAGAAGATATGTAATTAATTGACTTCACGAAGCCGACAAAATCGACACAGTGTCCAAAGGTAACTTTGCTCACGCTCAGTTGCACAGCACCGGTTTCCAGAAGACACTGTACGTGATACAATTACGGGGTGACGTCACGTTTCAGTACCCCCTGTCCCAGAACACTTGTCAACCTGACAGGGACGTAAATACAGTGTTTCGGATTGCAGAGTATCCTGAAATAAGATATCTCGATGGCATATTGAAACCAAAGATATTCAATTACTAAGTAAGTGATTTCAAAAGAATACTATATTAAAAACTCAATATTAACTATTGGTGGTAAGGAATTATACTGAGAATAAAATACTTTGCATTGCTAATAGTTTGCATTGCTAAGAGGTCTTCAAATTTTTATTTATAGTTTATTTTTCTTGTATTTCGCTACAATTTATTTGCTAAGTTGTAATACCAATTGTTTGTCAAACCTTGTTTTTCTTACTTAACTTTTGTATAAATATCACTGTTTCATTGTATTTCTTATCAGTTGACAATGCTCACAATGAGCGTAACCGGTCCTGATCCAATAACATTTTATGTGGAAAAAGTTCTAAAAATGTTTTATTATTTTTATTATAATGCCATTCCACTAGTATTAACAGTAAACAAAACAGTGACAAACATTAGGAAAAGTTAAGTATCAAAATTTAGTTTTTAAGTTTGAAAAAGGTGACCTTGTAAAAAATTAAAACCAAGAAAAAAGGCTGAAATAAAGGTTTTTCCTAGACAAGTTATTTAATAAATATTAGATTGTGTCAATTAAACACAAGTTTAGAAGTCTCCGTGCACTTAAAGGTTGTGTATAATTCATAATTTGCATATGTCACAAAATCATCAAAACACGTTTTTAACGCCTCCTGTAAAGTTTGATATGTGTGGGATATGTATTTTTTTCCTTTCCGTATTGTTATCTCCATTTCCACAGTCGATATGACTGCATGTCGTTATTTTTAGGCATATTACAGTGGTAGAAAAATTATGTCAGTGGGCGAAAAAAAAATGTATTAAAAAGCACGACATAATTTGATTAAGCTAAATCCAGAACTGTGTGTACATTAAAATAACTAATTTAAATCGTCAAGTGGCGTAACGAATTTGCCAGTGTCGTTAAAACGGAATTTAACGAATTTCTCGCTTCCACAGGTGTATAACGGCGGCGCTGCGAAAACTTTGGGTTATTTTAATTCAGAACGAGTGAGAAACAGGCAAACACCTGACAGAACGATAAGCTTTGAAAACGGCCAATGGAATAATTGAATAAATTTATTATTATTTGTAGCTAAACTTTTTGATAAATAACTTCGGCGAAACTTTTGGTATTCATTGCCATGAAAGCTTACGCCAAGCTTTTATTGATGACTTCATTAGACTTTAATTTATAATGCTTGAAAATATACTAAAAAGATTTGGTTTTATTTTGGAATGTAAAAAAACATTTTTCATTAAGGTTAAAACAATTAAATTTGTATGTTTCTTAAATAAATTGAATAGCATTTCAAATTAATAAAAACACAATATTCCTTTTTACTTCATTTCTACTTTTATTTATCAAGATCATGACCGGTTTTGCTTTTGGCGATCAGTGTCATTGATAGTTTTATTTATTCAATAGCATATTGTATAAAAATTGTACAAAAGAAAATTGAAATGAAAAGGTGTAATTAACAATTAACATTGAAAAAAAAAATACAAATTACAGTAGAAATTATCAATAAGTGACTTTAAAATAACACAAATTAAAAAAATTTACACCTCTGTTATTAAAAAATCATCATATCGCGATAAGCCAAACCAATCAACCCTTATTCTTACATTGTACTTTTTTCGAAAAAAAAGAAAGGTTGACCAACTGAGTAACTAGCAAAAATTTCGTCGAAAAAATAGTCTTGTTTGGATACTTGTTTCGGTAGTCCATATGCTACACTTTATAAGCAGACTTGGATTACATACATGAAATAAACAAGAATTTTAGTTTACTTCCCCGTAATATCCATTGTCAATTTGAATAACTAAATAAATTGTTCTTTTACAAACTATTTTTGGAATGTTATACAAGACTTTTTTTCGTCAAAAATGCATAAAACTACAAATTGAAAGGGTTATAAAAAACAATTTAACACTTTCATGCCCATGATGCAATCGTAAATAGTTGAGCCATTAAGTCATTCAATATTTCTCTTAATATTGTCAATAAGTATTTGTCATTTTAGGTATTCTAGCATATATACATTTTAAAAATTATTTTTTAGCTGCTAACTTAGGTTTAAATACTGTCAATAAACAGTGAAACTAAGATGCCATCATGGCAGGGAACGTGATTTTTTAGGATGGCAGGTTACAGGTTAAAAAAGGTGTCGGTAAGTATCAAATATTATGCAAAATACCCTTATGTGTATATTCAATGTATATATATCTAGCTCATTGCTGATTAATACTTTCAAAATCGAATAACCTAACAAAGAGCTTTTATTGATTAACAAAACAAGCCATGGATATTTGTATGAAACTTTATTGCAATGTTTGGTGTAGCAATGTCGCAGCAATGCTGTAGTATGTAAAACTATAACATTGAATTGAATGCAAGCTAGCTTATCTTTCCACAATGTCCGTATAACGTTCCAATGTACAGAAATATAATTAGCCGTAAGTAACTCGAGCTTATTTGTTCCAACGGTGGCATCGTTAGAACCACAATGCAACCTGCCAGCGGAAGTAACGATTTCATTTGTGTTCCGAGTGTCGGCTACGGATCCGGGCCGTAGCGATCGCGTAGGTGGGATATTGGATCTACGGCGTAGCTTTCTAGTACGTGTCGTTAGAGGGGATTTAATGGGAAAAATACATGGACACAAGAATGGAAGCTTAAAAGCATTATATATCATTTGAACAGATAATAAACAAGTAAGTAATGTATGTCTGTAAATTGTAATACATTGAGTTATTCAATTTAAGATTTCGACTGAAGGCGTTTGGTGGAATTTTATTATTAAATTTGAATCGTTCAAATAATGTGCATTTACACAAGTTATGTCTGGTTTACCAATTTTTAATGAGTAGGTAAATCTGCCAAAATTCTCTACTCTTGTATCTGAAAATCTCTACAATTACTCACCTTTCAAATCTGTAGGCATTCCCATGGGTTAATCCCGCCTGCAATAGCTTTAAGCTTAGTGATACATTTATTTCTTGTATACACACGACACATTTAGGGAATTGAGGATTTCAAATTCTTCGGTTAGTTAATCCCAATCCCGGGATTGAAAATTAATCAATCCCGAAATCCCGGGATTGGAAAAAGGCTCCGGGATTGGATGACCTAGTGATGACTTACGCCGTTCGTTTTGCAGATATTTTATTCTACAAAAAGCAGCAGCTACATTCATGCTGAATGCAGCAGCAGCTACATTCAGCTCAGCCTAATACGGACTATATTTATAAATATGGAAAGCTTTTTTATTTTATACTAGCCGGTTCCCGGCAAACGTTGCAATGCCACTCAAAGAAAGAAAGTGTTTGTGTGTTATGTGTGCTTATTGGACTGCATGTTTTCTTTTTCTATCTGTTTGACGTTTGCTACCGACTGTCTATGGAACGACACACGCGCCACTTACTGTAAGTTAATTAAATTATAATCTTCACGCAAGTGCTAGCATACGTTGTCAAAATAAACTACATGGCAGACATACAAACATTGATTTTTATATATAAGACCTAGTAAGTAAATTGTATTATGCCTATAACCTTTCCGGAAGTGTATGCAAAAAGTTTGTCAAAGTTTTATTGCAATCGGATAAGCGGTGAGGCAACGCATAAAGTACGAACAAACAAACATTAATTTCCATAACTTTCCACGATTTGTTCAATTCTCTGACCATGATTGTGTGACTGTTATTTACTTTTTCGTATTCGAAATTATTGTTCTATGGATACCGTTTACCCAATAATGCCGATTTACGCTGTCAGCCGTTCAAACTCGCTGACAGCGGTTTGAACGGCGGCCATTTTTGTTTTGATCTATTCTCAGCAATTTGTACGGCAAGTGCAAGCTAAAATCTGTCGAAGTTTTATTGCAATCGGATCAGCGGTTTGGCAGTCTTTAAAGTACGAACAAACAAACATTCATTCATATACATAGTATACATATAAGATAAGATTCTAGATTTTTTTTATTTTTACCCCACCCTTGACGCCGGCCTAGTTTAACTAACGGTTTGAGTATATTTTAACGTGTAGTATTATATTCAAATATAGTTTCTTAAGAGCTTACATGAGAATCAGATAACCCAAACGAGTGGGGACCATCTAGCCTCACCTCTGAAACCTTACGGCAGGTCCTTTGATATGCGTGAGAAACGATTATCTTTGCAAGACGTAGGCAGATATAAGGTCGTACCTCAATTTGGCTTATGTGGGATCCGCAAAGATCCAAGTAACATTTTGAAAGGCTGGCAAGAACTCTTTGATCTGGTATTTATTATAATATCGAGTTCACATTCAAAAGCAATTGAGCTTTTAACGGGATATGTCCATTATTTTGCGATAGAGAACGATATCAAAGTAAAACTACTTATCGTTGGACGTATTACATTGACTATCGTTAAGCTTTTGAGTTTATCGTTAGACAACCAGAAAGCTTAATTAATGTTTGACAATGTACATATGTTAATCTATCCACAATAGATTTTACAGTAAAAATATATTATCAATGGTTTTTTTAATCCATGTTTGCTCACAATGTAGAGCTTACGACCTCTTAATAGAGTTATTTCAACTGCTTTTTTCTACGAGAACTTTTTGTTACTCAGTCGCTCAACCGCTTTTTTCTAAAGAGGGGTAAGAGAATAGGATTAAGACACGATTAGTGGCTAACTTATCGCTCTCGCTACAACCAATTATTAAAGGATAGGAAGTGTGGGGGGGGATTTTTTGGACATCCTATGCCTTCAAACAGAAATCGAAAAAATGGTGTTCGTACTGGGACTCGAACCAAAATACTTAGTAATCAACAAAATATCTGAGTCTGCAAATATCCATTCCACCAAGTATTGACAGTGAACACCTTAAAAGTGAAAAAAATGTGTTTTTTGTTACAAATCACGTTGTTGACAGTTAAATTTGTTTTAAAGTTTTTTAGCATTGCAAGTTAGTTTCTTGCAAAATGAAATATTGACAAAAGATTTTCTTGGATTAAGAGCATTGCGTTGGTATAATTTACTGCGTATAATAGCTTTACTTTCACCCGTTTACGCAAGCGCTCGGCAGAGATTATTAATAATAATAATAATCTTAATTAATTAAAGTTATCATGCAGCCGCCCTTTTAAGCCGAGGATTAAACGGAGAATTAAGCCGCCTTGTATGTTAATATGGGCCAGTGACACATCGTGAAGTTTCATTCTAGCTTTATATATTTAATTAATAATAAAACTGGTTGAGTAAATCTACTTCGTATAATATTTTTTAATGAGAAATTTGCCTAGATTCAATTGTATAAATTATGTTTGTTTTTTGACTTTTTATTTTTTTTATTTATGAGGAGACCATATACTTCACGTTGGCCTCCTAATGGAGATATCTTAACAGGAGTTTTGTTACTCAGTTACTCAGTTACTCAGTTACTCAGGGATAGAAGGATAAGGCTTGTGCAGGACTGGTGGTTAACTAATTGCTCTTGCTAGCCCAGTTATTGAAAGATAAGAAAAATGAAATGGGAAGACTTCACAAACATTTGTTAAAAATGGTTTGGCTTAAGAAGTTGAGGAGCAAACATTCAAAAAGTGATTTGTTACAGATTTTGAAAAATGTCGTTTAAACCTACCGGGATCTCCACTTCTATGCCCTATATAAATATAATCATAAAACCTTTGCCGACAAACAAATAAATATAATTCTTAAAACCACTCACTACTCAAATCTTTGGGCATTCCCATGAGCTTATTCTTTTCGCCAGGAATTGCTTTAGAATCAGTGATACATTTATTTATTATATACATAAACACGAAACATTCATTTACTAAGCGTCAGTTCAAGTTCATCCGTGCACGAATCCCGGGTCGTTAGTGACAAAATCTGTGGGAGTGTACATAATTTGAACGATTCAAATTTAATATTGAAATTCCACCAAGCGCCTTCAGTCGAAATCTTGAATTTTTGTTGTTTAAAACTATATTACTTTTATATTTAAAATGTGTTCACTATCAACTGTACCCTTTAGAGGTGAAGTGAGCCAAGTAGTAAAATGGTAAAACTTTTTCTTAAAACTCTTAAGTACAATCACGTCTTTATTTGGTGTTTTTGTGGATTGAATTTTTTTTTATTCATGTCCACCTCCATGTGGAGCATATGGCTTTCTAATGGAGGTACCCCAACAGAAGTTTTCAAGTCGATGACGTGTCACATTTAAATACTTAATTTGCACGTAATGCGACAGTTTACCTCGGAATGTGCCAACCAACGATGACATTAAATGTGACTGTGATTAAAACGACCTTATGGCCCGATATGTGTTAAGTGGTCTTTGAAATGATCACATTCCATTTCGGAATAATTATGTCGATATCCATTTCATGACGTTATTATGTGATGTTTTGATTCTCAACAGAAATATGCTTATTCGAACAGTATAAATCGTGTTCTCTAAATGAAATGAAACTGCTTAAAAAAAATAGCACATAATTTAATTTTTATTATCTACTCATTCAAGAAGAAGAAATAATTGTATTCAGCGAGAAGGCATTCCAAGCTAACAAATATCTCTAAAATACAAAATATATTAATAAAAACACAATATTTCTTTGTACTTCATTCCACTTTATTAATAAGGTCAGGACCGGTTTCGCTCATTGCGAGCATTGTCAACTGATAATAAAAATATAAAAACAGTGCTATTTATACAAATTTAAATTAAAATAAAGGGTGTAAGCAACTATTAACAATGAAAAGAATTTACAACATCATTTGCCACTTTTATCAGACATCATTTCTTTTAGGAATGTTATCGTTTCACTCTCTTGAAACTCGTAGATCTTTTTCAAGCTTGAAGCATTTTTCTCTTCTTCTTCGGGGCCGAGTCAATAATCCTGAATTTCTCATTACTTTTAACTTACATGCTCCCACTTTATTCTTACGTGGGCGAAACTGTGATCAAAGGCTTTAATTTCTAAAAATTTGTTCCTCGCTTAAGACGTATGAGTTGCTAGTTCCAAGGGCCGTTCGACTGATCAACTCATTGCCTAGAGAACTGGACATTTTTGGTGTTTGTGAACTGTTTGTTAAGTTTTTCTTTTTTATTACTTGATTTTCTTGTATTATGTAGTTTAATTTTTTGTCTCATTATATTTGTCAACTACATTGCGAATTGGCGTCAGCTGTAATGTCATGTACTGTAATTTTGATTTTTTAAACAATAAATAAATAAATCATTTGCCACATTCAACAGACATCATTTGCCACTTTTAATTATTAGTCTGTGATGATTTCTTAATTGTATGTTATAGGTGTAAGCATTTTAATTTTGTGTAATTGTAATGTAATTTGCTACACTAGTTATTTTTAATATTAGGTACACTAGGGGTTTTATAAGCGATTACAGTTACCAGACGATTAGTTATCCGATAAGACTTCTTTGCGAAAATAAATTTCTTTATTAAGTTACCCAACAAATTTTATGGTATAAATTAATTAGGAGTAGGCTACCTTTATTAGAGATATATTCATATGAGAACAGTAAGTTTAGGTCGATGACGACCGGTGATATTGGAACCCAACCTCATGTCTAAGGCAGGCCTCGCTCATTACAGAAACCCCTACAGTGTAACGAATAACGAGTAACGACCACCCCCTTACCCCTTACATATTCGTCTTCAAGGGTAGGGCTGTTTTTGTGTTAAAGACGCCCAAGAAATTGACACTTAAAAGGTGGACGTGTGGGTATACAAGTACTTAACTCTAAATATAGATCACTTTTACGGTGTTCATTGTCAATACTTGATAGAAGGTGGAAAAGCATTATATGACAAAAAAACAAAACATTCCTTTGTACTACTTTCACTTTTGTTTTAGCCAGATCAGGACCGGTTTCGCTTATGAAGAGCATTATCAACTGATAATAAATAAAATTAACCAGTGTAATTTGTATAAAACAAAATGAAATCGTGTATTCATTTCATAAAATTTAAAGGAAAAAAAACTACAAATTAAATTTAATAATAAACATTCTTCAGGCGTTCAAGTGCACGGATGAACTTAAACTGACGCTCAGTAAATAAATACATGTTTTGTGTTTTTATAAGAAATAAATAAATCACTAAGTTAAATGTCACTGATGGTGAAATAGATTTACTGATTGAAAGGTGAGTATTAACAAGAATTATATTTATTTTTGTCTGCTGGAAGATTTATAATTTGTATTTACTTACCTATAGGATACAAGAGTGGGGAATTCGGCAGATTTACTGGCAGAAACCCAGGTCGACAGGTGACAAAACTTGTTTGAATGTACATAATTTGAACGATTCAAATTTAATGTTGAAATTCCACCAAGTAACTTTAGTCGAAATCTTAAATTAACATTCGTTTGAAGTTGTCATGCACAATATGAGGATGTCAGTGTAAATTGAATCGTGTTATATGAACACAGTCTTATTAGTTATTAGGCAATTTTCGCATTGTATTAAAGCGAAGCCGTGTACTCAAAGTAATGTTGTGTAAGAGGGTTGACTGTGTGTATACGAACGACTATCACAGTAAATGAGCGTACTGAGCCTTACAGGAGCGATGAATTACACACCTTTCATTATAACGAGAATCATTCTTATAGCTTTTACGAAGTGTGCGAAATATTATATATACGACTAAGATATAGTGTCATTATACAGGTTTAAAAAAACACCTTTTGTACTTATTATACATTATTTATTTAAGGACTGGTTACGATCAGTACGAGCATTATCAACTGATGAAATATAGATGAATACAGCCTTATTTAAACGAAACGAATACTAACAAGAACGTGTAGCAAACAATTGGTAAAAAAATATAATTACTGATGCAAATAATAAATTTACGATTCTAATTTGTCTACAATTAGAACGTTTACGATCTCTTACGAATAAATACTACTAAGTAACGATATAAAAAAAACCATTTAATAAAAAAATAATTATGTAGAAAAGGTAAACATGCATAATGAGAAAGTAATTTTTAACCCTTTGATGAGAATCTTCATACCTGTACGTCTAAGTATCATGTCGTATATTATTTATCACTAATGTCATATTTTGTATTGATTTTTTGTTATTTCTTCAGATATGGATACTCGACACATCCACCAGTGATTTTTGTCACATTATTTTTAATATGTGTTGCAAATGAAGAAAAGATTTTTTATAAACTGTTCAAATTTGTATTCAGATTCCATTTTCGATCAATTCCCTTCCTGAAATCGACGTCTACAGAGAGTCACATGTACACATATGAGAATAAAAAAACATCAGGGCGCAACATTGAAGTAATATTAAACTTATAGAAAAATATTTAAAAATAATAAAAAAATAGTTAACTTTACATTTTTAATTATACGTTTTATAATTCAAAAAAAAAATTAAGTCTTGAAATGATAATTAATATTTTTCCCAGGTTGATCTTTATTCAAGTTTATAAATATATTTTTGTTTGTAATACTACAAAAAATATAATATAAGAAACACCCTAATTTAGTAAAAATTAACTCACTGCTCAAAAGGTTAAATAATCACCATGAAAATTTCTAATAACGAGCCTCCTTCAATTTATTATAATTTTATACGAATTGAATCATTGAGTTGCAAAAAGCACTCGAAAAGCTTTTTCAGTTTTGAATAGATGACAAAAAAGTGCTGTGCACACATATCTAGCATAAGATGTATTATTTTTTCGGCAGTCTAAACATGCGTTTGAAAATGCAATATAACTATTTTATTTTTGTATGCAAATAAAGTGTATCAAAAAATATTAACATTTTTTAAAACCGAGTTCTGGATTTTGGAGACAAATTTTCGAAATGATTTTCACAACAGATATAATGGATATTTTTTCAATTTAAGATTTCGACTGAAGGTGCTTGGTGTAATTTCAATATTAAATTTGAATCGTTCAAATTATGTACATTCACACAGATTTTACTAACTAACAATCACTAACGACCCGGGTTTCGCCTTTCGGCATCTTCAGGCGTTCAAGTGCACGGATAAACTTGAACTGACGCTTAGTAAATGAATGTTTCGTGTTTATATAAGAAATAAATGTTTGCAAAGTTTTATCGCAATCGAATGAACGGTATAGAAACGCATACGGAACAAACAAACATTCATTTATATATATCTAGATTAATTGTATATTTTTCATTACAAATAATGTTTGTTTGAAATTTTTTTATTTCAATATTATGAATGTTTTTTTTGTTAGTAGTAGCAATTTGTGCTTTTTAGGTAACTCAAGATAAGACTTATATTCCATGCCAACTCAATTTGACATACCTAATATTGTTATCAAGCTTTTTGATCCTTTGTCTTGGAAATCTATGATACTTAGCAAAAACTTTTGTGACTATAATACAAACAACCAGACAATAAGTACTAAGAGTAAATATATCATTTATACACGCAAAATATGGACTCGTGTTTCTTGTTCCCCTGAAACAATTTATATAATTAATAATTCAGCGCTTCAAAGATGTGCGATGTGATGTTGGAAACATATTTCTTTGACACATGAAAAATGAACTGCGACAAAGGATTACGTTTAAAAATATACAAGATTGAAGGCTTTTGCGGTATCGTGTGGTTTATGCGTAATTACTGTACGCTTTCTCAGGCTTTTGTTTTAAAGGTAAAACGGATTTTTTATCACTGAAAAAAAGAAACAATTCCTCTTTTTCAAAGATAAACAGTTATAACACTGAAATATTAAACACATTCTTGTGGTAAAGTTTTTCTAAACTGATGGTGTTTGGTCCAATTAAGTTTACTATAGTGTAATATGTAATTTAAAGCTCGCAGCGATATATTCAAAATATGTAATCATATGGAATATGCATATTTCAATTGGTTTCCGGAAATATTATTAAAGCTTATCGATAATATACTTCTACGTTACGTCAACAAGGGTCGTCAATCGTTTAACTAAATGATGTGTTATTATTACTACTTATTTGAAGCTATTTAAAACAGAACCTTTCTTATAAAAAGCTTTTTAAATAAGCAAACAAAACCAATACAATCAAATTTTTTACTAATAAATGAAAATTTACTAAATTCCTAACACTTTCGATTTAAATTGCAGTTAACAACACTTACAACGTAGTTATTGGCGTTTTAAACGAAAACAAGTTAAAAAAAAAAACTAACACCCAATAACATTTTTTCGGGAGAAGCGTAAACAAATTATATCATTAAAAACTTGCGTAAAATTATTTATTTAGGTGACACTTCATCAAAGATAGCTAAATTGATGCCAGAAGACACAGAACCCGCGTTGTATACCGTTAATAATTTAGGTAAAAAATTATTAAACAGTAATGATCGCGTAGAATCATTGTCGCAGATTGGTATATATCGCCTCTCTTATGGAAACTGCCACGCTTCTTATGTAGGGCAGATAGGTAAAAACTTGAATATAGGGATTAAAGAACATACTTACAAGATGTATAAAAAGTAATCATTGTTCAGAGTTTTCCAATCACCTAGAAGTAGTCACGTAGAAATACTCCATCAAGTAAATAAAAAAGTTTAAAAATGAATATTTTTTTTTTTTAATAAAAGTATAAACAATAAAGAAGTATTATTAAAATATATTTATATAAAAAATGCAATTTTCACATGCAAAATATTATAAATTAATTGGACATTTTATCAAAACAAAATTATCAAAATTTTGACTTATTCTCCAAATAGAACTTGTTTTTTAGAATATATATATATAATGATTTTTACTGACGTTATTTTATTACACATACTGAAACTATGCTTTCGCCAACAACTAACTATACCACGTCTTGAAATAATTGCGTCTTATATTTATTTTTTGAAAAACTTATTTCGCTAGTCAATCGGATTTTGTTATTTTGATAGCATTTATTTTCATACGATCAAGATGTAATGTGATTTAAAAAGAAAGTTTTCAAAAAAAAAAAATGTTTTAAACCAAAAAAAAACGCTCAAGGCTAGATTCGAACCACAACTTTCAGGATATCAATCGAGCGTTCTACCTCTAGGGTACAGAGGAATAAAGAAATGTTCGTAAAATAAAATATATAATATGCAAGGTTCCAATTTCAAACGAAATTTAATATATAGTTTCTATTTTTATCGCTGCCGATAATTGTGACGTTAGCTCTCATTGTTTGACAGACGTCACAGTATTCCATTTTTGAATCTTGAATACAAACAATCGAAGTCAGTATGAAACGCAAATATCGTTCCATTTTCAATTTTTTAAATTTATATACACTATTTTTATCGCTCTGATATTTATGACGTTAGCTCAGTTGATAGAGAGCTCGACTGGTAATCCAGAGTTCTGTGTTCGATCCACGGTCGCGGCGTTTTTTTGTATGAAATTTTTTCAGCGATTTGATTTGTTTCGTCAAATAATAAACAGTGTATTGGGAAAATATGTCTTTGGTATGAATAAAAAAAATAATTAATGGCGACAGCGGGGCAGGATTGGGGGGGGGGGGAGGAGGACCGTCTTTCTTGACGTCATCGAAAAGGCGAAATCGCGACCATATACAAACGAAAAAAGTATGTATTTGGTATGAATAAAAAAATGATTATTAAAATATCCTAAATAGAACAGGCTGCTCGCCACTGTTAAATTTATTTCAAATGGGTTTAACCATAGCAGTCTTAAGTGCTTATATAGGGGGCTTTGGTTTAACCCTTCTAAATTGATGCAACTCATTAGTTAATCATTTTATAATGTAAAAGTCATTTGTAGTATCATTACTGTTTGTTTTTTTCCATTCCCTCCTCCTTGTTTCCCGTTTTTATTTTTATAATATATCATGTTAGATAGAATATTAAAATTAAAATTAAAATAGTTTGGACAGGCTACTCGCCACTGCTTAATTTATTTCCAATGGCTTTCACCAATGCCCTCAATAGTGAAAGCCATGCTATAGAGTTGAAAACTTTTTTTAGATGAGCGGGCCGGAGTCATAATGTTTAAAGACTGCTATGGTTCAACTCTTCCAAATTGATGCAACTCACTAGGTAATCATATTGTAATGTAAATGACATTTGAAGTATCATTATTGTTTGTTTGTTTTCTATCCTCCCCTTTATGCTTTCCGTTTTTATTTTTATAATATATCATGTTAGAATATTAAAGTTCAAGTCATTCGTACTTAAACAAGCTTTGTGAAAGTAAGATTGTCTGAGTGGCACACGTGTCACAGTTAGTAACACAATATGTGGAATAATCTAATTTATTTTTAATTTTATCAAAATACAATAGAATGAAGAAAAATAAAGCAAATCTCTTCTCTCTGTACAATATGAAAGACACTAGGGCATCCAATCCCGGGATCCGGGATCCCGTAATCCCGGGATCCCGTTCAATTTTCTGATCCCGAAATCCCGGGATTGACATGGTCGCGATCCCGGGATTTCGGGATTGAGAAATTTGTAGTAATCTCGAGAAGAGAGATGAAATTGGCAAATTGTCGATTGAAATTTCTCGGTGAGCTAAAAAAAAAAAAAAAAAACGAGGTTTTGTGAGAATTCGGGGATAAAGTATACCAAATTGAGGATTTCAAATTCCTCGGTGAGCTAAAAAAAAAAAAAAAAAACGAGGTTTCGTGAGAATACGGGGAAAAAGTATACCAAATCGGAGATTTCAAATTCCTCGGTAGATTTATCTCAATCCCGGGATTCCGGGATTCCGGGATTGAAAATTTATCAATCCCGAAATCCCTTTGGAAATCCGGATTGGAAAAAGGCTCCGGGATTGGATACCCTAATAGACACCAGTCAGTCACTGTTTGCCACGTATTGCAATAGTGCAATAACATATTTGTTAGAGAAATATTAGTCACGCGTAAAAGGCGCATACTTGTTTAAAACACGTGTCCACGGAGCCAGTCAACAAAGCATCACGTCTTATTGAAAGTAGTCCTTTGAAGGAATGAATGTGGATAGAGAAGCATGGTATGTAGTAGGAGACGTCGGGGTATGGGGTCCAAGCATAATATTTGCATAGAAAGCTTCTTGAGAAAGCTCCAGGCTTATGCGGGCGACGCCGAACGGTAAGCACTGCGCTACAGTGATACTTCAAATTTAAACAATTGCAAAGATGCTAAATTTATCACTAATGAAAAAACTTAATAATAAATTACAAGTTGTATCAACACCGCCCGATATTAGTTTGTTGCTCGATACGTGTAGCATCATTTACGGCCGACTTCCATAACACAATGGCAACCAAGAAAAAAAAATGATAAGATAAATAATCAATTTTAAGGTGTTCACTGTCGAAAACTTGGTGGAAAGGCATTATATTAATAAAAACACAATAATCCTCTGTACTTCATTCCACTTTATTTAATAGGTCAGGACCGGTTTCGCTCATTGCGAGAATTTTTAACTGATAAGAAATATAATTTAGCAATGCTATTTATAAAAAAATGAAATGTTGTAAACAACAATTGGCATTGAAAGAAATTACCAATAAATTAAAAGTGATTCTAAAATAACACAAAATTAAAATGCTTCACACATCTAACATATAATTAAAAAGTCATCCCAGATTAATAAATTTAGATTTTGTTTAAGTATTTAAGTTATTTAAGTTATTAGTTTTTATTAAAATAAGATAAGTAAACTAAAATTACAGTATATCCATTTTTCAATACCAAAATATAAGATTTCAAAATGCAAAATTCTATTATGAGAATTAATATGTACCACGTAAAATGGATGTTTTAATGATTATTCGTTTAACAAGCCTAGACTAAAAAAAACTTTTAATTTTTACAATAAATATATAAAAATAATCTTTTTATGACCAGGGTTGTGGAGAAGTTAAAAAAATGACAACTCCGACTCCATTTTTAAAATAATAAACGACTCTTACTCCGAGGTTTTTTTTTTAATAATTTAATTTTAATTTATATATGTATATGTATACCATCAGATCATCTTTAGTCAGCCAAGCAATGCAATGAAAATGAGCCGCTCATTTTTCATGACTCCGATTTTGGCCAAAATACCGCAACTCCGACTCCAACTGCGACGAGCCCTGCTTTTTAGACATCTTATATGTTTTATGCCAGGGATGGCGAACCTATGACACGCGTGCCCGAGGTGGCACGCTTGAGAATTTGGATGGCACACGAACGATTTTCAAGTTCAAAAAAAATATTTTTTAAGTTTAAAAAAATAAAATTTTGATTAATCTTATTACGTTTGATTAATTTTCAAATGTTGTTGTAATTGTAATTTTTAAGCTTGAAAAAAAATTAAGGAAAAAGAACATTTTTTATTTTTTCTATTTTTTTTACTGCTTGGGCACGCCACACAATCAAGAAATAATATTTGAGGATTTTTGGCACGCGGACCTAAAAAGGTTCGCCATCCCTGTTCTATGAAATAAGGTCATCGATAATTTTGCATAGCTTCCAAGAAAATAAAATTTAATCAGAACGAAATAAATTCATTAAATTTTTAATTAATAATCAAACTGTGAAGTTTGAGCGTCACTGAAGTAACATAGGAACACGCCGTAAATGTGAGTGATTTCGGATTTGGCGCTTAGAAAACCACTGTTGGCTTTGAGCTTTATTGGACTTTCTCAGAGAAACATCGATGGGAACTTTGGATATGCGGCTAATGTCAACTAGCTGTATAAATATATATATATGGATATAAATTATTAAACCTTCATTTTGGAATAATACATAAGTTGTGGTAAAACTCCTCATGTCTGACTAACATAATATTCCACATAATGATAATAAAACAGATTTTTTTTTTAGAATCTCATGGTTTAAAATAAAATATAATGTTTTGTACGAAACTTACTAATGGTAATTTCAAACATAATTGTAATTTCGGATTTTTTAACAAAGTGATCTTAAATGATACATTTATAGAATTAAAAACTTAACGGACAAGGATTACAAGGATTCCAAAAAATAGTCCATAGTTTTGACATTGCACGCTTGACTGACTTAAGATAATCTGATGGTATACATATATATAGTGTTATGGATATATTATTACTAAAAACTTAATTTAAATTCAATGTTGTTTAACTTTATTCCGTATATATTGTAAACTTTATAAATAAGTCACTTAATCTTATTATTAAAAATAATATCAAACTGATTATCGAGAAGTTTCTACTTCGTAGTAAGACGTTTCGATTTGAACTCTCGATTGTAACTGAGTGAAATTTGGAGAGAAGGATATCGGTTTAGTTGAAAGGTATATTACTACAAGTTGTCATATATAATTTAACATAGAATAGAGGTAGATGTTGTGTATACATAACAATAGGTTCAAATTAATTTATTGAAAAAATCTTCAGAGTCGTCTTTTTTTTACACGACTCCACAGCCCTGCTTAATGTACCTACTTATAATATGCAGCGTTATGCAATTTACCGTTAACTTATCTATCTATAATACATGGCAAAAATGTACTACTGTGTATTCTTAAGCTGTCGTAGATAATATATAGGTCAAAAATTGCAGTTGCATACTAATTTGGTCTGACAATATTGTTTAATCTTAAATTAACAAGGACTCTCTCCAAGCCCTCTACAGCCCATTTCTGTTATTACTTAATATGAAATGAATTTTTTAAAAAAATCAAATTGAATATTAAAATGCCACCAAGCACATTCAGAGAAAAATTAAATTATATACAGATAAGGGGAATTGTTCTTTTGAAGTAAATTATAACTATAAATAAGATAAATGTGGAAAATGTTTTGTCGTAGAAATAATAATTAATATCATGGCTTGCGCTTTTCATTAATTTGTGAGGCAACGTATAAAATTATTTCATGCCGCAGTGAGCAGGTTGAAATAACATTTAAACCAATTAAAACAGGTAAATGGGAGAAACCTACGCAATATCATTTATTAGGGACAATTTTCGGAAATAATTATAAAGCGCATGCGACTTCATTGAGGATACCTATTCAACAAATAATATATTTAGATACATCTTGGATGAGAGCTGCCCCTCTTTCCATGTGGAAATTTATTTCAAAGAACACTGGAATCTGACATGTCGTGCATACAAAAGATGTAATTAAGGCTGCGGAAAAATATTGCTCGCTTCTGCAACGACCATGCCCTTCTGTCAGCAACGAAAGAAAAGGAATTTAAATAACGAATAGGTAACATCAGTGATGAAAATTATTTACACCAATTTATACTAGACTAGTGGTCACGAACTTTTTTGGAACCTACATATTATATCGAATTCTAAAATATTGGTACGGTGGCGGGCAACGCCAAATTTTTCTTATGATAAGGCTCGTATTCTCTTGGTCTGAATTTTAATACAGTTTCGGTCATACATTCAATTCGATAACTTTGTTTTGTTACAAAATTGTACACGTGTTTTGCCTCGCCAAGTTTACGAATAAACTAAAAATTGATTCTAATTCTTAAGTTATACATTATAAAATAAATGTCGGAGTTCATCCTTTTCTACTGAATGCAGTAAAGAGATTTGATACAAACATTGATAGTCCAAATTACAAACTATGATTACTTTCATTAGGCGTGGTAAATCAAAATGGAAATTGTTTCGACAATGGTGATCCACCAACCTTATTTAAAATGTTATATACTAATGTTTCCTCTCTACTAATGACTTCATCAATTTAAAAAAATTCAAAGCTGTTGAAAAAATGAATTTCTACCACGTTACCGCCGAATCTATCAACAACAGCATAGGTATTTACACATTTATGTGATCTTTATTTCATTTAATGTGGAGAATATGATCTTTTTATGGAGGTATATCAATCAATGTTTTTCTATAAGAACTGCTTGTAATTCAGTTTCTAAGACTGTTTTGTTATTATTTTAAGAAATTTAAAATAAAAAGAATATTGCTAGGACAGGATTAGTGACTCTCGCGACACCCTGTTTATTTAGAATCGAACGGGTGGGAGTAGATTTACTAGGGACTATAGAAGGAAATCCGGTCGCAGGTGGTTAAAAGTCGTGATAAAATCCGGTTTCCTGTCGAATATATAATAATTAAACTGGGTATTATTAGGTCAGTTTAAGTTCATCCGTGCACTTGAACCGCCTGAAGATGCCAAAAGGTGAAACCCGGGTTGTTAGTGACAAAATCTGTGTGAATTTACGTAATTTGAACGATTCAAATTTAGGTATGATTCATTTAATTATATGCGATGCCTATGATTTTAAGCGGATTATTATATTTTCTCGTGTGGCACAACAAAAATCTGCTCTCAAATTAAGTCCGGGTAGAGTCCGATCTAAGCTTCTTAAAATCCGGTCAAGAATGGATTTATCCGGTCAGATGGTGACCCAAGATGGAAATATTTTTTTAAACATCACAAACACCCATGCCTGCGAACATAACTCAATAAATCAAATGATTTCCGTACTAATACATGAGCTCGTAAGATCCGTCATGGAAACTAACGACATTGATTTCTACACCACAAAACCTCCTTTCAGAGATACTCAATATAGCAGTACATATTTCAAATCGTATTATTTTAATTATTTGTTATTAAGGCATTCACCTTTACTAATTTTTCATACAAATGACATCGTTTCGAATTGAAATATAGACTTATTATTGTTCCTTCGTTTGACGCTGGAAACGTTTCGCTTTGTTCTCCCCATTTCACCTCCACCCCTTTTCCCAAAAACTTCCTGCCCAATTTGAAGAGCGTTGTGAATTTAAATAAGTTTACCCTATTATGCAAAAGTTTGTAAATGAATACAAAAGGACAGTAATAGAATTATTATTGACATATGAAATCGGCTTTTTGAAATATGGGAATATTTTTTTTTTGAAAAAGGCAACATTTATGTTTTGATATGTTTAAGTGGTTCACAAACTTTTTCATCAAATGGACAGTTTAGAATTAAAATATATTTAGTGGACTACCCTTTTTTGTACATATTTTCTGTTTTTATGAAGCATACGATTAGCTATAAATTTTGTATATTTATAATTTAAACTGACTATGAATTAAATTTGAATCATTCAAATTATGTACACTCCCACAGATTTTGTCACTAACGACCCGGGTTTCGCCTTTCGGCATCTTCAGGCGTTCAAGCGCACGGATGAACTTGAACTGACGCTTAGTAAATGGATGTTTCGTGTTTATATATTAAATAAATGTATCACTGAGTCTAAAGCCATCGCTGGCGAAAAAGGGTAAGCTCATGGGAATTCCCAAAGATTTGAGTAGTGAGTGGTTTTTAGAATTATATTTATTTGTTTGTCGGCAAAGGTTTTATGATATTATTTATGATATTATTTATATAGGGTATAGAAGCGGAGACCCAGGAAGGCCTAATATCTCGTTCAAAATCGGAAGACTATGTAACTGTGCCCTATTAATTTCTAAAATTTCCTGGAAAAAGAGCTTATGACTGTCCGTATTTGGGTGTAACATTTTTATCCCCTGTTCCTGATTGAACACGTGTCCTTCCGAAATTAAGTGATTAGCAAAAGTAGACGTGTCCTTTTTCAGTCTAAAGGCTGCCATATGCTCTAATACCCTGATTTTTAAAGTCCTCTCTGTTTTGCCGATATAAAATTTATTACAACAAGAGCATTGTAATCTATAAATTCCAGATTTATTTAGGTAATGTATTTTATCTTTATTGTTAACTAATAATTTGCCTAAAGAGCTTTTACAGTAAAAGGCTGGTCTAACACTATCAGCTAGTTGTTTTTTAATTTTAAGACTAGTATTTCCTAAATAAATGATTCTACGCCAATACCTAGTATGATCTATGTCCTTTGACAATGTACCTTGAAATAACATTTTTTCTGCAAGTTTAGTTTGTTTTTTTGATAAAAGATTGTCTATAAGAGACATATCGTATCCATTGTTGATGGCGATTTGTTTGATGATTTTTAATTCGATATTAAAGTTCTTTTCATTCAAAGGAACACTCACAAGTCTATGAATTTCTGAATGAAAAGCGGCTAGTTTATAAGAAAATGGGTGCATTGAATCCTTATGTATCACTGTATCCGAAAACGTAGGCTTCCGAAATATTTTAAATTCGTGAGAACCGTTTTCAATATTAATATTTAGGTCAAGAAAGTTAATATTCTTGCCTCCGACTTCTAACGTGAATTTAATATTTTTATCTAATGAATTTATAAAGTTATGAAAGTTAGTTATTTGTCTATCCGTTCCATTAAACAAGCAAATAATATCGTCTACATATCGGAACCAATAGACTATAGGTTTGGCTTCTGTTTTGTTTCTAAAAATTTTATCTTCTAAATAGTTCATATAAAATTCAGCTAACAACGGCGACAGACAGTTCCCCATCGCAAGGCCTTCTGTTTGTTTATAAATTTTATTGTTAAATTGGAAATAATTCTGGCCAACGCAAACATCTAATATATTTAGTAACTCTTTTGTTACTTTTGTTTTCCAGGAAATTTTAGAAATTAATAGGGCACAGTTACATAGTCTTCCGATTTTGAACGAGATATTAGGCCTTCCTGGGTCTCCGCTTCTATACCCTATATAAATAATATCATAAATAATATCATAAAACCTTTGCCGACAAACAAATAAATATAATTCTAAAAACCACTCACTACTCAAATCTTTGGGAATTCCCATGAGCTTACCCTTTTTCGCCAGCGATGGCTTTAGACTCAGTGATACATTTATTTAATATATAAACACGAAACATCCATTTACTAAGCGTCAGTTCAAGTTCATCCGTGCGCTTGAACGCCTGAAGATGCCGAAAGGCGAAACCCGGGTCGTTAGTGACAAAATCTGTGGGAGTGTACATAATTTGAATGATTCAAATTTAATATTGAAATTCCACCAAGCACCTTCAGTCGAAATCTTAAATTATGACTATGAATTATTATTACTCTTTTTTGTATACAGGAAATATTTTTTTTCACCATTTATCTTTATCCAACCGTTTGTTTGAAAATAAATCCTACAGTATAGGCACAAATTTTGTGATGTGAATACGCACTAGGGCTTGTCGGTTTTCAAAAACCGGTTTTTTTGCTAAATTTGTGACATTCGAAAACCGGTTTTTCAACTTCGAAACCGTTTGTGCCGAATTTTCCATAAACGAGTCTATAAACAAAAGGATAGAAAATTTGGATCTTTTATTTTTATGGCTTAAAGACCATATGCCCCACATCATTACCCAGCGAAAGGGTATTTTCGATATCAGGAAAATTTGTTACAAAACGATCAGTGGACGCTTTGTGTTTTCTTAAATCATATTTTCTGACGAGTAACACAAAATAATTTCTCATTGTGTATTATTATGTATATAAATAAACAACATACAAAAAATAACTTTTTCTCGCTATTTTAATTGAGTTATCCATTTTTTGCAAAACTTCGAAAACCGAATAAAACCGGTTTTAGAACAACATTGACATTCGACAACCGGTTTTTTCAAAAGTTGGTTTTTATATAAGCCCTAATATGCACCCTTACGCTTTACTCAATGGCTTAATACAACCACCTTGTAATCCGTTTTTCCATTCATTGACCATGTCATTACTTAAACCCGAAATCATCTAGTTGGTAAGCAGAGTTTTTACCATCAGGTGACCAGGTAGCACAGTGTGATTATTTTTAAATCGAAATATCAGAAAAAGTTATCTTAACAACAATTTATTTGAATGGTTACTGCTTGTTTTACAAACTCAAATATTTCTGTTATAATAAATATTAAAGACCTGTGATTAAAAATTCTTTGCGAAGCCGCAACGTATTTAAAATATTATTTATCGGACAATATCGCCCAGTGAAATATATCACGCATTTTTGAAAGATATAAATTTTAAACAAATCGCATTCTATCTTAACAAAAAACTTTTATTTTTTAATATAATACATAAAACCATATCCGTTCTTAATGTATACATTTCCGATTCCGAGTGAAATGAAAAATGAAACATATTCACAGGGTATAAAAAAAAACTTTATTTTAGGTACTAATTGATTTCCGTCCAAATAGCATACATATCGACAGTGGAAAAGAAAAAGGACGTAACCCTCAATTTTACAAAACAGCTTTTTTTCGATAATCACAATGTATACAACTTGAAACACATTCTATCAAAAGGATGGAAGCTGAAAATGCCGAATAAGTATCTAAATTTAGCTTTTAAGTTTGAAAAGGATGACCTTGTAAAAATTAAAACCAAGAAAAAACACTGAAATAAAGGTTTTTCCGAGACAATTTCTTTAATTTATATTAGGTAATGTCAATTAAACACCAGTTTAGAAGTATCCGTGCACTTCAAGGTTGTGTATAATTCATAATTTGCATATGTCACAAAATCGTGTGGGTTACGTCCTTTTTCCTTTCCACAGTCGATATACAATGTAAGCCAGTGATCGCCAAACGGTAGCTTGCCGCGGTTTTTTCGGTAGCTCGCGTAGGATATTTTATCATATTTATAAATTTGCCTATAAAATTTTATTATTGATCTCCGAAAATTAAAAAAAAAATCGAACGAAGGCATTGTTTTTTTTTACCTACTTATGTGAATCAACGTTTTCCACTATGAAGGTGGTTAAGAGTAAATATAGAAACAGACTCACAGATGTACATCTTGACAATTGCATTCGGATGGAAGTAACAAGGTGCTTACCGAGAATTAAAAAAAATATTGAGAAAAGTGAATGCCATTCTTTTCACTAATTATTTTTACTTTTATTTTTATATTTATTTTTACTCAAACTTATTTTTTAATGATTATTTTGTTTATATATAAATAATTAATGTTTTATTATAAAATGTGATGTTCTTATTTATTTTAAGTAATATAATAATATTATGTATGGTACGATAAGGGCCGATAATAAAAAAAACTATAAAGAAGGAATATGTATAGGTAGCTCACCAGACAATTTCAATTTCTGAAAGTAGCTCACATCCTTATTGAGCTTGGAGACCACTGATGTAAGCCATCCAAATATTTTACGTATTAGAATTAGAAAAATTTCAGTTTATAGGAGTCATTTCACCAATCAATATGATGAATAGGCTAAGATTGTTTTTTCTAAATCGTTTGAACGGTAAGATTTTTTCGACTCCGCAAAGAGTTGGAAGGTGCGATCTCAGCGAACGTGCCTCAATCAGATTGAGGACCTTTTAACTTTTCCGGTTCTAAGCTCAAGAAATGCGACCCCAATACCCACATTTTCTTAAATATCTATTTTAATATGGGTGATACAATGTTTATAATTAAGGTTTTCTTATATCATAGTTTTTTGAACCTTTTGTAGGTTAAAAGATATAAATTTTCGGTTACGATTTACTGCTTATTACGAGTCGATATAGTAAACAAAAGCCAGTTTTCCGTTGAAATACTTCTGAGTTAAAATGAGTGAAAATACGGTTGAAGATGGCATAAATTATTGCAATATTAAGGTTATATATTCAGAATAACTTGCTTGCTAAAAACTTACAACAGACACTGTGATGCCTCAATAATATGTCAAAAGAGCGAAGCTCGCTGTACAGTGTACATGAATGTAACTCAAATCGAATTCATATTGTATCATTTCGTACTGAATGGCATTATACATTGTATTATTCTATTACATCGTTATAGGAGGATACAGGAAGTCATGGATATGGCGCGCAGCCTACGTCATCCTGCTGAGGAACTGTTCACTCAACTGGAATAGAAGATATTCCACATCAGAAATTCGGGGAAACGTTTCATGGACATATAGAGCAACAATAATTATTGTTTGTATTGAAGAAATTTATTTTCTGTTAATTTATATGTGCGTCCAGTTATGATTATCAAAGATGAGCGAAATTATTTTTAATTGTAAATTGCCGCCTGCGTGGTCGAGTGGTCAAAGTGGTTTTCTTCGGTTACGTAGGTCACGGGTTCAAATCTCAGTACGAACAGTTTTAATAAATTGATTTTTCAATCGATGTCTTTAATTCTCTCCCAACAATCGTATCCTAAAAACAATTAGTTGATCACTAGTCTTGCCTTAGCCATATCCGTATATCTCTCTTTTTACAAAAAACAGAGGTTGAGAAACTAAGTAATAAACAGTTATCGTAGAAGAGACTTATGTTGGGATACTCCCATTAGGATGGCGTATGCTCCGCATTGGGAGCGGACATGGATTAACAAAATGTTTATTACAAAAATATAAAATGGCAATGCATGGATAGCATCACAGCTTGACATAATTTAGGGCACTTGATGGAATTTCAATATCAGATTTAAATCGTTAAAATTTGGTACACTTTCATGCGTTTTGTCACTAACCACTCGAGTTGTAGATGTTCTTTCATCTACTGTGGGATGGTTTTACAGTGAATTTCCCCCTTTTCTTATTCTTTAAAACAGTGGCTCATAACCTTTTCTAAGTCACGGTGCACTTTTGATAATGGGAAAAAGTGGCGGTGCATCAGAATTGAGAGATCGAAAAAAATATGTGGACATAATTTTTTTTTTGACTTTTTCGGTTTTGACTATTTTGCGGATTTTTCTTGAGCTGGATTCAATGATTATTTAAACATATACAGTACAAACTAAATCTTTAGCAATAATCACTTTTAGGTTGTTCACTGTCAATACTTGGTGGAAAGGCATTTTATTAGTAAAAACACAATATTCCTTTGTACTTCATTCCACTTTATTTAATATGTCAGGACCGGTTTCGCTCATTACGAGCATCGTCAACTGATAAGAAATATAATTTAGCCATGCTATTTATACAAAAATGAACAGTTATAAACTAACAATTGGCATTGAAAAGAAATTACCAATTACATTAAAAGTGATTCTAAAATAACACAAAATTAAAATGTTTAACACATCTAATATATAATTAAAAAGTCATCCCAGTTTAATAAATTTAGAATGGCGATTGAAAGTAATTTTAAACATAATTAAAATTTGGGAAATTTTCGACAAAGTGATAAAATGCTACATTAATAAAGTGAATAGGCGTAATTCCTGTGTTTCCTGTTTTCTTTAGCAATAAGGTGAAATCACCCCAAGCCTTCAAACAGAAATCAACAATTTGATTGAAAAAATGCTGTTCATACTGGGAATCGAAATCGGGAGATTCGCCAAGAAGGTTAACTACTTTGACGACTGTACCACAAACCCAACTAATCAATATTGAGCTAAATATCATAACAAACTAAATGTTTATATTTTTATGAATCTCTAGCACAATATGTATATTTATTTATTCAGAGTTTATCTTTTCATTTACACACAGTCAAGGTTACATTGAATGGCGTTTGAGCGAAATTTGCAACGTAAAATAAACTCTGCGTAAATCGGTCTCCAAAGCATATTTATATCATTATTAAAACCCTGCGATGAAATTAAATAGTGTACCTCTAAATAAAAGTTTATTGTAGCTATGTGGAATTGAATGTTCGAAACGAAAATCTCACTAAAATTTTATTTCAAAGCTATCCCTCGACAATACGTTCAGGTCAATGAAAGTGATATCTAAATAGTTTGTTTTTTTAATTAATTTTATTAAATTTACAAATAAAAACATATTTGAGTAAAATAAAATACGTGTGAACTTCTTTTTTTTCAAGATATAGTGAAATATATTTTTAAAAAATCAACAGAATCTTCCCTTATGGCAGCATAATCTTATATATAAAACAAAACGTTGTGCAATTAAATTTGACTGGCTAATTTTTAATATTCATTTTTCGAATAGCTTTTTAAATAAATTCAATAGGAGAACTAATGAATTTCTATTATTTATGTTTGACATTTTTAGAGGTGTTAAACATTTTAATTTGTGTCAGCTTAGAGACATTTATTTATTAGTAAAAACACAATATTCCTTTGTACTTCATTCCACTTTATTTACTATGTCAGGACCGGTTTCGCTCATTACGAGCATCGTCAACTGAAGTGTGAACCAACAGTGTGTTTTTACTAATATAATGCCTTTCCACCAAGTATTGACAGTGAACACCCTAAAAGTGAACATTTATTTATAATGTCTACTGTTATTTGTAAATTCTTTTCAATTACACCTTTTTATTTCAATTTGTTTTTTGTATAAATAGCACTGTAAAATTATATTTATTATCAGTTGATAATGCTCGCCATGAGCGAAACCGGTTCTGATCTTGGTAAAGAAAAGTGCAAATGAGAACAAAGGAATATTGTGTTTTTATTAATATAATGCCTTCCCACCAAGTATTGACAGTGAACACCTTAAAAGTGATAAATGTTGCTATAGTCAAACAATATACAAATCCATTAAACGGTAATGTGATTGACTAATTCCGTAAGGATTTACAAAGTAGACAAAAGCAGACAACATTGGACAAGTTAATTAAATCGATTGCAAATTAATTATCGATAAGAAATGGAATCAACTGGTGTTTTAATTGATGGCAACTCTTATTTAAAAAAAACAATAACCTTCCTTGTTACCACATCTAAAGTTTTATTTATTTAGTACAATGAAGATAAATTTTTAGCAACAATTTTTTTCGTATTTGTATAGTTTTTACTGGCTTGAAACAGATTGATGAATTTCATTTTTTTCTCACGGGGAAAATAGTCTCTACCCATATTTCCATTACAGGTGAAGAGAGCTAAGCGGTATTTTAGAAAAAAAAAAGTTAGATACGTTGTTATGCTATTTAAGCCGCGAGTAAAGTCGCAGACACGAAAATCTTTTAACAGTTGAAAAAATATTTACTTACTCATAATCGAGAAATTCCATTAAATCAAACGGAAAACAAAGTAATATATTCAACAGTATTAAGGAACAGCGTACTGAATTTCAAAACGAAATATTGAGAAATCTCATTTATAAGTTAATATTACTCAATTTGATTCTCCGCCATTTAATTATGTATCTACAGTTGTATAATATAAAATTTTCAAATACAGTAATGTAAGTAATTATATTCATTTTACTATGGAAACGATTTCATAAAATACCGCATACATATTATATTATACAATAATTACATTATTGCATTTGATGAAACTATTAGGAAAAGTCGACCAACCGTGACTGCCTTAATGATAATTGATTATATAGGCCCATTAGAGGTTAAAAAAAAGTTATATGCGTTGTTATAATCGACCCGTTATAAAGTATCGTAAAAGTGAAATAACCTCAGTTAATAGTTTAATACACATTGCATTGCAACAGTGTTTATCTCCATTAATTAAAAATATGCTATCCACTAAAACATCAAATAAATACGTGGTTGTACTTAAAAGTCCAAGATTTTTTTTACCATTTTACTAATTGGCTCACTTCAGCTCTCGAGGGTTCATATATTCGTTATATTCAATACTGCATAATTCATAATTTCATAACCATGTACATAATTTAAATACAAATTAAAAAATATATTATTACAATTGTCATTAATAAATTGTCACTTTTTTTTTGAGTAGATAATATTCTTGAAGATAAGGGAAGAAATAATTATTTTTAATTAGTAATGACCGACGATATTAATGCCAATGCGTCAAATATGTAAGTCACTCAAGATCAACTCAAGGAGAATTGAAATCACAAACACCCACTTTTAGTACTTTCGATAGATTCGGAGGTAACTTTGTGGAAGTTCATTTTAATATAAAATAAAATAACTTTATTATTACAAAATGTGACACGTGTTTCGCCTCTTTCAGAGGCATCCTCAGACAACTACTTTTGCAAATGCTTGCTTAATTACGAATGATTTTAATTTGACTATTTTGATATATTATAATAAAAATCAAATAAAAATAGAAGGCAAGGGGATGATAGAAAAACAAAGAAACGATAATGGTAATGGAAATGACATTTACGTTAATGAATGATTAACTAATGAGTTACCCACTTTTACGTTTCAAATTGAGATTGAAAAAATCCTTAACAAGACCTTACCGGGAATCGAACCCAGACCCGCTTTATTGGTAGAACAATCTCCAACCATCTAGACCACAGTGAACCGCTTTCTCTCACATATGAAGTATATATTTATACATATCGATTCTTTTTCAGCTGCAAACATTTGTTAGTATAATATAAGATTTGAATTAGGTTTAAATTATGTACATTTACACAAGTTTTGTCCCTAACGACCCGGGTTTCACATGCGTGTACATAATTTGAAATATTTAAATTTAATATCTAAATTTCATCAAGCACCTCTAGTCGAAATTTTAAATTATAAACCTAATATAAGATTGTTCATAAATTGGTGGAATAATAAATACCTTAATAAACTAAGACGTTTTCAAAGTAATAGAAAGCTAATGTTATCGTTAGGATATTTTTTCGTAAAAATAATCTATTTTTTTATTTCTTTTTAAGCATTTTCTTTTTTCGTTAGTGCAAACTGTCATAATAATTTCACGGGCATAAGTGTTGCTACGCGATACAGTGTTCCCCAAACATTAAAAGAGTTGAATATTTGAGCGCTTCTGAACTTTTTAGAGGTGTAGAATTTATTTTATTGTCCGCATGGGCCGGAGTGAGCGCCAGCTGCCCCATCGCTCTCACAACTGCTGACGGCGGGAAATCGTTGCTAGGTCACGAACGAACCATAAATATTACTTTACTTATATACAAATAGGGTATTACAAAAAAACACTGGAAATAAATAGACAAAAGCAACCACAAATCAGGCCAAGGCTTAGATTTATTTTTTGGATTAAAAGAAACGTACGTTAAATGCTAACCATACCATAGATATGTGTATTGAAATGGAAAAAAAGAGTAATTTATTTACCCTTAATATTTTTTTACATACGAAAAAAAATGTTTATTGTCACCACACTGGTAGAAGTTGGGAAGTAACAAATTCATAGTTAAAAGGCTCAAAGAAGAATCGGCACAACACATTTTTTTAGCTTTATTGAATATAAATGTAAATATGATGTCTTTGATTAACAGAATACCAAATCAAGATTCGATACTTATATTATTTAAGTGCATTTAAAATTTACATTATTTTTATGATGTGTAAAGAAGGTAATAGTTATTTTTTCATAATTATTGAACAATAATGTGGGCTTTTGGATCATATTTATTTGTGAAGATCTTTGTCAATAAGGTACATATTATGAATCACCTGAAAGCAAAACAGAATAAGAGACAAAAGATTTGTTTGAGTGTGTGCAAGTGAGCAGAGGATTCGAACTTCTATATGTGTATGTTTATTACTAGATTAGTTGGAAGAAATGAAATAATGAAATAATAAATGGGCGCTATTTTAGGGGTCTGCCTAGGAATGTCAATGGGCCATATGCTTCATGTTATGAATATGGGAGCGGACATGGATTAAAAAAATGGTTATATCACTTTAAGTTTTCCATTAAAATAAAATTATATTAGTTCAAAAGTGAGCTGGGCAAAGAGTGAGTTCCACTAATTTGGGAAGGAGCTTAAAGTATAGCGGAGGGACATTGTTTCCTTTCGTCTTCGAACCAAAAAAAGGTCTGTAAAGTTCAGAGTGATCTTCTAAATAGGTACCTAGTCTTAATAACAGGCTATATATTTAAACTTTCGTCCGGATTATAGCAATTTTCTGAGCAGCAAAAAAGTCCACTTGGTATTATTAAAAAACTTTTTATTATTATTTTTACACAAAATGATACGGACAGTAAAATGACGATGTTTAAAACACGCCTTGAAAGGTTTGCCATCGCACCATTTTGATAATTGTCCTTAATAATAACTTATATCTCGATGATTTTTTTCTTTTTAAATAACTGACGAGTAATGAATGAATATTTTTGTTTCTAAAGTCTAAGACTGAAATTAACACAATACAAATAGAAATATTTTCCATTCATTAGTGTCAAGTAATTTTATAAAGTTGTATTTAATAATCTTCTATTTGACAAAAATAACATACAATTTGACTAAAGAATGTCAAACAGACGAAACCTAAACTTAACAAATTTTACAGAAGACCTAGTGAACGTTTTTTGATTATCAAGTCAAAATATTTAATACACACAACTTTAGGTGATGTTTTATTTGTTTAATATTATTTTGTTTTCATATTTAAACAAAATGTGTGTGTAAGTCTTTTTCCTAGTTGTAATATTTACATGCTTTTTTTTTTAAAACCTAAAAGTTAAATTTAGATACAGACCAGGCATGCCCAAACCTTGAACCGCGAGTCACGTGTGGTCCTATTAAAGGTTTCATGTGGCCCTTTCGATGCTTTCAAATTTATATACATTTTCCATTTTTCTATTGGTAAAATTCATTTAAAAAACATAATTAAAATAAATGGTTAATGGATTTTAAAAAATAATAAAATTATTTTGTTTGTTTATTATTAATATAAACATATCATATTATAAATAAGTTATAAAATATGTATGTCTAACCCATCAGAGACCAATCCAAAATCCAATTTAGTAGATATATCATAATTTTGCATCAATTTTAAATTGATTTTGGGACATTGGACTCCGCAACCCAGGTAATTTGTTTGTCAATGTAAAACTTGTACAAAATTGAATAAACGGGAATTTTTTACGAGTTTCTAAATTGAATCAGTCGACGTATAATTCCCATATCAATTTCATGGCGTATACCTAGGATATCCAAAAGCCACGCCACTTCTTTGAATACCGCATAGAAAGTAGGATTTTAAGTGGTTCTCGGAAGACAAGGTACAAATAGCATGGTTTAGAAATGTGGTGCAAGCACGGGGCGTTTCGGATTCACAGAGCGTAAATTATTCATCGTTGTAAATTGAGTTTCCTAGCATTTAAATTAATTTATAAGATGCATTATTTTAATACCTTTCATTTAAAAATGAGATTTAAAATTGAAGGTAGGGAAGCATTGCAAATGATTACAATTGTTTTTTTGGCACAGCTTTAACTTAGCACTGTTGACTGTTTGGTCCTTTCTAAATTTGATGAATCTAAATGATTTTGGTTAACTTAGGTAAACGGGATGAGTGGAAAAACACACCAAAAATTATTTGGATTAAAAGAAACTTATTACAAAAATAGTTCACTGCCATTAACATTCATAAGGTGCACCATGTTGTACTTTCAATGACAAATATAATTTAGAAATAATGCATATATCTGAACCACCCTCTCAAGATGCAGTAATTGGGAGAAGACTGCTATGCCGCGCTGCATTTTCCTAATCTTTACTAAATAACGCAAGCATGAACCGTTCTTTATACTAATAATAAAATTACCGCGAAGATTCTAGAAGAGAAACGTATTTTCCATTTTTCGAAATCGCCATAAATTTATTTTACTGTATTAATATCGCATCTCAGATTCAAATTTAATATTGAAATTCCACCAAGCAGCATCAGTCGAAATCTTAAATTATAAATTATAAAAAAATCGAACATTTAACGCAATGTTAAGATACATAACACATTTTTAAACAGCTTAACGACCGCGGACGCGTGCTTGAGTCTTTGAAAAACAAAGGTTGCTGGCCGGCGGACTCATATATGCGTATAGGTGAAGTATCTGGAAGCTAAGAAAATTAAATTTGGTATAGATATTTTGCCGCCTGTGTGGTCGAGTGGTCAGCGTTGTTGGCTTCGGCTACGGAGGGCACGGGTTCAAATCCCGGTATGGACAGTTTTATAAATTGATTTTTCAATCGATTTATGAATTTCTGTTCGAAGGCATGGATGTATGTGATGTCTTGAATTCCCCTCTCCCACCCATCCTATGCTATGAACGGAGCGTATCAAGAGCGATTAGTTTACCACTATTCCTGTCCTAGCCCTATCCTTCTATCCCTACTCTCTTTTGAAAAAGAGAGGTTGAGCAACTGAGTAACAAGCAGTTCTCGTAGAAACACTTCTGTTGAGATAAACTCCATTAGAAGTTCATATGCTCCACATTGGGAGCGGACATGGTTTAAAAAAAAGATATCTCAATTTGTTTACAAATTATACTAAATTTAGTAAAATTACAATTTTTGCGAATTTTTCGTGTTGAAAAGTGCGGTCGTTAAGCTGTTAATTAACGAACGAAAACAAATTACGTAAAAGAATTTTGTATGCAATAAATATTGAATTTATTTTATTTTTCCAAAGAGTTTTTTCTTTAGAACTAGTAAATTTTACTTTCAGTGTGAGGTTTCTTTTCTTTGTTTTTGTTTTTGAAAAGTTTTCGATAAAAGTTTAATTAAACTTACAAACAAAGTAAAGAACATAATTACAAAAATGTTGTTTTCTAGAAAAAAGTTAACACATAAAGAAGGCTTCCCAACAGTAAGTAGAATTTTGTTTGATATTACCAATTTCAAAGGATTCTCGTTGCCAGGTATTGCAGGTAGAATAAGTTTGTTTCAATATTTAGAAAAGGTCTGTTTGTTTTACCACGTCAAAAATATGATTAAAGCATTTCGTATAAAAAATCAACGTGTTCTTAATAACATACGTCAAACGTTTTTTTTTTCGTTTCAGTAAAACCAAATTAAATAAATTCTATCGGTTCCGTGGGGCAATGCTTAACACAGTTGTTTTCCGTGACGGATGTCACAATTTCAAGTCCTCATCGATTTATCAATCTATGTTCAATGGTATACGTGTTTCTGATGTCTAAAATTCCCTTGCGCTCTTCCAATTTTAAAAGTCTCTTATCCTTACTTTCCGAAAAAACGAGCTTGCGAAACTAAGTAACAAGCGGTTCTCGTAGAAAACAGTAGAGATACCTCCATTAGAATATCACATTCTTCGCAAAAAGAGTTAACATGGATTACAAAAAAATAAATCTATGGAAACATTCATTTTTTCAATTTTGAATATCTTAACCTTCCAAGGACCAGCGTGACCATATGGTCACAGTAAACACCGTTGTCTATTGATCCCACTATTCATCTTTTTTCTACCTGAATATCATATTTGGTTAAGAAGGGTACAGACTTCAGTTAGTCATCAGCTGTGGGAACAGAAACGGTCACCAAAATCACACACGATTTTTTGAATTTCCGTTTTTTTTAATGGACTTTTTGAAACTTTTAGTTTTTTTTTTATCAAAAAATCAAATTATTTACAGTTCTTTAGATAATATATTTGTATTGAAATTATGTTGTAGCTAAAGCGGTCAAATTGTAAATATTTTAAAAAATTTCACGCTTAGCTATATTTCAACCCCGAATCTGTACGTGCCCATACGGTCACGCTCGTCCTTACTACTTTCCGTACACAATATTACACGGTAATAAAAAGATGAGCATAACCATATAGTCATGCGGGGTTTCTGTTTAATTTAAAAAAAAATTGTTAGAAATAAAAGATACGCGTGACTTCAATATGGCTTAAAAAATATTTTTTTTCATCGAATAAAAGCTCTCGTCTCTCGAGGGTTAATTAAAGAAAGGTTTATAAATAACAAACTGTATTCAACATTATGTGATTCAACATAGCTCATAAAAGCTTATTTACTTAAACGAGACTAAAATCGAATGAAGAATATTCAGAAGTATCCTTTTTCACACATTTAGTTTTTTACGGACATCGAGAATAAGAAAATCGATTTTGAATGAAACTGCATTTGGAAAAACGAACGCAATGAATGATAAAAAAAACTAGCTGGCATTTATGCATTAAGAAAATAGAGCAACGTTTCGACTTGGTTGCAAACATTCTATAAAAGAAAGTAAACGTCTCTTCTAAAAACAGGATTTGAACAAAAATAATAAAACATTTGTCAAGTTAAATCGTTATGATTGACAATATTGACGTTATCTGTAGTTTAAATAATAATGTGTACTTTAAGATTTTTCCAAAAGGTGCATGATTGAATTTCCATATTCAATTTAAATCTTTCAACTTTTGTACACTAACTACTACACGATATTTTCCGGAACATCCCACTCGAAACCCGTTTTTTTGGTGACAAAACCTTCACATTTGAACGTTTCAAAGAGTCTGTGGTGTAATGGGAAACGTCGTTGGCTTGCGTAACGGATGTCACGGGTTCGAGTCCCAGTACGAACAGATATTTTTCAAACTGGATTTCCGTTGAAGGCATGTATGGATGTTTTTAATGTCCGCTCCCTCTCACCTTCTCACTATTCCAAACTTAAAATAACGTAGCAAAGCGAGTACGATTAGCTAACCACTAGTCTTGTCCTAACCGCATACTCTTTAAAAAAAAGGAAAGGTTTGAAAAAAAATTGTAACAAGCAGTTTTCGCAGAAAAACTTGCGTTAATATACCTCCATATGGTGGTTGTTTACTCCACATTTGGAGTGAACATTAATTTCAAAAGAATTGTGTATAGAAAAAAAAGCTTTTAACTTTAGTACAAAAGAAAAAAGCTTTAAAAGGTTCAGTCGAAATTTTAATTTTAAAAGACTCATTAGCACTTTTTTTTTTAAATATAACATTCATATTACCCAGCTGATATCCTTTATATGTGTATTCAGATGTTTGTTTTTATTAAAACCGTATTTCGGTATCCCGTAAAATGTTATCCTAATCATATGTTTTAAGTATACGTTAAAATTTGGCTAAATCAATACTGGCTTATTTGATAACACAAAAACAAAGATTTTTTCTCCAAACCTGTGATATGTTATATTGACAATCTGTAGACGACTTAAATTAATTTTAATAACAGTAAGCTAGCATCAATTTTCAGGGATAAATCTTGGAATTTTATCAACTGTGGGATTGCTTTATTATTATGATTTATACCATTTATCAGTGATAACGAATAATTGGTTTGAGAGATTTATTTGGAAATTTTATTTTACTATTCAAAGTATTACAAAGTGAAATATTTGCGTTCAATACTTAATTGAGTTAATAATAGAAGTAACTTCTCACCCATGTGGCACTAAAAACGAATTAGCTAACCGCTCGTCTTGTCATAACCGTATCCTCATATTATTTCCGCTTCGAATAAGAAAGGTTGAGCAGCTGAGTAACAAGCAGTATTCGTAGAAAGATGCTGTTAACGTAGGCTTTATTTGGACTCCATATGGTCCACACTGGGAGCGGCAATGGTTAGAAAATAAATATTAGAAAGGTCAAATTATAACTTTTCTTTTATCGTTTTGTTTAATGAATTTTATATGAAACTTCCATTATGGATTAGTAAAACAACTTCACTTAAGACACTGTAGTTATGATAGAAAAAGAAAATATAAAATCTGAATAACTTTTTTTGTCATTATTTCAACATGAATTTCGGTGATATTTGTAATATCAAACAATTGATAAATACGCTATTCTAATCAAGCAATGTATTTTTTCATTTATCATCATTACGTAATAAAACACTAATTGAGTTTTTTGGATAAAAATCACCTTCGAATGATGATTAATTGTAATTTCATTTAAATAAGTAAAACATCAGATACGGCATGCAAATTCAGAGATTCTTATAAGAACTATGATTTTTCGTAATTAATACCAATAAAAAGTCGTCGTGCTTGTCATGAGCTATACCGGTATTGATCATATCAAATAAAAAAATAATTTGTATTTTATTCTTTGAATACTAATATTTTATTACACTAGAGATAGAGGACGATTTTTGGCAATAGGCAAACTAAAAACTAGAATCCAATGGCCCTGCTTGTGAATGACAAAAAAAGCTTAAGAAAATATTTGCAACCTCTGGCACAAAAAAATGTGTACCTATGTGTTTGAAATTCGTGAGGCCTTATTAGATTTATCGGTGCGAACAACCAAGGCTTTATTTCTCTCTTTCGAAAAAGGAAAAAAAACGGAGAGAAAAAAGGTTTTCGCGTATGACAGGGCGGTAACATTGACGAATTTGTGTCTAACCTCACCTAACAGCTTTCGGGGATCAAAGAGTAACGTTGAACGAGTAAAATCGGGAGCTTTTATTTAAAAAATAAACTGATTTTTTTGCAACATAAGATACGAAGTATCTATTTCTTTGTTTGTGAAATATTTAATAGTAAAGTTGTACTAAGTAGTACCTAAGAAAAAAGCAAAATATAGTACACACTTTTGACATCACGTATTCGTTCTTGCAGTTGCAATTTTCCGCACTAATTGAATAGTTTCTTCCAATATGTGTATCAGTTTCTTTGTTTTGTTTAATTATTAAATGAACAATGGTAATTTTAGTTTTAATACCTTAATTCTCTTATTATTAAACGTTTATAATAACTTTCCCAACATTTTTTTAAATCAAGAAAGGTAATATATTTCATATCAGCTGAAAGTAAAACCAAACTAAATTTAAAAATAGCAGTAGTTGGGAAGCCCTCGCGCACTCATTCCAGGTTGGCGCGCACTACAAGACAGTTGCTCAATTAATATTTGATCGGTCCGCGCAGCCTCTACACAGCCTCCGCGCAGCCTTTAAAATTTTCGCGCAGCTAACCCTTCGGCTTAGAGGGAACGTTGCTCACGACTTCGAATACCTGATTTTTACTCGTTACATATTACAAAACCTTACTCGTTTACCAAATTAAAATTTCGCTCGTCTTTCAAAATGTTCGTATACCCACTTATTCATATTCATAAGACCATATTTGCAAATAGTATCATTCAAAACATAGATTTTATAACATAAACACACGAAGTTATTAAATATACCACTGTAGCCAGTGAGGGATGATTACAGAAGGTTTTATCACTTTTAAGGTGTTTACTGTCAATACTTGGTGGAATGGCATTATAATAAAAATAATAAAACATTTTAAGTACTTTTTCCACATAAAATTTATTGAATCAGGACAGGTTTCGCTCATGGTAACAGTGATATTTATACAAAAGTTCATACCTTGTTTTTCTTACTTAACTTTTGTATAAATATCACTGTTTCATTGTATTTCTTATCAGTTGACAATGTTCACCGTGAGCGAAACCGGTACTGATCCAATAAATTTCATGTGGAAAAAGTACTAAAAATGTTTTATTATTTTTATTAGACGGTTTTATGTTAGTGTACTATGAATTTACCACAAAAGCTTTCCAGTTTACGTATTTCAACAAAACATTTTCCATTAAATATTTATTACTCTTCACAGTTTATGAAAGTTTGCGTTAAAGTGCCGTGTAAAACAATAGAATCATTGAATTGTGATGAATTGGAAACGAAGCTCCAAAGGCTTTTATAGGGCAAGTTTCGATGAACTTTAAGCTTTTGATTTTAGACACTGGTACTATGAGTATAATTAATTCAGAGCTAACTTTCATAAGAATGATGTGATAGAGGTGTTGTTTGGAACACTGTCTAAGTTATGTTTGGAAAATATGCACACTACATACATGATTTTCTTGTAATAATATCAGAAATGATACATCAAATAAAATGAAAAGTGTTTTATAGTATATACTTTTTATAATCGCTCTCTTTCTTTCGTTTTTAAAAGTATTTATTTTTGACTTTAAGATAATCACACGTTTACGATTTTTAATTTTTCGACTTTTCGTTGCTCGTTGAAAATTTTGTTTTTTAATTTTACTTAGTGTGTGCTTTTTTCCTAAAACGAATGCTCACAGATGAAGTCGGTAGATAGCCGAAAAATAATATTTGCCAAGTAAGTTAAATGACTGATTACATACATACACTCTGTATTTACTGAGGCAACGGACACACAGCATTACACGATCAAATCCAATTGCCTTTACCAGTGCTGTTTTACGGTAGCGTATCATTACACATGACAAAGGCTTCGAGAAGGGATGCTTGCGTCAGCTAGTGAAGCCGAAATGGTTTGATTTTGTCAAAAACTCAGAGGTGAGAACATGAAAGATCGACTTGCTACATCAATGATCATGGAGAGTCATTTCGCCTTCTGGCTAGAGAGGTAAAGACGATGCAGGTGCCACGTAAATTATATGGCCAAAGAAGATAAAGATTATTTACATCGACTTAAAATTGAGACAAAAAACTTGGACGGGTGATATAAAGAAAAAAAGGGTACAGTTATATGATTTTCTGTATTGTATTGTCTACTTTCAAACAAATATTGCATAAAGGATACGTGCATATCTTTGTGAAGGTGCACTAAAAAACTCCAGTAAAAAATAATTTATAATTCAACTTCAGAGCGCCCATTAAGGTAAATAAGTTTGTAACGTTGGCAATTTTAAGCAACGTCTGGAAAGAGTTTCGTGCAATAAGCATTAAAGAAAGAATATACCTAATATCTACCCAAGTAATGATTTATTTCCACTTCTTTGTCTACTTGTTCTTGAGCGCATAAATTCGCATAAAAGCAAACATTTCAAGAATTTATCGCGGGCACTTTATTTGTGTAATACTTAAAATGAAAAAAAGCTCCGTGAGTAAAACGAAAATACAGAAACTGAACTCACACTTATTCAGAAAAAGCTTTGTACTTTATTGCAATCAGTATGCAAAACAACAGAAAGTAAAACCCAGCTGAATTTACTATTTTGATATATTTATTTTTTCAATCAAAACATATGATTCTACAATCCTTACGAATACTAAATGTTGACTTTGTACAAAGCGCTTCACAACAATTTTTACTCAGTTCAACCAGTGCTCCTCATATTTTTATACCACTGCATTATTAACTGTCTTATTAAAAATATGTAACTACACAATGCTTACAAATATTTTATGTTAACTTTATACAAGGCGATACACTATAATGCTGCATTTTAATCAGTTAAACCAGTGCTCCCAAAACGTTTAATACCACGGCCCACAATACTGAAAAAAAATACCACGACCCTTGTATATTAGTTTGCTATATTTACTGTTTCATTAAAAAAATGTGATTATGCAACGCTTACAAATATTTCTTGTAAACTTCATACAAGGCACTACACTGCAATGCTACATTTTTACTCATTTCAGCCAGTGCTCCCAAAACTTTTGATACCACGGCCTATAATACTTGAAAAAATAATCCACGTATTATTTTGCTATAAAATATGTGATTCTACAATGCTTACAAATATTTCTTGTTAACATTAAACAAGACGCTGCACTGCAATGCTGCATTTTCACTCATTTCAGCCAGTGCTCCCAAAACTTTTGATACTACGGTCCACAATACTTGAAAAAATAAACATATGAAACAATAAAAGACGATTGCTGCAGACTTGTTTCGAATGGAAATGGCGTTTTAAAACACTAAGCAACTCTCGAAGCATTGTTTGGATAAAAATAAAGTAGGTACAAGTTAAAAAAATCTTGTTCAAAGTTTTGTAAAAAAAAACTCATTTTGTTTTAAAAAAATTCCAAATTTTAGTTGGGTTTATAATTGACATCATTTGCCACTTATATTTATTATGCTTTGATAATTTTTAATTGTATTTTATAGGTGTTAAGCATTTTAATTTTGTGTAATTATAATGTAATTTGTAAATCCTTTTCATTGTTAGTAGTTGCTTCCACCTTTTATTTCAATTTAACTTGTATAAATAGCACTGTTTATATATTTTTCTTATCATTTGATAATGCTCGCGATGAGCGAAACCGGTCCTGATCAAATAAGTTTTATGTGGAAAAATTACTAAAGATCTTTTATTATTTTTATTATAATGCCATTCCACCAAGTATTGACAGTGAAAACCTTAAAAGTGACAGTTACAAGTTATTTATTGTAGCAGATATTAAAAAATACGCAAAAGTTTTGAGAAGTTTTATAAAATTTTGCATTTTTTTAAAATCGGAGTCAAAGTACATTTATAAATGCCTAAGTTTCAGTCACGGTTGTTTCATGACTTAACAACTCCAGACTTACAGAATTGATGATAAAATACTAATAACATACCACTTTGAGATGTTGTTAATTAATCGGTATTTGATTGTATTCAAAACAGAATTCCAATTAATTTTCAGCTACTCCTAACTCGGCTACATACCTGTAAAAAGAAAAAAAACCCATTAGCAAAAACAACAATTTATGTGAAACACTATTTTAAGGTAACCATTTTAAGTTCTTGCTTAAAAGTCTTAACGACCCTAATAATTCAAAGAAAACCTTGCGAAACTTAAATATAAATATATGGCGACGCCTGTCGGTTTTTATATTACTTTTATAATTAAAATCGAGATAAGGTAATTGGATACTAATTTCATCAGCGCAATAAACATTTATCTTCTCAGTTCTCACGCTATACATATTATTGAAAAAGGTTATCAATTAGTTATCTCACCATGCCTAACGGCAGTAAAAATCAATGTTTAATAAAGCTCGTTTAAAACGGCGTTTGGATATAAGAGTAGATTAATTTACATCAAACATATTTTGACAAGTAGTGACTTTATTAAAAACCGGCTTCGCTGGTCAACGTCAGTAGCTTCTGATGAGGATCTCACAGGATGAGTCGTAGAATGATCAGAATTTTTTTTCAAATCAATGTATCGACTTCTATTCGAAGGCATAGGTGTTTCTGGTGTCTAAAAATTCCATCCTCATTTGCAATCCTTAAATAACGAGGCGTAGCGAGAGAGATTAGCTAATTACTTGTCGAGTCCTAGCTCTATACCAGTGATGCACAAACCGCGGCTCTTTTAGAATTTTGTGGCGACCCTTAAATCTTTTTCTCAAACATATTTTTTTTTAACGTAAAAAAATTATTTAATAAATGTAAGCAAGCTTTTTCTTCAATGAAGGAGAATAAATCTGTTTATAGAAACAGGCTTACAAATATTATGTCAAATTAAAAAAAATAGTTAAAAATTAACAAAGACCAAGAACGCATTAACCTATGAATTGCACATAAATGAAACATAAATATTTCACAACGAAACGATTTTTAATAAGCAGGTACTCATAATCCTTTTTTTTATGGCCTATTTATTTTCGAAATAACACGGTCAAAATAATATAATGGAACCTATTACTCATTAAATTAATCTTTTTTACACGGTTTTAAGGCTGTTTTACATAGAACGTACATATGTTCTGTATAACAAAAGATTGAGCGTACTTTAAATCATTTTCTTCTTTGCGGTCCGAACCCACGATAATTTGTTTTATGCGGCCCGCTAGAAGGTAAAGGTTGTGCATCACTGCTCTATACATTATATATCCCTACTCTTCAGAAAAAAAGTATGAGTAACTGAGTAACAAGCAGTTCTCGTAGAATGGCATATGTAGTCGTCCTCTGCTCTCAATTGTAAAGGCATGGGTGTTTATTATGCCTATAATTACCTCCTCCCTTTGCGGTTCTTCAACACCTCCATGCCCATAATGCAAACGTAAATAGTTGAGCCATTAAATCATTCAATATTTCTCTTAATATTGTCAATAAGTATTTATCATTTTAGGTATTCTAGCATATATACATTATTAAAATTATTTTTTAGCTTCTAACTTAGGTTTAAATACTGTCAATAAACAGTGAAACTGTTTATTGACAGCATGGCAGGGAACGTGATTTTTTATGATGGTATGTTACGGGTTAATAACGGGGCTAGTGAATGAGATAGGTTTACAGCTATTCCTGTTCTAGTCCTATTTTTTCTAAATATATCTTTTCTCTTTTAGAAAAATATAGACGTTGAGCATCTGAAACACTAGTACTAGTATTGACATTAAATACAGATAGACTCTAAAAGTAACACAAAGAAATTATCACAACAATAGAATTGATTCAAAGCCCTTCAGATTTCCATTTGGACATACAAATCATCCACAGAATGTCTAAATTTTAAAAGCTTTCCACGCTCACAAATGCTTAAATGAGGGGGCTTAATCCCCTTATAAAGGAAAAATGATTAAAACAAAATAATAATATGATGAAAGAAATGATAACACAATGCATTCAATGATCACACCAGAAAATTTAATTGCCTAATTATTTCGGACTTGAATTAAAGCCGCAGCGACAAAAAGTTAAAACGAGATTTAAAAAATAATACGAAATAAATCCGACAACATCAAAGGGAAAGACAATTCTTTTTAAGCCATTCTTGGTTTGGTTATGCAGAGTGAGCCACAAGTGTCCGACAACCCTTTGGGGTCTACAATTCCTTTTTCACGTGATCCGCCCTTTGGGGGATTTTGCATAAACATTCATGACTAACCGCATACCAAAGTAACATTCTACTCGCGATCCCGGCAGGGTCAAAAATACTTTAATAAACATCAAATAAAATAAGTGTAGCACATGGATCTGTAAATTGAAGTAAGACCATTTTTACTCTTACATGCTATATATATTTCTGTAATAGAGTAAAAATAGCAACGTATTCAGTTAAACAGTTTTTATGTTATTAGTTGATAGTTATTTCGGCTTTCGCCATCATCAGAACTATGTTCGAACTTACATTTTGTTCAGCTGGCTCAGCTATATACTGGCTTCGAAGAGATATACAATACATCTTGTTATTCACTCTAACATCCAAATTCATATTACAACTATAGTATTACATTTATTAAATATGACTTTAGTGTTTCGAAGAACGATACGGAATATGGGATATTTCAAAGGTAAATTAGGATAAATTAAACTGATATTTATTATTAATTTCATTACGGGTTATAGCAACGGTGATGGATTAATAATTGTTTGTTCACTTAAAATATTTTTTTGTGCCTATTAACACCTCCATGCCCATGATGCAATCGTAAATAGTTGAGCCATTAAATCATTCAATATTTGTCTTAATATTGTCAGTAAGTATTTATCATTTTAGGTATACTTGCATATATACATTTTTAAAATTATTTTTTAGTTTCTAACTTAGGTTGAAATACTGTCAATAAACAGTGAAACTGACATGCCATCATGGCAGGGAACGTGATTTTTTAGGATGGCATGTTACGGGTTAATTTCAAGTTGTTCCAGTAAATTTAGTTTTGGACCTTCATTACAAAGATGTAAAACGGTTGGCGCTGAACCCAAATCCATGTCATGAAACTCAGCAACAAAATTGTTTGCAAACCAATAAGCCAACGCTGGTAATTTTGGTAAATTCGCAAATTTCTGGACTTTAGAAATTGGTATGAAATTGTTTCAAAAATCCCATAATTTCAAAATCTTCGACCAAAGATTATATAATGTCAACAAGACCGGCGCTACCATTCAGGCGAAATAGGCAACCGCCTAGGGCTCAAACCATTAGGGGGCGTATAAATGGAGTATGAAAATTATTTTTAAATTCCCTAATAATAAATAATAATAATCTACATTTTTTTTTATTTTGATTTTTGTATTTGTTCGTTGTTATTATGTATAGTATTCTATATGATTAAAAAAAGATAGGTTGAGCGACTGAATAACAAACAGTTCACGTAGAAAAAATCTGTTGAGATACCTTCATTAAGAGACCATATGCTCCACGTTGAGAGCGGACATGGATATAAAAAAATCTAATGATACCTAATCGTTTTTTTCGTTCTTATTTCAAAAAAAAATTGAACGATTTGTCAAAAAGTGGGCGCGCCAGTAATCATTGCCTATGAGGCCAAATAGCCTCGCGCCGGGACTGTGTGTCAACGTTTTTTTTTACTGCGGCCTTATGGTTTGTTCAATAAATAATAATAATAGATCTATGATATAATAGATTAATTTAAAATTTATGGATAAGCCTTAAAGTTATTTTGGCCGAAAAACATTTTGTAAAATTATCATTTATATCACCTTTACCTCACTTTATGTGACTTGTATGTTTCATTAGAGGAAAATGTCTTTGACAACTAAATAACGTTTGCGAGATTCAATATAGCACAAGTTAATACGGAAAGGATGCGCAATACCGGATGCAGATAACGTAACGAAGCTGGTAAGCAACAAGTGGTCTTCAAACCAAAATGAAAAAATAACTGTTTTATTTTGCCAACCATATTTGTGGACTGTGGAGGATATGGACCTTCAGTGGAGCATTTTCTGATATTTTTTGTGTACAGTCACTCGGCAGGGTTGTGAAAGGGATAGTAGTTAGTCTGTCGTTTTCTCCTACGTTCCATTTTTTACGATCGGATAAATAAAAAAGAATACATAATTAAATATCTTAAAACACAAAGCCATAAATAAAAATCAGCTTTTGACAGTGAGCGATCAGGGATTCGAGCTCGTGTATATCACAACTCAAAAGAATTAAAGACCAATAACGTTCACCACTTGCAACTAAAATACGGTTATTTTCTACCAATAATTATTTCTACAATTTATACCGAATTATGTACGGTAAATATTAAAAGAAATAAATTCAACAATTGGTGAGCTGCGTACAGTCGAAAAAGAAAAAAAAATACTTGAAACGTTACATTTGATGATACATCTTCAAGAGACCAAACACGTATTGCAATTTTTAACGCAAATGGAGTAACAAAGTTACTAAATTAAATTGTATATCACTTTAAGGGTTTTCACTGTCAATACTTGGTGGAGAGGCATTATATTAATAAAAGCATAATATTCTTTTGAACTTTATTCCACTTTAAACTGTACATATTGACGGCATAGTTTCACACAGTTAGAAAATTGTTGTTTTGAGAAATGGCTGAACAAAAAGTTGTATAAAAGTGATAATTATTATTTGTGTCATTTTTTCAGTGAATCATTTTGTAATTTTTATCAGTTCTATTTAAAATTATTGAAACGTTGTCAAAACCATAACATTTTATTTCCAGTTTTATTTATATGAAACTGAAAGAAGATTGTTTATATTTCTATATTTCCATTTGAAAAACTTCTGCCTGGCGAGAGAAAATTAGCAAAATGTTCTAGCTATTGTTTTGTGAAACTATATAAAAAAAGGCATTTGAATATAATGACTCAAAACAGAAAAAATCAAAAATTTGAAAAAAAAAAATGTTTTTACTGGGGACTTAAACTTACGAAACCCGTCACGGAAGCCAACGACATTGACCACTGCATCACGGACAATTAACAAATACCAATCAAATAATCCACTTGATATCGCAAAATTAAAGTACGTTTAAGATAAATAATAATTGTAATAAAAAAAAAATAACCAACGATTAGCGACGCCTTTTTGAGACAGCACCTGACCTCGAAGCCAGCGATTCTTATTGGCAATCAAAACAAAGGGTGTGTGGCACGCATACAAAGATACTGGCTTGTAACCATAAGCCGTATCTTGTCCACATCAAGTGACATTGACGCCTCGACTTTTTGTTATTGTTGTACTGTTTTATTTATTTTCTGTCGATAAAATATAGTTATAAAATATACTTTGCAGTAAAAGTCACGATAAGTAATCCAAGATTTTAACTATTGTTGAAATGATTATACAAAAATATTATTAACTCTTTGTACGCGTATGACCGCTATGCGCGTCATAACTGACATGCCCTCAACGGGCATTGCGCGGGGTTTTAAGCCTCATATAACAGCAATCTCTAATGTTTTAAGGTTTAAAATCGGTTGAATATATTACTGAATATATATATTATCATAAAAACTTTTTATTACACTGTTTGTCTTTCTAAGTGTATCATGTATTTAACTGTGCTCACTATATAATTCCTTACACCACCCAAGGCGTAACGAACGTTATACGATGTTCAGTTTTGTGCTAGGAATGTCCCGGAAACAATCAACCAAAACTTGGCGGTTTGCCAAGTTTAAATTTTAAATTTCAATTTAACTTGTATAAATAGTACTGTTTAATTTATTTTTCTTATCAGTTGATAATGCTCGCGAGGAGCGAAACCGGTCTTGATCAAATCAATTTTAAGTGGAAAAAGTACTAAAAATCTTTATTATTTTTTATTAAGAAGTAAGTTATTGTTCTAGCTTCCTCTTAATTCTAAGGGAGACAGTTTATACATAGTAAACCTCAATGCCTCTGAACATACATATTACCTTTATATAAAATGATAAAAATATTAAATAACTCTAGCGATGAAAGCTCAAAAAGTTGATTACTCAGTTACCGATAAGGTAAATTATTAATTTAAAACGTCGTCGAAACTTTCTTCAGAAATGTTACGACTATTCGAAACTGCATTATTATAGCATCTGTACTAGTTATAGGTTCACTCCGTTTGCCCGACCGTACCACTCGAAAATATTTTCTTCCAATTTATTCAACACTTTGGCACCCTGACAATGTTATGAATGGAAAATTTATATCGATAAACTTATCATTTTTCCCTTGCACCGGTGAACACACTCGCATCTCGGATAAATGGAATGATTCTTCCGGTCGTGCTTTCGCTTCGGGGTCACAAATGACAGCATACATCGAGATAACACCTCACGGGACACACGGGGTCTATTTTACCCCGATTGCTATAAATCATTTAAGATTTATTTCAAATGTTTGTACTTTTTGGCGCAGTCCGCGATTCTGCAATCAGTGACACTGGAAATTTATTATAATATAAGTTTTAAATATAAATTTATACTATTTTACTAAATATGCAGGTGTTATGATTATAAAAAGGGATCTTTGGGTTAACTCTATAGTAAGGTTATTTGTTTATGAACGGTAAATCTTATACATTTATTCGAGTTCTTATCATGTAAGAATTATAAAAAATAGGTTTGATTTTTTTTCCTGTAGCACGCGGAGAGAGGGCTAGACACAAACAATCATAATATCATTTTAAAAAAAACTCAAATAAAGGTGCTTGCTGGAATTTCAATATTAAATTGAAATCGTTCAAATATAGTTCATTTCTTTTCGAGATTTTCAGGTATTAAAGTCGAAAATGGGCTTAAATGAAATATTATGTTCATGAGACGACAAGGCCGCACAAAAACTGTTGGTTCGCATTCTTGTAGTTTGCCTTAGCTAGCAATGAATGTCAATTGAAAAAGGAAAATCTTAATTAACTTTTTTACTACAAACTAGCACAAAAATTCGTAAAAAAATCATTAACAATTTTTTACTCATTAATAGAAAAAACTTTCACAGAATCTGAAATAAATGCATACCTCAAAGCATTTCTGATGATAGATTCGTTTAAAAAATCAATTTGTAATATTTTAACGTAAAATCATTGTGAGTTAATAAATTGTTCACATTCCTTTTTTTTGTTGCTGACAGAAGAGCGTGATTGCTTCAGAGATAACCAATCAACGGTAAGGACAGTTCACACGAAGATAATATGCATATTACACATACATACTTACATACATACTTACGTACATACTTACGTACATACTTACATACATACTTCCATACATACATACAAACAAATAAGCCATTCAGTACATAGTCATTTTCATAATGCTAGAAGTCATATTTGCAGATATCGCTAATATATACATAGTGTAATTTTTAACTTTTCCGGTTATAAGCTTAAGAAATGCGACCTCAATACCCATATTTTCTTAAATATCTATTTTCATATGGGTGATAAATACAATGTTTATAATTAAGGTATTTTTAAATCATAGTTTTTTGTACCTTTTGTAGTTTATATAAATATGCGATAACGCGAGTATGCAATAACGAGATAAGCGCCCGCTTATCAGCGATCGTTTGTAAGATAACTGCGCTGAACGCGTCAGTTGAAAATTTATATTTGTATCGGAATGACGTCTTTTTTACGCGCAACTTAAAATATGATTATTTATTAAAAAACCACGGATTTTTATTTAAAAAAAAGTATGAGGAATTATGCAGAGAGCTATTTTAAAGCTCTCAGACTATTTTTTCTTTTTGAAATTCATAAGAATAAGGCCAATAATGAGGAAACCATCGGCAGAGAAGTATTTTTCTAGTCTCCGAGCCGCGAGAGTTAAATACATACTGAATCTTTAGCACTAGATGAGATCTTTAAATCATCGCTTGTCGTATGAGGGTTGTGGTTGCCTGTGCAAAATTCTCAATTCTCGGCGATCTCATTTCAATTTTGTGGCATCCGAGTGAAAATGGCGTGTGATTCGAAATGAAATGTGCCTTCGTTCGCGATAGGGGAACATCATGATTGAGCGCTTGCCTTAAAGACGTCCTACTTCTTTGTGGAATTGATCTCTGAAGATATCGATGTATGAAAAGCAGGCTTTTCTACGAAACGTTTTAAAGCAGTCGATAGGTAATATTAAACGTTTTCAATGATTGGAGGAGAAACGATTTAAATATTTAGAATGATCATTTATTTTAAATCACACCAATTTACTTTTTTATACTAGTGAATTGATAATTTAAGATTTCGACTGAAGGTGCTTGGTGAAATTTTAATATTAAATTTGAATCGTTCAAATTATGCACATTTTCACAGATTTTGTCACTAACGACCCCGGTTTCGCCTTTCGGCATCTTCAGGCGTTCAAGTGCACGGATGAACTTAAACTGATGCTCAGTAAATGAATGGTTCGTGCTTATATAATAAATAAATGTATCATTGAGTTTAAAGCCATTGCTGGCGAAAAGGATAAGCTCATGGGAATGACCAAAGATTTGAGTAGTGACTGGTTTTAAGAATTATATTAATTTGTTTGTCGGAAATGGTTTTATGACTATATTTATATAGGGTACAGCAGTGGAGACCCCGGCATATTCAATATTTCATTTAAAATCGGAAGGCTATGCAGTTGTATATAGTCATAAAATCTTTGGGCATTCACATGAGCTTATCCTTTTCGCCAGCAATGGCTTGAAGCTTAATGATACATTTATTTATTATATAAGCACGAACCATTCATTTACTGATCGTCAGTTCAAGTTCATCCGTGCACTCGAACGCCTTGAAAATGTACATAATTTTGAACGATTCAAATTTAGAATTGATAATTGTTTATTCGACATGATAAATTATGACCGTCGTGATCAACAGCCATCATTTTGATCATTGCGGATTTATTGATCAATTTTTATGGTCCGTCATATGAATATAATATGGTACAAGGAAGTGATAATTCTCACCTTTATATATGTAGTACTCAACAAAATATATTTCAAACCGTACAGTTTTGTAGTAGTATTTCCATATTCTTTTTGGGTAAGAAGATTATAGTAATAAAATGTAACACAACATAGCAAATGAAACTTTCACTTTCAAAATATGACCATGTAAACAATACTGTCGGAGTTTTTAAGAAAAGGTGATATTAATAAAAACACAATATTACTTTGTACTTCATTCCACTTTATTAATTAGGTCAGAACCTTTGTCAGCTGATCTATTGACAATGCTCACAATGAGCGAAACCGGTCGTGACCTAATTAATAAAATGGAATAAAGTACAAAGTAATATTGTGTTTTTATTAATATAATGCCTTTCCACCAAGTATATACAGTGAACACCTTAAAAGTGGTAAAAGGTGATATTTTGACACTAAATTACATGAAAACTATGAAGGTTTTATCAGCGTAAAAAATATGTTTTGTTCATTTGGGGTCAAAATACACTTTATAATCAAAGATGTCTGAGTTTTTACAAAAGTGTATTTTTCTCTGTTCAGGAAAAAGTGGATCTGGTCATATTTGATAATTTGCTCCTTAAATTTACTCGAATTTTTACAATGACGTGTATTTTTTAGCTGGTGAGCATTTATAATAAAATTAGATGAAGAGTAGGTATAATTCAATTTTCGGTACCTTATGAAATGAAAAAGATTTGTTTTTATGAAAGTCACCTTAAATAATAAATATTATTTGCAGTTTCTGCTTAATGCACAAAACAAGTAGGACAACTCAATTTATCTGTATAATATCAATTTATCTGTATAATCTGTTCATGGTTTCCAGGCGACCGTCGGTTTCTGCTTAAACAACAAGAGAAATTCATAGAATAAACACGAAGTACGTGTTGAAAACGAGAAGCGATTTAAATGCAGTGACGTACACTGAGGTATCGGATAAATAAATAAATCAATCGTGAATATAACACAAACAACGTATCAGGACTATTTCGAAGATGAAATTAAATCTACAATTATAACATATTTGTTTTCTAGCAAAAAAATCTTTCCGTGTTTTACTAGGGTACTCAAGTTGGTTTCCCACCAGCACCCGTTGTGTATATGCAGCCAACGTTTGATGGCCGCCTTCCACGACGCTATCGACAGAAAAAAGGAGTCTACCCCTCACATTCATGGCCCGAGCAGAACTGTACGGGACTGATTTTGAACCATGCACTAATGTGCTTAAAATAATAATAATAATAAAAGTGTGACTAGCTCAGCCACTTAAATCAAGTTGATATGTATCTTGTGTATAGTCCGTATACTGAGAGTTCGTCGATGTAGACGAGTTTAATGACTCTATAGAGGAATCAAGGTTGTGACGATCCCCATATAAATTGGCAAACTTTTCAAATGCCGTGAACAAAGCTTTGGTTGCAATCAAGTCAGCCTATTGGGCCCGTGTGAGGACGGACCACAGCAAACAGTTCTGCTCGTTCGGCCTCCATCTCAGGGCAGTCCTAGAGAACGTGATTAACGTCCTGCTCGGCATACCCACAAGAGCAGTCCGGCCTTAAAACCAACTTGCCCAGCGCGAATAGTTTTGCATTGAACTTGCCATGGCTGGTCAGAAACTGACAAGTCCAATGTGATGGTGTTAGTGATTTTATTGCAAGCCTCCAGGACACGTCCGGGAATAACTGATACGTTTGACGTCCCTTAGAGAATGCAGCCCATCTGGTCTTACTAGGGTACTACAAGTTGGTTTCCCACCACCACCCGTTGTGTATATGCAGCCAACGTTTAATGGCCGCCTTCCACAACGCTATCGACAGAAAAAAAGGAGTCTACCCCTCACATTCATGGCCCGAGCAGAACTGCACGGGACTGATTTTGAACCATGCACTAATGTGCTTAAAATAAAAAATAAATAAATAAAAAAAAGAAAATGTGACTAGCTCAGCCACTTAAATCAATTTGATATTAAGTATCTTGTGTATAGTCCGTATACTGAGAACTCGTCGATGTAGACGAGTTTGACTCTAGAGAGGAATCAAGGTTGTGACGATCCCCATATGAATTGGCAAACTTTTCAAATGTACTAGGGTACTGCAAAATTCTGTAGCAATTGTCTCAAATAATAATTAAAATTTTCATGTTGGATTTCTGAACGATTTCTACCAAACAGTTACGTAGCCTACACCTTTTAGCACTTTTATTATAGAGCATAATGGAATAATTTTTGAGAGCAAATTTAGCTGTAGTTTGGGTTTCAAAATACAAATTACTTCGCATTAATTTCTTGTAGATCAAACTTTTTAAAGATTTCTTGTTATCAATCGCAGATAAATGTATACACAATAATTAACACAGTAATACACTTTTAGGGTGTTCCCTGGCAATACTTGGTGGAAAGGCATTGTATCAAGATCAGGACCAGTTTCGCTCATAGCTAGCATTATCAACTGACAAGAAATAAAATTTAAGTGTTATTTATACAAAACAAATTAAAATAAAAATATGTCAGAAACGATTGTTATTGAAAAGAATTTACAAACTACAGTATAAATTATAAATAAGTGACTGAGCTAAAATAAATTGAAATTGTCTAACACTTTTTACATGTAATTAAAAAGATCATGAAATAATAATAAAGCTAAAGTGGTGACTAATGATAATTTCAAACATAATTATGATTTCGGAAGTTTTTAAAAAAAGTGATCTAATTCTATCTACAGTGAGTGTAAGTGATCTCGGTAACACACAAAAAAACAAAACGCTTAAAAAGTTCGGTTTGCATAAATACGTGCCCACTTTATAATTAATTACAATTTATATTCATACTAGCGGTAATTTAATAAAAAAAAAAACTTTTGTATAAAATAACCCTAAATCGCGAAGCGGCATTCAAACATACGATGTAGAGCGCAGATACGTAGAGGCGTAGAGGCTTCAAACGTAGAGGCAACAGGTCGCTTGAGGCATCGCCTCGGTCGTGTCAAATCGTAATCGAATTGGCCTTATAGTGCTTCAAATATTGCGATGTACGTGAGAATATAAAACGATGTGCCGCTATACACAGAGAATGAACAAAATTGAGATTTGCAAGAGATTCGTTTGAATATATCAGTATCAGATATGTTTTTTTATTTATTCAATAAAACAACAGCCATCGTATTAAATGAACTTCCACAAAGTTACCGCCAAATCCATCGAAAGTATTGACAGCTATCGTAATAGCTCGCATATTCTTAATTTTGTTATGGATATATTTTTACCAAAACATTTATTATTAATTCAATGTTGTTTCAACTTTATTCTATAACATAGTTTATACACTTTATAATAAATCACTTAGTCTGTTAAATCAAAATAATGTCGATGTGAGTATTGAAGAGTTTCTACTGAGCTGTTATACTTTTCAATTTGAACTCTCGATTTGAACTGAGATAGATTTGGAGAGAAGGAATTGGATATTGGTTTAGTCCGTTGAAAGGTTTATTGTTACAAGTATTTCATAGAGAATAAATATAGGATAGAGGTAGATGTTGTGTGTACATAACAATTTAATTATAATTCAATTGAATTTTCAGACGTTTAGAAAGCTTACATTTGTGTGATGTTTTGAGTGAAAAACTATTTGCCGTTCATACTCATTGTCCTGAAAACCCAGGGTGGCTCTTGCAATATAGCCTCTTCCAAGATCATTTTACATCTCTCTCTAGCACGGGCTAGTGTTATATATTGAGTTGAACCGCCTCAGAATCCCTGTTGATAGTGTCCTCCAAAGTTTGGGCCTGCCAATTGACCTACTTATTTGCATTCTATACTTGTTCCATTTTCAAGCAATTTAAAGTAAAAAAATATCAACGTATTTAGTTCTACATTTTTTTTTATAAAATTAGTTCATAGCACTGAGTAAAAAAAAAGGTTTAAAAATTAATACTTTAGAATTTTTAGAAATAAATAAAAGTGTCAAAAATAAAGAAGTATTATTAATTAATATCCTTAATAAAACAGGCTACTCGCCACTGCTTAAGGAAATAGTGAAAGCCATGCTATATAGTTGAAAACATGTATTTTTTTCTGATGAGCGGGCCGGAGTCATAATGTTCAAAGACTGCTATGGTTTAAACCTTCCAAATTGCTGCAACTCACTAGTTAATCATATTGTAATGTAAATGCCATTTGTAGTATCATTATTGTTAGTTTGTTTTTTATCCTCCCTTTAATGCTTTCCAATATTATTTTTATAATATATCATTTTAGAATATAAAAATTAAAGTCATTGGTACTTAAACAAGCATTGTGAAAGTAAGATTGTCTGAGGATACCTCTGAAAGAGGCGAAACACGTTTCACAGTTAGTAGCGTGGAATGATCCAATTCATTTTAAATTTTATATGAGTTTATAGGTATTTCAGCGTGCGCCATCGTCAGAACTATGAATAAACTTACATATAATCAGCTATATATACTGCCCTAGAAGAGACAATTTTTGTTAATTCGCAAATTCCTGACATGTTCTGACCGTAAATTCCTGTTTCCGGCCAGATTCCCTAGTCAATTTTTACTGCAGCCTTATGTCAAATCAGAAAAATGAATGAGGCTTTTAGAGAAGAAAAGGTACTATGAGGATTAAATGTAAGGAATGTCGTGAAAAATGGAAAATTTAAAAAATCAAATATTTGACTGATATTTGTTTCAAATAATCAAATGATAATATTTTAATATTCAAATCAAAACAAAAAAAAAACAACTTTTTATATCAAATATGACAATGACAAATTATGCCGCACATTTGTTGGATTGGCCCAGATAGCCTTTGAATTTTCCGTGCAGCCAACCCCACTCCGCGTCTTAGAGGGAACATTGGTTGAGATACTTTCATTAGGAGGTCATATGCTCCAAATTGGGAGAAGACATGGATAAGAAAAGCACTATGTTGAAAGAGTCCAGTGTATTTATATTTTCACTGTCGGTATAAAATACCGAAATACCGGTACTCACATATTCGTCCTGTATTTGAAGCCCTACTTTCAACCATTAATTGAAGCAGCAAAAATAGATTACTTTTTAAGATTCGTTGAAATAATATTAAACTGTACATGTCCAACGAGTAAAAAATACGAGATAAATTCTGTAAAACGGCCGAAATATGTGTCATAAAAGGTCGCCTGAGAAGATCATAAAAAACTTTATTATTACAAACCGCTCCGTATAATATTTTTCTCTCTTTACGTCCGTCAAAGGCAGGGTGAAAAAAAGTTTTTTTTAGTAACCCTACCACTGTCGCTGAGAGAGACTTTTTTCTTACATCTGCATTATTTTTTATGTTATTAGCCCCTAACACGAAAGAAAAATTAATGTTGTTCATTTATTTTTATTCATATTGTTAACTTTTAATCTTCACAAATTCACATTATTGGGCTAATGAGATCATACTATCATTTTTTTCATATTGAACTTTATTTTAGTATAAGTATAAATATCCCAGATTCACAAGATAAATAAAATAACTTTAATATCTATTTCGGCATCACACCATCGCTAGAATGATAACATCATAATATAAATAATAAAAGATTTTTATTACTTTTTCCATTTAAAATTTATTTGACTAGGACCGGTTTCGCTCCTCGCGAGCATTATCAACTGACGCGAGCATTATCAGTTGATAATGCTCGCGAGGAGCGAAACTGGTCCTGATCAAATAAATTTTAAGTGGAAAAGGTACTAAAAATCTTTTATTATTTTTATTATAATGCCATTTCACCAAGTATTGACAGTGAACACCTTAAAAGTGAACATCATAATATCTTTTTTTTACTGTTTGAATTTACTTTGTCAATGTATTTAGCTTAAAAATAAATATTTAAGATAATAGGGTAAAAATATCATATCACGTATTTCTGTTCTAAAGTTTTTTTTTATATTTTATGCGTTGATAGCTATTACGGCTTTCGCCATCGTCAGAACTATGCTTAAACGTAAATTTGCTCAGCTATATATACTGGCTAAGAAGAGATACACAATGCATCATATTATTCACTCTAACATACGAATTCAAATTATAATTACAATATTGTACTTATTAAATGTGATTTTAGTGTTTCAAAGAACGATAAGCAGTCTGGGGTTTTTAAAACATACTGAACTGAAATACGTTGATATTTTTACCCTATTAAAATGGAGTTTTACCAAGTAAATGCCATATCAATAAATAAATATTTAAAAGTTTCGATAGTTTTTTTGCATCAAACTTTGGTCAGAATTACAAAGACTTAGTAGTTCTCCATCCATGTTTTGACCAAGAATTGTTCTCGAACTGAATTAACAACATTGTTTTTACCCAATCAAAATTTTACACTGCGAAATATAAATAATGAACCTCAACCATCATATTTTACCTCCAATAATTCTTTTTTTTATCTGAAAATAAATTGTATTTTTCTTTGTTGTTTCTTCTAGCGAATTCGTAAAAAAATATATGAATTTATTGTGATCAATTCCAATAAATATGTATTTTGCGTAGCTACTAAACCGACATTTTTCATCGCTGTCGTATTTTTGGGGATTACAGGTGAATGTTGTTTATCAGTTTTCAGTGAATTTCACACAAGTATGAACAATCCCTGAAAAAATAACACCCACTACATATTCAGTGATTTTTTCTCAAACACTCAATTTTTTCAGTTAATAACTGATATTAATAAGGTTATTTCACTACTATTTTACGCTACTTACGACGATAACAAAAAAAGCAATATTTTGATTAAAAAATGTTTAAACACGATATATATATATTAGTGCATTCAGCGTGATTTTAGAGAATAAAAAATTACCGTTAAATACAAAGGTTTATACGAACACGAACTCAAACGTTACACAACTCTATAGAGACATTTAATACGATTTTCGTTATCTCTAAATCGACGTTTTCTTTTCAACGGAAATCTTTGAGAAAATTCAACAGCCTCATTGGGATTTCCCGAAGCACTTACGGGTCGTGGGATATCACAAGTAGTTTCCAGATTGGCTGTTATAATACAGTGATTCTGAAAATATAACAAATCACCATGACGAATTTGAAAAGCCATATTTATAGCTGATGTCGTATATAATTCACGTATCATATCGCCTAATGTTACATTTCATCAATTGAATATTATTTACCTTGCGTGGAAAAAATATAAATATTAAATATCTTCATACTTTCGATGGATTCGGCGGTAAATTTGTGAAAATTCATTTAAATGTAAAATAAAATAACTTAGATTATTCCACGCATTGTGTTACAAAACGTGACACGTGTTTCGCCTCTTTCAGAGGCATCCTCAGACAACTACTTTCGCAAATGTTTGCTTATGTACGAATGATTTTAATTTTACTATTCTTATATATTATAATAAAAATCAAATAAAAATAGAAAAACAAACAAACTATAATGGTTATACAAATGACATTTACATTAAGAAATGGGAAGTAAATAAGAAATAAGAAATACATTTACAGTAAGAAACATTACTTAATGTAAATGAAAATGTAAATGCACGGATAAACTTGAACTGAAGTTCAAGTTTATCCGTACACTTGAACGCCTGAAGATGCCGACAGGCAAAACCCGGGTCGTTAGTGACAAAATCTGTGTGAATGTACACAATTTGAACTATTCAAATTTAATATTGAAATTCCACCGAGCACCTTCAGTCGAAATCGTAAATTGTACCATCGGTAATCACCGAAAATTATTTTACCGCGAATCAAGGATAAATACAATCATAGTATAAGTAGCGAAAGTTTATTGTAGATATCCATGATAAATAAGGAGATTCGTTTTTTGACTCTGGCAACATACTGGTGTCAACTGTCATCTCCATCGCAGTGACCACTCGAACTCTGCAGCTGATCTTACATACTTGTTTTAGGACTCAGGACGAAGTTTATTTTAAAATCATACGTATTTTGGTTAATATTATTTTTGTTTGCTACTATTGTATTGTTGTTTATTTTCAAAAATCGAATTTTTAAATATTGATTTTATATAACAAATATTTTTTTAATAAATATTTTTTTGTATAGTAATTGATTAAACATCAGTGTGGTAATACTTAATCAAGTGAAAGGTGGCCAAACCAGAGAATGTAAAAAATGAGACAAAATAATGAAGAGTGTAGGAGGAAATCAAAGATATAATTAAATTAAGTATGAATTTTCAATGGATGATAATAATATTATTTCTGAACAAAAATAGCGAGATAAAAATGAAATAGATTTCTCTTTTAAAATAACAAATGTGTTCACTTATATAAAAGGATGGCTTTAAATAGAATTTAACAAATTAATTTAAATGAAAATTCTTTAAATATTCACTCATTTACTAAGGAAATGTTACAGGAAAATGGAAAAATCTCCCAGACGTAAGCCTACGTAGGGGAGTTCAGCTTCCGATATGTTTGTCCTAAATGTAATCTTCTAAATGCACTGACAATGCGAAAAAGGAAACGAAGCTAATGGGATTTAAAAGATTGATTTTCCGCAAATTCTACATATAACGTATGTGGAAGATAGGTATTTGTAAAGGAATAAAAATAAATCTTTTTCATTTATTAAAAAAAATTAAAAACTGAAAGGTTTTAATGAAGGAATGTGAATAAAAACAATGATACTTTTGATGGTTTCGGCGATAACTTTGTGGGAGTTTATTTTAATATAAAATTTAAAAAAAACTTTGATTATTCCACGTATTGAATACAATGATTGTAAAATATGTTTAAATTAAATTCAATATCAATTTAAATACACATGTTTTTTGTTCTATCTAAACCTACAGAAAGAAACGTATTAAATATTCAGTGCAACAGACAGCAACTCTTTGGTGTCACAAATATTGTTTTTTATCAACTAATACGTTTGAAAAGTCAATAGAAAAAACAATATCTCGGTATCCAATTAGTAACAAATTAAACAACGCAGATCAAACACGGTCGCCGCTATAATAAATTTATTAGAATTAGAAGTTTTATTTTAAGACTAAACATTTTTGCACTATACAGCTCATTATCGTTCAAAGAACGCGAGGAGTTAATTTGATTCTTTTTTATTGTTATTACGTTATAGAAGGCGGCTATTAATTAGCAGTTTCATACTGTAACAGGTGGTTGTAAGGAAAACAAAAAAAAATAGCAAACAGTAATTTCATGTCACCATCATTGAAAGCAAGTTGTTAAGCTTAAGTTGTTCAAATTCTGTACGTTGGGGCTGGATAAGAAAAAAAATCATCAGCACCCCTAACTCGAGGGTAAATAAAAGTTTTTCTTTGTATAGTTTCGCGTGGAAGGTTTCTTTCTTTTTACCATTTTTAATCTTGATTTGAACGTCGACTTCATTTATACAGTATGTTATCCAATCCTTATCCAAAAATTAATGATTACTATGTAAGCCAATTTATTAAAAACCTTTTATGTCGTACAATAATTTCTCTTAATCTATAGTGAAAAGAGCAAATATGTACATATGTACGATACGTACATACCAACTGTGTAAAGGAAAAGGAACTGTATCCACAGTTTTTTTCAAAACATCTTTTTTTCGATAATCACAATGTATACAAAGTGATATAAATTCTATCAAAAGTATGTTAACTGAAATAATTGGTTTAGCTTTTAAGTTTGAAAAAATAATGGCCTGCCAAAATATTGATCACGAAAAAAAACTTTATAAAAGATTTCTTTAAATTTATTAAATTAATATTACTTTTAGGGTGTTCACTATCAATACTTGGTGGAAAGGCATTTTATTAATAAAAAACACAATATTCCTTTGTACTTCATTCCACTTTATTAATTAGGTCAGGACCTATCAACTGATGATCTCAACCAATGCTCGCAATGAGCGAAACCGGTCCTGAACTAATTAATAAAGTGAAATGAAGTACAAAGGAATATTGTATTTTTATTAAATTAATATTAAATAAAGTCAATTTATCAGTCTCTGTGCATTTCAAGGTTGTGTATATTTCATAATTTGTATGGTTACATCCTTTTTCTTTTCCAAAGTCGGTATTTGTAACTTCATAACTCATTATATCAAGTCGATAGCATTGCTTCGTTACCCTAATAATTTGTAAATAAAAATATTTTCTAACCGAACAAAACAGCAAATTCTTTGAAAAAAGAACTACTGAGTAACGTGTCGATAGCAACCTCCAGTGAGTTTGTTAGTAATTTGAATCCCAGCAAACGGGCCAAACGAGAGGCCGAGGGGGTCGAAAATTTTCTCAGAATTGCATTAACATCCCCTGCCGGCCCCTGGAAACCGCCCTCGCAAGCTCTCAGGTGTGGGTGGGCTCAATCTTATATTCCCTTAAATTACAAATTACCCACCTTCAGAGTACCTGCTGTGGACAACTTTCTTCAAGAAATCTTAAACTTTTAAGTGTTTCTGGCATTATTTGAATATTTTTATCTATCACTTGAAAGACGTTCGCTATAAATTAATGATGAACACCCAGATAAATAAACAACACTTTTTCGTAACACAAGCTTAGCAAAAATACTGTTTATACCTTTACGTCAACACTAGGGCTTACACAAAAACCGACGATTGAAAAAAAAAGGTTTTCGAATGTCAATACAGTTTTACAAGAAATGGATAATTTAATTAAAATAGCGAGAATTTTTTTTTATGTTTATTTATATACAAGAAAATATTTGGTGTTAGTCTTAAGAAAATATGATTTAAGAAAACACAAAGCGAACACACCACTGATCGTTTTGTATAGTCATCAAATAAAAGACACAAATTTTATGTCCTTTTGTTTATAGATTCGTTAATGGAAAATTCGGCACAACCGGTTTCGAAGTTGAATGACCGGTTTTAGAATGTCACAAATTTTGCCAAAAAACCGGTTTTAGAAAACCTACAAGCCCTAGTCAACACTGATTAAATATTTAACAATGTATGGTTTATCAAGTAGACGAAAAACGAGGATTGAGCACAAAATTTGTCGTATGCAGATCTACATACATTAGCTTCAACATTTAATTTATTAAGCATACGCCCAGTCCTCTTTTACGCGATTTCTTTTTTGTTCCACGAATTCACATTTCCGCGACTTTTTTGAACGATAACATTCCTTTTATTTATACTCATTGTTACGCTATTTTTTTCTTCGAAAAATAAATAAAACAACCAGATGAACAAAAAAACTTCGACATGAACTAAATAAAATTATGAGGGTGTAATTTGTTTTGTATAAATAACACTGTAATACTGTTTTATATTATCAGTTGATAATGCTAGTCATGAACCGATCCTGATCATATTAAATAAAAGTGAAATTATTATAAATACATAAGTATTTTATTTTTTGAATATAATGCCTTTCTAGCAAGTATTGACAGTGAACCCCTTAAAAGTGATTATATTTCGCAAGCGACGGTGATTAACTTAATAAGTTAAAAGTGAATACGATTATGCATGTATAAATATCGACTGTGGAACGGAAAAAGGACGTAACCCACATTTTTTTCAAAACAGGTTTTTTGCGATAATCACAATGTATCAAACTTGATACATGTTATATCAAAAGGATGCATGCTGCAAATGCCGAATAAAGACTGAAATAAAGGTTTTTTTCTAGATAACTTATTTAATAAATATTAGATTATGTCAATTAAACACCAGTTTAGAATTCAAGGTTGCGTATAATTCATAATTTACATATGGCCTAAAATCATCAAAATACTTTTGCAGCTACTGTAAAATTTGATATGTGTGGGTTACGTCCTTTTTTCTTTCCACAGTCGATATGTATCTGTTTCTCATTGTATGTATAAATAAAATTAATGAATTAATATTTACATAAAAAAATCTTTTTGAATGAATGAATGCGGCCTTTAGAGAAGAAAAGGTTCCCCACCCCTGCTTTACACCTTCATAATTTTACTTTGTTCTGTATAAACAGCTTTGTAATATTATATTCTCTTATCAGAAACTTTGGAAAGCTCAGGGTTGATAAAAAAAAAGTTTCAGCGCCCTCGTTCCAGGGGAAGGTCCAGTCGGCAATCTACTTGTTCAATGGTTATAGAGAGAACCTGAATTTTTAAGAAGACCAATTTAAAAATCAAATTGAAGGCGATCCGCACAACGCTGGCGAACGACCGGAGAAATGGTGCATGTGTTGCAAATTAGAGTAATTCCACGGGAAAACTTTTTCGTCGAAAGCTCCATTTAGTCCAGCGGAATTAAGGTTTATCGGTTTTATAATGTAGGTGCAGAGCTAAGCTTTTTAAATTTATATAACTAACGCCATATTCCGATCAGATTTGTAGTAGATATAATATTATAATCACTTTGAAGTCTAGGAAATAGTTTCTTTGTTGACACAAAATTTACAATCAAAACTCAACTATTAAAAATGAATTTTCACAAAGGTATCATTCAAGTTATATAATTTCAGATTTCGTCTGAAAGTGCTTGGTGGAGTTTCAATATTAAATTTGAATCATTCAAATTATGTATCGTATTACACATTGACACAAGTTTTGTCACTAACGACCCGGGTTTCGCTTTTCGGCATCTTCAAGCGTTCAAGTGCACGGATGAACTTGAACTGACTTTTAGTAAATAAACGTATCGTGTTTAAGAATATAATAAATAAATGTATCAGTAAGATTAAAACCCATACTGGCGAAATGGACTTGGAAACTTGAACGCCTTGAAAGGCGAATCTTTGGTCGTTAGTGACAAAACTTGTGTGAATTTACATAATTTGAACGATTCAAATTCATTCAATCTATAATATAACAAAAAAAAATGAAAATTATTAAATAAGCAGCGATTGTATTTTCTTTGATTGATTAAAATGACACGTGATAGAACTTCATTATAACAAGATGAAAAAGTATTTGAGTTCTACCATAGCAGTCCTTGGAGGGTTAAAATGACACTTTCGTGATAGAACTTCACTATAGCAAGATGAAAAAGTATTTTAGTAAAAGAGTTCTACAGATAATATTTTATATACGGTTGATACTATATCCCCTTTATTTTCTTATCGGATTTGTGTTTTAGCTTCCATTAACTTTCATTAACATTAAAATTAGCTGAGATTACAATATGTATTATCAAACAATTAAAAAATTATAAGCCAAAATAGCTTTCAATCATTTATATAAAATAATGTTTGTTGATTTTTTTTCACCTTATTATAATATTTTCCAATAATCGTATATCTATTTTTACTTTATTACGGAATATACAATACAAAATTTATTACCATATTCATTTATATATTATATAATTTCATTGGAAATTAAAAACTGTGAAGTATATGAATTGCTAATTTTACACCCACTGAACAATTTCATTTAAGCTTTTTTTTTCGTATTACTACAAAAACGTATGCGAGTCGGTAAAAAGAAGTGAGTGAAATAAGCCAGCTTTTTAAAAAAGAACTCTCCTCACAGGCTGATAAGATACCTTAAATGTCTTAAGAGCTTTTCTTATGCTGCCTTTATGAACAAGTAAGTCACATTTTGAAAGCTTTGAAAAGATATCGAGGAAATCCTCTTTGTAGCTCACGCGGTATATTTTTTTTATGTCATATTATGTATACTAACGGCATTATCCGGAAAAATTTACAATGTGAATTAAAATATGTATTTTATTATTAAAAATAATATCATTATCGTTTTTGGCTCACAGTATTTCAATATTTTTGATCGAAGACAGTATTTTACAGTAAGTTTGCGTATTATATAATATTTGATACGGTCGATATTTATTATGCTGTGTTGACAACTTATGCTTCATTATACCCTATTTTCCTATACTTTTTTATGTGATTTAGGGTATATTTTAACTCGCTGTTTCAAAGTTATGCGGATTTTAAAATGTATGGAAGTTAATTTTTTTTATGCGATTTTGGATATATTTTAACTCTCTGTTTCAAAGTTATGTGGGTATTAAAATTCATGCAAACCATCCCCACTTTTTGTATGAAAGTCAAGTCTTTTTTTGTGAGATTTTTTATGCGGTATTTCGTGGAACGCATCAACCGCATAAAAAAGGATTGACAGTATACGGTTACTCTGCGTTGAATTCAAAAGCGACGATGAAACTGGCTTGGATATGTGCTGCATATGCCCCAAGAGACCCTGAAACCTGATGTCGTGGAAGACCACAGATGACCATCCATATTTCATAAAATGTACTCAGTAGAGCTACAAAACGCTGGGATGACTTGGAGAACTTACGGGGGATAGAGAATCTTGGAGAAACCATGTGGTGACCACATGCTCCGCACAAGGACCGGATATGGAAAAAATATTTTGAAAAACGTCTTATTAAAATATATACCAAAAATAAATATTTGTAATACTTTAAAACGCTAAAATGATTAGTCAATATGGTAAACTTGATAAAAACACTTCCTTTAAATATGGCTCTCGCATAATAACATATTTTATGTAATTTTAGATTGTATATAGAAATCCGTTTACGAAGTTTTAAAAAAAAAAAAAATATTCAAATTCCATTCAATAAATATTTCTCCCAGTTTCCAATTTCAGATAACGGAGAATAACAATTGAAAAATAAATAAGTATGTAGACGTCGAGGGAAAAAAATCTGAGACGTTTTCCATAAGCGTGTCGCGATTAGGAAAACTCGATTTCCTAGCCTGTCGCATTTCTAGACATTTTCAATGTTCCCGTCTTCATTATAAATCTCATTTGAATTATCATAGATTACTTTTTGGCAAAAGATATGACAGAGGGGTGTTGTTGGTGCAGACAATCTGCTTACCTTTACGTTACTTCATCAAATGTTTGCCAGTTATTAATATTTAATTTTGTTCGTCAGAAGAGAGAATTATAGATTTTAGACGTCTCAACATAATATACTGTGTTCCGACTTACCCGGGATTATTTTTTTAAAATAAATGAACTTTTAAATTAATATAAAAATATCGTTTAAGTTGATGACAACATTCATTTTTTGATTTATCGATTGAATTATCATTTATATTATAATAAGGTGAAAAATGCCAACCTATTTCAGCACGAAAATTGTCATTTCGTTGATTTATTGTCAGAAGTCTTTAAGTGACAAAGTGTTGAGATTCTGAGATAATCTACTTTAAAGTTTCAACAACATTTTTTCAGTCGTATCTTAACTTAAATTATACCTTTGCTTTATATATTCTTAAAGTTTCCAAAAAGTCTCACAAATACTTATAATCTCGATTCCAGAGAAGTTTTCAAGAGTTAGTTACCGCACTTAGTGACTTCTTGCGAAAATTATGTAACAACGAATGCACTAAGTTACAATTAGAGTAATCAATTTAGCTACAAAAAAACGTATTTTTCGGCAAAAAATACGTAAATTGTGACATCTAACCCAGTTTTGTCCTACATGTCACTCAATGACTTCTGGCAGTTAATCGACGATTTGTTGTTAATCCAGTATATAGCTAAGGCCATGAAGCCGTCATACCTATTGACAATATTGCTGGCTGCGTGGTCGAGTGTCAACATCGCTGACTAAGAATAAGCTGGTCACGGGTTTAAATTTCAGTACGGACAGTTTTTATAGATTGATTTTTCAATGAATTTACGGATTTCTGTTGGAAGGCATGGTCGTATGTGATGTCTATTGCTCCTCACTTCCACCCATCCTAAGCTTTACAACTAATTGTAAGGATCAAACAGGTACTGAAAAAGGTAAAAAAAGTAAATAAGAAGAGAATAAAATAAAAAGATCAAAATACAAGGAAAAAAAGAGAAATAGAGCAAGAGCTCTTCTTTCTTTAAAAGATCAAAGACAACAGTCAGTCCTAATCTATAAAAACGGGGCGTAGCGAGAGCGATTAGCTTACCACTAATCCTGTTCTTGCCTTATCCTTCTATCCCAACTCTTTAAGACACATTGAGCAACTGAGTAACAAGCATTTTTCGTAGAAACTCTAATGTTGATATAAACTTTAAAAAGCCTCAGAATTAAATGAACTTTCGGCTAGATGATTTGCACGTATAGTGTAGCTCCCCATAGAACTCTGTTTGGCTAAAATATTTTATTTTTGAATTAAAATAAAATTTTATATGCACGGATGGTTGTGATAACAAATTTCAAATACGAAAAAAAAAATACTTTAATTTAAGATTTCGACTGAAGGTGCTTGGTGGAATTTCAATATTAATCTCTCCACTTCTATACCCTATATACATATAATCATAAAACCTTTGCCGACAAACAAATAAATATAATTCTTGAAACTACTTGCTACTCAAATCTGTGGGCATTCCCATGAGCTTATTCTTTTCGCCAGCAATGGCTCTAAACTCAATGATGCATTTATTTCTTATGGAAACACGAAAAATTCATTTACTAAGCGCCAGTTCATATTCATCCGTGCACTTGAACGGCTGAAGATGCCGAAAGGCGAAACTCGGGTCGTGGGTGACAAAATCTGTGAGAATTTACATAGTTTGAATGATTCAAATTAAAAAAAAAATACATTTAATATGTATTTTGTTATATTTTCAATAAAATCAAAAATCAAATTCACTTGTACCAGTGAAAACCATCCAATTCACAATTGCAATTATTTTAAACCCATTTAAAAGTAGTACAAATCACACACATTATAAACGGACAAAAAATAATAATTTTAGAAATAAAATACATTGATATTTTTTTACTCTTATTATAACGTACTTATACTAAATATCAATTCAACCAATGTAAAGTCTTAGTTTAAAGATATTCAGAAACTATGAATGACAATCTTTCGATGCGCAAAACAAACATCAATTGATGTTTACATGCTGCATTCCAAGTGATGGGTACCCAAAATTCTATGGACAAAATGTTTTGCAGTATGTTAATAAATTGTTCACGAACGTTGGGCGCGTCTGCAAAAAAGGACGTACATAGAATTCGTGATAACGATAGCTCGGTAATGGAAAAAATAACGAGATCGTTTCAAGAAATTTGATATTAGCGTAAAAAGGCATTTCGGCTTGTCACATCTGATACGACTCGTGAAGCGTTTATTTAAGTAAAATATGTACCCGATACTATAAATGCACATAATTTATTTATTTAATATTGCCTAAGATTGACAAAATAAATAAAAAAAAAATTAACTTTTACAATGAAGAACAAAAACATAATATAAGTATATCATCAATATTTACGTATAATATATGTACAATATAATATTTAAAAAGCAGGAGATAAAAACGGCAAGAAAGTCAACTGAGTAAGCTCCGACAAACTCTACTTTAATAATAGGGTAAAAATATCAACGTATTTTAGTTCTACAGTTTGTTTTATATTTTATGCGTTGATAGCTATTTCGGCTTTCGCCATAGTCAGAACTATGCTTAAACGTAAATTTTGCTCAGCTATAAATACTGGCTCCGAAGAGATACACAATGCATCATATTATTCACTCTAACCTACTTATTCAAATTATAATTACAATATTGCACTTATTAAATGTAATTCTAGTGTTTCAAAGAACGATAAGCAGTCTGGGGTTTTTAAAAACATTAATTAGAAGCAATATTGTTAAAAATCTCCCCAGTAACTAAATTAATAATAATAACTAATGAGTTGCATCAATTTAAAATAAATTTAGCAGTGACGAGCAGCCTGTCCTATTCAGGATATTACTTAATAACACTCTTTTATTGTTGATACTTTCATTTATTTCTAAAACTTTTAAGCTATTCATTTTTAAGCCCTTTTTTATTTACTAGGTTTATATCCACCAGGGGCGTATATTCAGGGTGTGCAAGTCGTGCGCCGCTCGCCCGTCAAGAAGACGATCATGAAGCGATATATTTAAAATGCATTTACAAGCGGCAGTGAATCGTATATGAAATCGCTCAAGGCGTTCAATACGATTGCCGCTCGACTAGTGATCCCATACAGTAGCATACAGTTGACCCGTCTGCGCTGGCGTCGCGTCAAAGTCATGTTTTTGTTTGAAATTTCAAGGACCCAGGACGATCTCTGTCATTCTAGCTCACACGTGTTGTATTGGTTGCAAACTCATAGCGTTGTTAGGCGCGCACTAACTACCAATATGAAGCTATCGAAATACACAAGGCCAGAACTGTGTAGTCTAAATTTAATTTATGTAGAACAAAAGGATGCTCGTTGAATTAAAACAGAAAGGCACGTTTTACGATACTGTAATAGAAAAATTCATTTCGCAAAAGCGAAGAATTAAACACAAGAAGAATTGTACAAATAAATAAAAATAAAATTCATGTTAAAAAAAATCGTTGTTTATGGAAAAATATGTCATTTACACTTCAACTAATCAGCGATCTAATTGACACTCTTGACTGTAAAAAAAAGTCAACCAAAGAGTAAACGGTAAAAAATCGCGTTATATTCGAAAACAATACTTGGAAAATGATTAAAATTCGCGTAAACAACCAAACAAGAGTACAAAATGAATTAATGTTGGTCCGATTAAGCGGCCGGAAGAGTGTTCAAACAAATTTTGACGGAAAAAGTAATCGGACGGGTAACATCTGAAGTGTAAATTCGTTGAAACGTTTAATTTGATTTGATGGTACCGAAATGAGCAACCCGGACATTAATAATTTTAGATTCCTATTTATGTACGGAAATCAATACCAACTTTGATATAATTATAATTTATGGAAATAACGATCATCCAATTTACTGAGCGCGTTTTCGTTGCGATTTCATCAAACTCAAGAGGAGCAATGTTCCCTCTAACGCTACGTCACCTGGGCGAAGTCACTGCGAACGCGATTGGAACACGGTTTAAAGCGAATCAAAATATCAAACTAACTGATCTCGGCGTGTGTTTTGTCACGTGGACACTATAGCAGTGGAGACCATTTGATATTTTCGTGCCGCACCGAGTCGCTTTCCACTCGTTTCGATTTCGTCCACGTAAAACATACAGTAAGACGAGAGGTTAGCTGCGTCGAAAATTCAAAGGCTACGCAGGCCAATCCAATAAATGCGTTGCATAATTTGTCATGTACAATATTTAAAAAAAGATTTTTTTTTCGATTTGCATAAAAAATATACTATCATTTGAATTTTTATAAATACGTTTTTTCTAATAAGTGTATTAAATAAAATATAAGAAATAACAGAGATCTTTTATATACAACTTTTTTATATAATTATTTATCAGAATGAAACAATTAATTAGTCGCTTATATTAACATATTTATGAATTTATTTAATTTTTTCTAGTTATTTAAGTCGTTTCTCAAAACTAATCATTATAGTTTATATGTACTCTATTTAAATCAGTTACTGCCAATCTTTTTTAATTTGGCAGACACTGATTTAGATCAATTTCATGTTCTGATAATAGATAACAATGTAATTCTAGTTTAATTACGTAAATATTCAATTTATAATTTATTTTGGTCAATTAGGGTTATTCCAATTAAAAAAAAAAAATAGTTGTGATGGAGTGCCCGCCAACCCAGAATGATTGCGCGGGGAGTGTAGATTGCTGCGCGGCCGCGCGCGAGCGCAGCTTAGAGGAAATATTGCTTCGGAAACGTTAACACCTTGCATAGTCCGGCCTCGATCAGTCCAGTTGTTACAACATTATTTTACGTTAACTCTCGTCCTGTCCTAGCTCTATCTATCTATCCTTACTCACTTCAAAAAAAGATAGATTGAGGAATGTTATAACAAGCAGTTCTCTCAGAAAAAGTTTTTTAACCATAAATTCTATATAATTTAAGATTTCGACTAAAGGTGCTTGGTGGAATTTGAACGACCCATTTTAGTCAGACACGACTTTGGTCAGTTCAAGTTTATACGTGCACTTGAACGCCTGAAGTTGCCGAAAGGCGAAACTCAGTTTGTTAGGGAAAAGGTTTGTGTGAATGTACATAATTTGAACGATTCAAATTTCATAATCTCTATGTTCATATATTCCATATTAGAAACGAACATGGTTTAAAAATGCTTTTCAAGTGTACAAAATATACAAACTCAAATAATATTATTTTATCCGAATTTATACGTTGGTTTTAAATTAAATTTGGAATACCTAGTCATAACCGATATCCAAATTAATAAACCTCTTTTTTTCGCTGCTATTAAAAAAAATATTATTTATATCGGCGTACCTGATTTAAATACTCGTAATTTAAGAGGCAGCCGTGCCCCGTATAATTAAAATGTATTCACATAATCATTAAAAAACAATAAACATGAAATTAAAATAAAATCATGCCGTACATGAGTAAAAAACACAAATTTATTCTATAGTAAAATGCACAGCATAGCGCGTGAAAGAGACAGACGAGGTGTGACAAGTGTGCAAGAGTGAGACGAAAATGGGCGTGGTTGACCGTGACCTTGCTACAGTCACAACGGTAGAAACGGGTTTGTTTATTAACTCTACCACATATTTATATATTTGACAGTAAACAATTACGGAAAAACTCCAAACGTAATTAATATATTACATAATAGTATCATGTAGGTCTGAAAGAGAAGATATTAAACGATATTGTTACCTGCCTTAATCCAATTAGATTTTGACATGTTAATATAAATTATATTGTGTTTTGAAGTTTGAATTACACACAATAATAAAATCTAGTATTCAAATATTTTGAATCAAATATTCAAAAAACCACCATGTTAAAAAAAGGGAAAATTTCAATAAAGCAACTGATTTTTTACAAATATTTGTGAAATTGATAAAATGTATTGTAAACTTTTTCCGACACCAATGTGGAGCATATGGATGTGTAATGATTATATTCAACTAAAGATTTTCTTATTTTAATATTTTAAGTGGCCCGGTTCGAAGCCCGAGTACATATAAAAGATTACAAATATGATAACTAAGCTGAATGATAAGCTAAGAGGAAATATTTGTCACTTTTAAGGTGTTTACTGTCAATACTTGGTGGAATGGCATTATAATATAAATAATAAAACATTTTTAGTACTTTTTCCATATAAAATTTATTGGATCTGGACCGGTTTCGCTCATTGTAAGCATTATCAACTGATAAGAAATACAATGAAACAGTGATATCTATACAAAAGTTAAGTTAGAAAAGCAAGGTATGATAAACAATTGGTATTACAACTAAGCATATAAATTGTAGCAAAATACAAGAAAAATAAACTATAAATAAAAAGTTGAAGACCTCTTAGCAATGCAAACTGTTACATCAAAAATCAATTAAGTGTGAATTATCATTAAAAAAGTAAAAACCAAAAATGAGTGTATATAATAAATAAATAAATCTTAATGTTCGTCAACCATAATTAATTTTAAATAACATAAATTTATTTGTACATACTTGTATTTTGCTACAATTTATATACGTAGTTGTTTGTCATACCTTGCTTTTCCTACGTAACTTTTATATAAAGAGCACTGTTTCATTGTGTTTCTTATCAGTTGATAATGCTCACAATGAGCAAAACCGGCCTGATCTAATAAATTTTATGTGGAAAAAGCACTAAAAATGTTTTATTATTTTATTATGGAAATATTTGTATTCGTATACACAACTAGTTCGACTGAATGCCTGGAGATAAGTCGTTAATGACAAAACGCATTGAAATGTACACAATTTGAAAGATTCACAATTCACATTAAAGCACCTTAGTCGGAATTCTAAAAAGTGTTTTTCTACTAGAACAGTTTGATAATCAGTTGCTCAACCTATATTTTTTTAAGCGAGTAGATATATAAGAATAGACACTAAACTAGTGTATGGTTCAAAATGAAGTATCGTGCAGTTCTGCTCAGACTATGAATATGGGGAGTTCTGTCGATAGCGTTGTGAAAGGCAGCCATAAAGTGTTGGCTGCATATACACGACTGGTGGTGGTGGGTAGCTAACTTGGGTCAAGTCCCTGTACAGATAGCAATATTTTCAATCAAAGATGTGTAAATATTTCGTTCTGGGATTTATCAGTTAAGAATAAGAAGTAATGTCTAGGCCAGGCGTGAAGAACCTGCGACCTTTAGGCTACTCTAGTGCGGCCTTCTGGCCAATTCTGTAATTCTGTAAATGTATGTAAATTCGTAAATTCCTGACATATTCTGGCCGTAAATTCCTGTTTCCGGCCAAAAATTCAATAGTCAATGTTAACTGCAGCCTTATGTTGAATCAGAAAAATGAATGCGGCCTTTAGAGAAGAAAAGGTTCCCCTTCCTGGTCTAGGCTTTGGAAAAATCTAAGAATGCTTTTCTAGGAGGCGAAGCACGTGTCACATCTAGTAGCATATTCGGTGGATTATTCCAGTTATCACAGTGGAATTGTTTATAAAATAAATGCATCCACAAAATAACAGCCGAATCCATCGAATATATTAAAAGCGAAAATTTATCATCAATAATTATATATAACATTAACTTTATTCACACTTCGCTACACCACCAGTAGAATAACAAATATGTTCACTTTAAATCGTAGATGTATTTTTATTTGATATGAAAATTGTCTTACCGTCTGTTATGCATAAGCAAATACTGTTTCACGCCCGTCTTTCAAAACGTGATAAAAATCAAGAAAACAAACGAATTTATTCGAAGAATACAACTTTGTATATGGTAATGAATTTTGTTTATATTGGTTTGAAGGCAGCTGCATAAACATAACAGGTGCTGATGGGAAAATTAACAGCCATATTGTATTAATTTGTCGACTGGGCAAGTTGGTTGAAAAGCAGGATTTCACATGTGGGCATAACCGCCAGGAAAAGGAGTCCTGAAATGAATGCCGAACGAGCAGAGCTGTTTGCTGCGGTACGCCCTCATACGGGTTTAATAGGCCACGCTGGCCTGATCTCAACTAAGGCCAACTTAGAGGCATTCGATAAATTTCCAACATCGTATTGGGAACAGGATATTCTTAATTCCTTTTTATATTCAACGCGGAGTATATAAATCTCTAGCTCCACGAAGGATTCTCAGTGCAGTCAAACATCTTTTTAAACGGTATATGCGTTACACGTAGCATAAAAAAAAACACAAAAAAAATCGACTTCCATAAAAATATATGTAGCGATACGTTCCATGAATTTTAAAATCCGCATAACTTTGAAACAGCGAGTTAAAATATACCCAGAATTGCATAAAAAAAGTTTATAAAAATTAAAGACAAAGAGAAAATAATTAGAAAATTATTTAGAATGAAATGATTTTCTAATTTACCGCAATGTTGAGGATCTTATTGAATTATTTTCGCAGTGAAGGGAACTGGAATTTCTTCCACTTCGTCATCGTTTGATTCTTTATCAATAGTTAAAGTTAAATTAATGATTAAATCATCGTCACTTATAGCATTATCCATAAGTAATTCATCGATATTTAAGGGGGCCACGGGTATTGATAAAACGATACAGGGAAGAGCATAATGGCGCACGTCGCGCAGCTATTTTTTTGTAAATCCGTAAATAAAATAAATTACTGGCATTCTAGATTCAAAAATCTCGGAAGAGCTATAAAAAAGGTGGGTTAAAAAAAGATAAAACAATGGTATGGGGGCCACAAAAAAATAAAGACACTCAAAAGGGGCCACGCTCCCAAAAGGTTTGGAAACACTTATTTAAACAGTCCAAAATCATATTTTTTTCCAAATTTCAGTTAATGTTGATGATTCATTCACTATTATATCTAGAATACAACAATACGTGCTCTTGGTGTAATATTATGAACGTTATTATGGTTCATTTTTTAAAAATTTGCATTTCTAAAAAACTTTTCAGCACAAAAGTTGATGATTAAAAGAAGAGTCTACGGGTCAATTATAATGTTAAGTTTGAATCGTTCAAACTAAGTACATTCTCACAGATTTTGTCACTAACGACCCGGGTTTCGCCTTTCGGCATCTTCAGGCGTTCAAGTGCACGGATGAACTTGAACTGACCCTTAGTAAATGAATGTTTCGTGTTTATATAAGAGATAAATGTATCATTGAGTTTAGAGCCATTGCTGGCGAAAAGGATAAGCTTATAGGAATGCCGACAGATTTGAGTAGTAAGTAGTTTCAAGAAGTATATTTATTATTTTTACGCCTGAAGATGTCGAAAGGCGAAACCCGGGTCGTTAGTGACAAAATCTGTGAGAATTTACACAGTTTGAACGATTCAAATTAAATATTGAAATTCCACCAAGCACCTTCAGTCGAAATCTTAAATTATATAATGTTTAGGGTAAATTCGTTTATTTTCTTGGTTTGATTTCTTGATTGTTATTGCGTTAGAGAAGACGGAAATGAAACAGCGGCTGCATACACAAAATGATTGGTCGTGGGACAATCAACAACCACCATGCATTTATATTAGTTTAATGAAATTATTTGAAGTGTAAAAATATATTTTGTCAGCTGATAGGTAAACAACGAATTTACCTTATTCTTTTTTTTAACCTTGAAAATCTACAAGGTGTTTTGAATTCGTTTCCTTGTAGAAACGTTAATTATATTTTCAAAGTATCATTCACTTCTAATATCGTAAAAAAAATCTCGCTACGGTACTCAGATAATGCGCAACAAATAATCGAAGCGAGGATAAGGTCAGAACACTCCAACTAAATGTTTTCAATTTTGTTAAGTAAGTATTGATCCGAGTTCTCATTGTCAATTCTTATTTTATTTTGTACCGAATTCAATCTCTATATTTTTTTGTATAATACTTTAAATCAAATAATACAGCCAAATCTTCTGTAATATAATTATTTAGAAAATCTTGCTAACTAGAATGTTTCATATTTATTAGTCGATTTTTACCTAACAAAAATTTTATAGAATTTTCAACTTTAATCTGCATATGACAGCGTCAACAATTACATAATATTAATTAATTAAAATATTAAAAAATAATAGTGACTACAACTTCACAAAACAAGAAGTATAGTTAAACAAGGTTTTGAAGCATAAATCCCTTTTTATACCATATGAAACCGAAAATAGATTTCTTAAACAAAAAATGTGCAAAAACAATCAAATTTGAATCGTTTAAATTATGTACATTCACACAGATTTTGTCACTAACGACCCGGGTTTCGCCTTTCGGCAACTTAAGGCGTTCAAATGCACGGATGAACTTGAACTGACGCTTAGTTAATGAATGTTTCGTGTTTGTATAATAAATAAATGTATCATTGAGCTTCAGGCCATTGCTGGCAAAAGATCCAAAGATTTGAGTAGTGAGTGGTTTTAAGAATTATGTTTATTTGTTTGTCGGAAAAGTCTATAAGCTTATAATCTATAAAGTATATAAATTTTATAAAACCACTCACTACTCAAATCTTTGGGCATTCCCGTGAGTTTATCCTTTTCGCCTTAAACTCAATGATACACTTATTTATTATATAAACACGAAACATTCATTTACTAAACGTCAGTTCAAGTTTATCCATACACTTGAACGCCTGAAGATACCGAAAGACGAAACCCGGGTCGTTAGTGACAAAATCTGTAGGAATGTACATAATTTGAACGATTCAATTTTAATATTGAAATTCCACCAAGCACCTTCAGTCGAAATCTTAAATTAAATTTAAAAAAACAATCAAGACATCATTTGTTGTTATTTTTTCATAATTAATATTCTCAATGGCATATATTTTGTGGTTAACACTTCTTTATTTCATTATAATAATTCAAACAAAACGTTTAAATCTACAAATAATATTTTTTTTTCACAAAAGTACGCGAAACTTTAGACCATAGGTTCCCAAAGTGGGCCTCCAGGCCCCCCTAGGGGGCCTTGGAAGGAGCTGAGGGGCCCTGAGAAGCCTCCGGGGATTAGGGGAGCCCCGGGAAGCAAAAAGGGGGCCACGGGCATTTATAAAACGATACAGGGAAGGGCATAATGGCGGACGTCGCGCAGCTATTTTTTGTAAATCCGTAAATAAAATAAATTACTGGCATTCTAGATTCGAAAATCTCGGAAGAGCTATAAAAAAGGGTGGGTTTTTGAAATTATAATTTTCATGGAAAGACAAAACAATGGTATGGGGGCCACAGAAAAATAAAGACACTCAAAGGGGGCCACGTTCCCAAAAAGGTTGAGAAACACTGATTTAGACCCTTGTTACAATCTATTACAATTAAGATCCAGTATTTTTACACATCCCGGATATATAAAGGTATTAAAAGGTAATTAAGTAAATAAAAAAAATTGTTTTATTGTAAGCTAATTAACGGTTCTCAAATGTTCTAGGAAGCGCCATGGATTTAATATCGGAATCAACAAGTCAACTTAACACCACAAATAGTGAGTAACACCAGCATTTTAAGTGAGATACGTCTATATACAAAGACCTCACTATAATCGTTTGATGTACTGTGCACAGATGTAATTTTTCGCTTAATTTTCAATGTTAATTAATTGCGGATTAATTGAAAGGAAATGTGAAGCGACAAAGGGGATGAAAGGGAAACAAGAGTGTTATTATTGTGAAATGGAAAGAGACGGGAGGCTCAACGAGGCGCAAGTGTCTAATGACATACATAATTAATTGCCTTTTCAAGTGAAACGAAGCGACGATGTTCGCCGCAAAGCATTTAATTCGCTGCAACCAAGTAGCGTGAAATGTAAAAGGCTTCTCTGAAGACATCGATCGGCAAACATGAGAAAAACTTTTGGATACGAGCTGCAATAACAAACACCATCTAATAATGCAATTCATTGACGGCGTATTGTTGTCAACCAATTAGGGACGAACATAATCCATTTCAAACATATTTTTCTTTGGCAAAGAGAAATAAATTTAAGATTTAAGGTGCTCAGTACTTGGTGGAATTTCAATATCAAATTTGAATCGTTCAAATTATGTACATTCATTCAGACAAGTTATGTCACCAACGACACAGTTTTCGCCTTTCGGCATCTTCAGACGTTCAAGTGCACGGATGAACTTAAACTGACGTCCAGTAAATAAATGTATTAAATTTGAATCGTTCAAATCGTTGAAAGCGTCAGTTCAAGTTCATCCGTGCACTTGAACGCCTGAAGATGCCGAAAGGCGAAACCCGGGTCGTTGGTGACAAAATCTGTGAGAATGTACATAATTTGAACGATTCAAATTTAATATTGAAATTCCACCAAGTACTGAGCACCTTAAATCTTAAGTCTTCAGTCAAAATCCTAAATAAATGTATCACTAACTTTAAGGTCAGCGATTTCCAACCTGGGAGGCGTAGACTATTGCAAAGGGAGGCGCGAACTGTCTAAAATATCTCAATATACCCTTTAAAACGTCTCTTTATTATTATATGAAATAAAGGTTGGGGAGGCGCGAAGATAGTTTTTTCTTCAAAGGGAGGCGTATTAGCATAAAGTTTGGAAATTACTGCTTTAGGCCATTGTTGGCGAAATGGATTAACTCATGGGAATGCATACAGATTTGAATGGTGAGTAATTTCAAGAGCTATATTTATTCCGTTTGCTGGAAAAATTTATGATTAAGATACCGAAAGGCGAAACCTGGGTTGTTGGTGACAAAACTTGTGTGAATGTACATAATTTGAACGATTCAAAAAAAAAATGAGAAATATTTTTTTAAATAACCAAATAGTCCGTGGTGTAATGATCAAAGTCGTTGGCTTACGTGACATAAGCTCATGGGTTCAAGTCCCAATACGAATAGTATTTTTTCAATCAATTTTTTATCTAAAGCATGGGTGATGTCCGAAAATTCCTTTCCCACTCTTCCAATGCTAAAATATTGGGGTGTAACGAGAGCAGTAATAGCCTACTAGTACTGCCCCAACCGCTACTCTTTTCGAAAAAGAGAGATTGAGCAATTGACTAACAAGCAGTTATTGAAATCATATGCTCCCGATAGGAAGCGGACGCGGATGAAAAAATATGTGTTTTTAATGTGATATGTCTTGAAGACAATCAGGTGGCCTATTAATCAAACGGCGTTTTTCCAAATTGAGGACGATTTATACGTGAAATTACCTAGCATCCGCGAGTTCGTTCATGAAATATCTCAAAAGTTTCAGTTTGGGATTTATAATTTCGTATGAGTTTCAAATACCATGTGTTTATATGTATATTGTAATATAACTGTAGCAAAGCACATTAAAAAATATTAAAATTAAATGTTGTTATATGAAAAAATGTTTTTTTACTATTTCACAAAGGTGCCAATGTCTCAATAGGACAAAAAAGGTCTAAAAGCTGTATTGTGAAGTTACGGTCATAAATTTACTCCTAACGGCGGCTTCATTAATATGTTTTCATTGCATGTACCGTTATCATCCCTTCTTAGTAAAAATTAACCGTAAGCATTGCACACATCCATTACATAAGAAAAATAATAATTATTAAACATTGTATTAAAAAAACGTGATTTTTACTAGTGCGTACTTTCAAAAGGCGCCGAGTGTATGTAATACATAAATACATACATACATACAAGTATTTAATTTTAGTAAAATTATAATTTTATTGAAAGGGAAATAAAAGTCTCGAGTCCCGGGATATCCCGGGACTTTGAAAATCCCGAGACTTCGGAATTCCTAGTCTATATAAATAAATCATTACAAAATCAATATACATAATTTTCTGGTAAAATAACAATGTTTGATAAAACAGTTAGACAAAAAAAGGAAAAAGATTTGCATGTACATACGGTAAAAAAAATCTGTTTTTATAAATAAGTTATGTGCGTGTTGAATAATCATTTGAAATTCAGATACATTTTAAATCGCGACTTATTTATTTTTGCCGTAGTTTTTCACGAATATTTATTTCTAAGTCCAAACAGAAACTATCTGACGATCTCTGGGGACTTGCGTGCGCCTGTTTCGAAAAAGTTATATTAGTATTACTCAATACGAAGTAAGCAATAAACAACGAACTCAAGATAAGTTGATCTAAAAAATGTTTGCCCATTAAAGCCAGGGATGACAAGAAGAAAGTCGAGCGCATTTTACCGGGCGCCCTTGGAGCGATTTACGCTTGGCCGCGATAAAGCATCAAAAATAATGTTGACAATGTTAAAGCATTTAATAATACAAATAAACGATATTTTTAATTTAAATATTAATGTATTATTTTTTAAAAAAACATGTCCGCTCCCAATGTGAAGCATACGGACTATTGGAGTTTATCTCAACAGAATTGTTTCTACGAGAACTGCTTGTTACTCAGTTTCTCAACCTCTCTTTTTCCAAAGAGAGTAGGGATAGAATGATAGGGCTAGGACAGGACTAGTGGTAAGCTAATCGCTCTCTATACGCCCCGTTCGTAGGATAGGATGGGTGGGAGGTAGGGATTTAAGACATCACATATATTCATGCCTTTGAACAGAAATCGATTGAAAATCAATTTATAAAACTGTGTATACCGGGATTTGAACCCGTGCCCTCCGTAACTGAAGCCAACAACGTTGACCACTCGACCACACAGGCGGAAAATTATATAAAATAATAAAAAAAATATATTGAATAAACTAGTGCTTTAACTTAAGAGGAAACGAAATTCAGTATGTACTCTGATAGTTAAATTCTAACTGAAGATAATTTTAACGAGAACTGATTGTAAGTTAAGGATTTCGATGGATTTAGCGGTAACTTTATAGAAGTTTATTTCAATTTAAAATATAAAATAACTAAGATTATTCCACGTATTGTGCTACAAACTGTAACACGTATTTCGGCATCCTCAGAAAATCTTACTTTTACAAATGCTTGTTTAAGTAAGAATCATTTTAATTTTACTACTCTGATATATTATTAAAATAAAATAAAACGGGAGGCAAGCAGGGGATGATAGAAAAACCAACAAACAATAATGGTAATATTTACGCCAGTTTTTAATTTAATCATTTGTTTGTTTTTTTTATAGAAACCCACTTACTTACACATACATAAATCATGGGGATATTATACCAGCCATGCTTCCACGTCGACGGTAAACACCGAATATTCACGGCTCCAAGATTATCGGCTCAGGATACTCTGTATTTGTTGGGACCAACTCCTGTTCAAACCGAGTGAAACAACCACAGGCGATCTGTATCGAACGCAATTAATGCGTTTGAGCTGATCATTGACAGACAAACGGCCGCAATACAAAGAGAGACGCGATCAAGTGATTTTGCAGCATGACAATGCTCGACCCCATGTAACGAATGTGGTGAAGACATAATTGGAATCTTTGAAATGGGAAGTCTTAAGGTACGCGTACACCAAAACCGATTCATCGGCCGACTTCGTGTCGGACCAATTCGGACGTAAAGTGTCGGCCGTTCATGTGCACTCACTGCTACCGTTGTCGGCCGACCGGTTTGGACTGAGTACAACCTGAAGTTAGTAGTACTGTGCAGCCTAGTGAGTGAATATGATTTTTAAAGAATGGAGGATTTCGAAGAAATGTATATTCTAGATAATTCGTATCGCCATTTAATTCGTCGACGTCAACGTCGCCGTATGTTGGTGAATGAGATATTCGTTCATAGAAAACAATTGGGTGAATTTCACCACCTTTTTGACGATTTAAAATTACAACCCATCAAATGGTTCGAATATTTTAGGATGAGTTTAAGTACATTTCAATATATTTTAAATGCAGTCGAACCATTAATAACAAAAAAGAATACTACACTATATGTACGATAAAACTTCTGTGGTAATTGTGTGTTGAAGCTAGTCATGAATTATTACGGCGAAAAACTACACAAACTAAGCTAAATACAACGCCACGATTTAAAAATTATTTTTTGAGGGCTTGATAATCGCGTTAAAATCACACATTAATATGAAGAACACTGATAAATTATGCGAAATACGAAATTAATGGCCGGTAAATGTTCTGTCATAATACACCGAAAGTAGGCGGCAGACTCGCGACAATCCCAACCTGAAGTTAGCAGCAGTTGATGTTCAGTCAAAAGTAGCCGGCAGACGGACGACCAATCCCAACATGTTCGGATTCGTCGGTTGATCGGTCAGAGACAGTCGTCGTCGTACGATCCCGTCTGTAGTACATATAGTGCACGCGCTCTCATTTCTTCACATACGTTTGATTCGATCGGACGACACGGCCGAGCATAGTTCGGACGATGACGGATTAGGTGTACGCGTACCATTACCCGAACTGCAGTATTTTCCAGACGTTGTTCACTCTGACCATTACTTGTTTCGATCAATGGCACACGGCCTGGTTGACCAGCACTCTCGGCCTTATGAAGAAGTAAGAAATTTGATCGATTCGTGAATCGCTTCAAAAGATTATGAACGCGGGATTCGAACGCTGCCCGACAGATAGGAGAAAGTAGTGGCCAGCGATGGACAATACGTTCAATCATATATTTTTACAACAAAGCATCGAATTTTGGAAAAAAACGGTGGAAGCAAAGTTTTTTTATTATTTTAATTAATTTTTATCGGTTCAATACGAAATTTGTTACACAGAATTCTACTTTATCTTTTTCAAACTACGCCATAAGTCGATAAGTGTGGTCATCCCTAGAATATTCGATTAAATAGTAAATAATTAAATTCAAGTAAAAGGAAACAGAGTTCAGAAGGTTATCTTGGAATAAATTCTACGATGTAGAGAATACATTTTATGCTATCAATTAATTTATGCTGAATTTGTAATGTAATAATTGTGACTACAAACTGTTGAGCAATTTATTGTTTACACGATATTGAATGATATGAAAAAGCCAGTATAAGATCAAGTCAAAATTGCAAAATATAACCCGCACGTGAGTTAAATATGTCATAAATTAACTGCAGTAAATTTATGACATATTTCTCTTTTAGGGTTTTCACTGTCAATACTTAGTCTATATAATTTTTTATTAGTAACCACTTTTATTTGTTAAGATATGTTTCGTTCATGACGAGCATCATCAACTGATACCAGATATTTTCAGTTGATAATGCTCATCATGAGCGAAACCGGACCAAATGGTAAAATAGAAGAAACTAAACTACAAACAAGCCGCCTGTGTGGTCGAGTGGGCAACGTCGTTGGCTACCGCTACGGAGGTCACGGGCTCGAATCCCAGTACGGACAGTTTTATAAAATGATTTTTCAATCGATTTATGAATTTCTGTTCGATGGCATGGATGTATGTGATGTCTTGAATTCCCTCCTCCCACCCATCTTATCCTATGAACGGGGCGTATCGAGAGCGATTAACTAACCACTAGTCCTGTCCTAGCCCTTTCCTTCTATTCCTACTCTCTTTCGAAAAACAGAAGTTGAGCAACTGAGTAACAAGCAGTTCTCGTAGAAACACTTCTTGTGAGATAAACTCCATTAGGAGTCCATATGGTTCACGGATCGGACATGATAAACAACAAAACGTATTTCCCCGTATGGATAGTACCCGACGAAAGTCCGTACGCCGGAATCCCACAGGTCGAAGAGGCAGGCAGGATTGAGGCTTTCCGGAGGCATCCGCAACACGTGACCCAGCCAGTTCCAACGTCTCTCCATAACCACTGACGTGACAGGACGCTGTCTTGTATGCTCCCTTATCTCTGAATTCCTCACAAAATCATACCACCTCACCCCCATTATCCGACGCAAGCATCTGTTCTCGAAGCTCAGTATACGGTTTTTCTGAGTCTTCGTCTGGTGCCATGATTCGCAACCGTAAAGCAGTACCGGCAGAATGCAAGCGTTGAATAAGTGGCATTTGGTTTTAATCGAGTACAGCTGTGTGTCCCAGACAGTCCACGTTAAACAAATGGCAAGCTCCTTTTTTTGTACTACCATCTTCGGGGATATGTACGCCGAGATATCTGAAGCTGTCAACCCTCTCGATGATCTGCCCCGCGCTGGTAAGGGTCCTATCAGAGTCATGACGGGTTTGGTTACACATCACATTGGTCTTACTAGTGATAATTTTTAGACCAATGCGACCTGAGTTAGTAAGTAAAAAAAACAAGTCAAAGAAAATCAGCAGCTCAATTAAAATCAAAATCGACCCAACGACGTCGCCTTGAAAAAATAATTCGCACTTATTTTTTGTTGGTGCCAGTTTAAAAGCCCGAAATCCCACACGAAATATACGTATTAATCAAGTAACTATTGACGGATAGATTGATAAAAAAAACTCGATTTTCACTTTGTAATAAATTATCGAGCAAAAATGGAGAAATTGCTTCCTACGCGAAATAAGTCACTCGATTTACTAAGATTGTTTTACTCACTTTTAGGGTTTTCACTATCAATACTTTGAAGAAAGGCATTATATTAAGAAACACACAATATTCCTTTGTAATTATTTTCATCATAAAGATCAGGCATGGTTTCGGTCATGGCGAGCATTATCAACTGATAAGAAATAGAATTTAGCAGTGTTATTCATACAAAACAAATTTAAATAAAAAGGTGTAATAAACAATTGGCATACTTTTTGACGATTTTGAAATTAATGCTGAACACCTCAAACTTGTAATATCAAAGTAACTTATAATTTAGAATTTCGACTGAAAGTGCTTGATGGAAATTCAACATTAATTTAGAATTATTTTCATTATTTATACTTCCACAAAAATCTTGGTCGAACACGACCCGGGTTTCGCCTCTCGGTAAATTCCGGTACTACTCAGTGCGCGAATGCACTAGAACTGACTCGAGTGCATTGCACTGACGCGGAAATTTCGTAATTATATAAAATCGTCTGTGCAAGCTGGGTATTAATTGTATTGTAATAATTTTAAAAAAATATTTCTAGAATATATTGTGTGTGATTAAAACTTAAATGATTGTAAATTCCTAATAAGACGTTTCCGCATCAATTGAGCGATGTTCTTATTTATTCCTACCTACTTGTTCTACCTCGAGTGTATTCAGACCGCTGTTGGTCTTAATGACTTTTATTAGTGGGGATTTATTCTTATAACATCGTGAATAAAATTAAAATTTTCTCACAATAAATGAAACTCGCTCAAAAATAAATTACAAGTCATGTCAATACATTTTATTGAAAATTCAACAATTTAAAGAAAAGCGTTCGGCAAGGAATTCAAGCCTATGTACAGTACAAACGAAAAAGACGAACGCATAAACATTTAATACTCAACAAGTCGGTTTTTTTTACAAAAAAGTAAAAAAAACCGACTGAATACTGATGATGATAAACTTAAAAATTAATCTGCTTAAAGTTTCGTTTGTCATGTAATATTAATAAAACTTTCATAATATAATATATATGGTACGAATAGCAGCATGTCAGCAAAGTATTTTTTATCGAGCATATAAAATAAAATAAGGTAGTTTTTCAATATTGAAAAAAAATCGATCATCTCTATTCAAGGAAAAAAAGGAGCTTTTTCTACATGGCTGATATTTATTCTCATTACCTTTGTTACGGAAACTGCCCACAAAACGTTTTTACTTCCCTTCCCGCATAATCTTACAATACAGGGTGATATGTTTTCGATACTGAATATGAAATTAAATTTCCTTATTTCAAGTAGCCTTAATCAATTTTAATTTAATTTAAGCGTTTATTAGCGATAAAATATTACACATGAGGTATAATTAGTTAAATAAAAAAAGAGGCATTTTCCTTTTGCATAGTTTTTTGTGAAACTCTTTCAACAATATAAACCGACCTAAAATTTATCGTTTACATGTCGCTTGATGAAATTTACTGACACGTGTAAATACTGTTACTAAAAGGTTACTGCCACTTTTTTTTAAAAACAAAACAACGCTTAATAAAACAAACTTATGGATTCGGGTGATTAAACTTGTATTGACTTTATTTCAAATATTTATTTGTTATCTATAGTCAGACAGGAAAACATGGAAGTGCCGCGTGGCGGCCATATGCTCTACATAGGAAGCGAATATGGGCAAAGAAGATATGTCATAACAAATAAATTATGTAACATTTAAAAAAATAATAAAACATTTTTAGTACTTTTTTGTAAGTTGGTTGACAGACATTAAGATTTATTTATTATATACACTCATTTTTGGTTTTTACTTTGTTAATGATAATTCATACTTAATTGATTTTTGATGTAATAGTTTGCATTGCTAAGAGGTTTTCAAATTTTTATTTATAGTTTATTTTTCTTGTATTTTGCTTTAATTTATTTGCTTAGTTGTAATACCAATTGTTTGTCATACCTTGTTTTTCTTACTTAACTTTTGTATAAATATCACTATTTCATTGTATTTCTTATCAGTTGGTAATACTCACCACGAGCGAAACCGGTTCTGATCCAATAAATTGTATGGGGGAAAAGTACTAAAAATGTTTTATTATTTTTATTATAATGCCATTCCACCAAGTATTGACAGTGAACACCTTAAAAGTGATATGTAACATTTGTTCGTGAATGTTTCCTTTTAAGCGTTTGCATATATAATATTAACGTTCCGTTTATGGACAGCCTGTATAATCATTTTCAATATCGTTCGCATGGGCGAATCAATTTTGAGGAAAATAAATTTTCTGTCCGATAATATTAATGCAAAACTGTCGTACGGTGTCGACAAAAGCCTCTTTGTAACCTATAAAGGGGGATTAACAAACTTCAGTGAATATAATTGATTAATATTGTTATAATAGTATCATCTGCCAGGACGGTATTAAATTTCATTAAGACGTGAATTCAGTAATCGAGCGATAATTAATACAAATTTAGCGAGATAATAATTATTGTAGACGATCAATTATTAAAAAACATTTCCAACGGGAAAAAATATAGTTACAATTGACATTTGGAAAGTATTTTACATTAAATATATAGGTTACAATAGTATTTTTTTAAAAATTATATAAATATATCGACTGTGGAAAGGAAAAAGGACGTAGCCCTCAATTTTCCAAAACAGCTTTTTTTCGATAATCACATTGTATACAACTTGACACACATTTTATCAAAAGGATGGAAGCTGAAAATGCCGAATAAGTATCTAAATTTAGCTTTTAAGTTTGAAAAGGATGACCTTGTAAAAATTAAAACCAAGAAAAAACACTGAAATAAAGGTTTTTCCGAGACAATTTATTTAATTAATATTAGGTTGTGTCAATTAAACACCAGTTTAGAAGTCTCCGTGCACTTCAAGGTTGTGTATAATTCATAATTTGCATATGTCACAAAATCATCAAGACACGTTTTTAGCGCCTCCTGTAAAATTTTATATGTGTGGGTTACGTCCTTTTTCTTTCCTCAGTCGATATAGAAAAATAAGAAGGTACAGAAAATCTTGCTGAGAATCAAAACTTTGTTGCACACCAAACAGAATAAATGTTTTTTTTTTGTATTTCAATATACCGCATTTCATCGAGTATAAGATAGATCAACTATAAGACACGTCCTTATTTTCAAATACTATTAATTAAACCTCAACTTTAACATTGTTTAAACAAATAGACTAGATTAAAGAAAAATATATAAGCTCCTAACGTGATTACGCTCTCTGTATTCCAGGTTCGGTTAGAGAGGTCACGAGTTTGAAAACCAGTACGGACAGTTTTTATAACTATTTTTTTCGATCAATTTATGGATTTCTATTCGAAGGCATGGATGTATCTGATAAAAGTAGGACGTAGCGACAGAAATTAGCTAACCACTATTCCTGTCCTACCATTTTCTTTCTATTCCTGATGTTGTTGAAAAAGCAGAGATGTTCAGTAATTAATTAACTAAGCAGTTTACGTAGAAACACTTATTTTGAGATAAACTCCATTAGGTGTACATATGCTCCACTTTACCCAAATAATCTATAGGTCCGTCTTTTTCTGAATCATTGTTTCCCGAGTCTTCTCGTAAAACATTTTCTCTTACATTTATTATAGTGATCTTATACAATCATATAGGTACATAAGTTTTAAGACGCCTTCTAAATCTCAAAATATTCGTTTTATAATCGATGAAACACTTCACATACAAAAAATAATTTGTGTTTTGCCTACAGTCGGAAACAAGTAATATGTTTACCGAACTTTATCTTTATCTTCAATTTCATCTTGAAATTTAAAAACGAAACTTATTTCATTGTTTTAATCCATGTCCAATCTCAATGTGGAGCATATAGTCTCCTAATAAAGGTGCCTTAGTCGAAGTTTTCTACGAGAACTGTTTGTTACTCAGTCGCTCAACCTCTCTTTTCCTAAAAAGTAGTGAATAGTAAATAGTGGTTGGCTAGTCGCTCAAATTACACCCAATTATTAACGGATCGGAACGGTGGAAGGGGAGGACATTTAAGACATCACAAGCACCCGTGTTTTCGAACAAAATTCAATAAATCAACCAAAAAAATGGTGTTCATCGTGGGACTCAAGCGGAACGGAAGCCAACAACACTAACCGCTGCGCCATATAACCCGAGAATTTCATTTTTGTAGACATTAACTTTTTTTAATCGGAGTCAAAATATTTGTAAATATCGGACTCGGAGACGCGGTATTTACTAAGATTCAACAGCCCTGCGTTTTACAAAATAAATCTTTTTTTTATCTGATAAATTTACTTCAGGCAACGACGTAAGCAATATTTTTAGTGTCTTTCTCAGAAGCATACTGAATTTATTTACTGTCAATAATTTTCCATTTTACAGTATCTATGTACATTCTCAAAAAAGGATATTATTTTGATGGCATACTTAAGGAATTCCCAAGGGGGGTTGGACCCAATAAAGCCTCCCGATGCTCATATCGGTTTCAGCTTAAGGCTATTAAAATTTCCCTGCATAAAAAATGTAATAAAAAAATAGATTTATGAAATGATAGTGCTTTATGAGAGAAGGCAAACACAAATCATTTTATAAACTTTTAGTACTAATGACATACAGAAGGAATAAACTTTATATTAACAACTACTTGGTTTTTTATCATTCTGCCGATAGAATACTATTAACAACAGAATTATTATGAAAAACAGCTTACAGCTTAACACCGGTTTCATTAAGCTAGGATTTTTTCCAGCAAATGTCTCCTAGCGGTAAAGGGTCCGTTTTGGGATTATTTAGTCCTGGTAAGGGTAAACTATTCTCTCTTTGAATAACTGTTTATGTGGTTTCGAAATTAAACAATCAAGACAATGAGTCAACTATAAAATATATGTATTTTTTTTAAATTTTCTAAAACATTATAAAAAAATACAAAAAATGTTATTTTATGTAGTTTATTTTGGTTTAACTGTTTTTTTTATAAAATTTATTTTAAAAGTTCCTTAGATTAATATGAAATTTAAAATAACTTTATTATTATTCCACATATTGTGCTACTCTGCCTCTGAAAGAGGTGAAACACGTGTCACAGTTAGTAGCACAATACGTGGAATAATCAAAGTTATTTTAAATTTTATATTAGAATGAACTTCCACAAAGTTACCGCCGAAACCATCGAAAGTTCCTTAGATTAACTAACGGCTATTTTTCCATTTGTGAGAACAGGTCGCACACAGTTTGTGAGTAAGCTAATTTAAATAAAATAAAAAATATTCTTTTGTTCTATATTCACAATTAGTTAACATGATTAGGACCGGTTTTACGTATCACGATCATTTTCAACTGATAATAATACAAATCAATACAGTAATATTTATACTGAATCAAGAAAACTTTCGATTTATCAATGTCTGTTCGAAGGTGTGATTCGAGTGATTGTGATGTTTAAAAGTTCGGAGCAGACATAGATAAAAAATTAACTGGCGCTTCATGCACAACCGGTTATGAAAACAGGTTTTTCTCTATAGCACCCGCGGTGTTATTGCAAGCTCTCATCTACGCCTATCCTGATCTCATCGAATAAAAATAACAATTCAATCGTAATTTTATAACCAAACATAACATTGAAATACTTCGAACCTACGCCGTTACAATAAATAAGAATCCCAAAGTGCTACGGCCTACGCCGATCGGTTAGTTTGGGTCAAATATTACCATACGTAGAAACACTTTCTCCGTAGTCTGGGTACCCATCTCAAACTTGGAAGAAAACGTTTATTTAAAAAAAGCAATTAATTCACAATTTATTTGGTATTTATAAAGCCACATTATCAATAATGTCTAGGTAGAGATTACAATTTAGAAAAATAGACTTAAATTTTCTGTAATAAGTAAAAAAATATCAACGTATTTTTTTTATAAAATGAGTTTATAGCTATTTCGGCGTGCGCCATCGTCAAAACGATGTTTAACCTTGCATATATTCAGCTATATATACTGCTGTAGAAGAGATACAGAATACATTTTGTTATTTGTTAAAAAGTAAAAACAATTGTTATCTCTACTATTATCTAATATTGATTATTAACATAAAGCCACCTGTGTGGTCGAGTGGTCAACGTCGTTGGCTACCGCTACGGAGGTCACGGGTTCGAATCCCTGTAAGGGCAGTTTTATAAATTGATTTTTCAATTGATTTATGAATTTCTGTTCAAAGGCATGGATGTATGTGATGTCTTGAATTCCCCCCTCCCACACATTCTATCCTATGAACGGGGCGTATCGAGAGCGATTAGCTAACCACTAGTCCTGTCCTAGCCCTTACCTTCTATTCCCTACTCTTTTTGGAAAAAGAAAGGTTGAGTAACTGAGTAACAAGCAGTTCTTGTAGAAACACTTTTGTTGAGATAAAATCCATTAGGAGTCCATATGCTCCACATTGGGAGCGGACATGGTTTAAAAAAAACATAAAGTTAAACTAATTTTTCTACGATTTATTTAGTGAAAAAAAAAAATCTCTTTATAATGCAGCGATGATGATTCACTTAATAAAAGTTTGAGAGCCTCTTCGCGTGGATGATTTAAACATCCCGCCAAAATGGAAAGAGGGTAGAAATCGGAAGGAAGTCGACTACGAACGAACGGGTTGCGTTCGATCAACATACTAAATTTATTCGACTTGAGATTAGTCGTAATGGAATTTCGCAGGAAATTCGATTCAATATTTTATCACCTGTCTCGACGCACGCAGCATTTAAACGAAGTATTTACAAACTTCTTAATTTATATGTTACCAATTTGCAAAAGATCCCACAAACATCTTTGACTTCAACTATGCTTCGACATCAGATTTTTTTAAATGAATATTCAGTATCCGAATAAAAAAATGTTTTTTCTCATCGTTACTTTAAATCATTTGCTATAATACTTTACGTTGGGAGTTAACATGGTTAAAATAACAACAAAAACTACACTAACATACGAATCGTGAAATATTCTACGTACATTGTTTTTTACCATGTCCGCTCCCAGTGTGGAGCATATGGACTCCTTATATAGTTCATCTCATCAGATGTGTTTCTACAAGAACTGCTTGTTACTCAGTTGCTCAACCTCTCTTTTTTCAAAGAGAAGGAATAGAAGGATAGGGCTAGGACAGGACTAGTGGTTAGCTAATCGCTCTCGATACGCCCCGTTCATAGGATAGGATAGGTGGGAGGGGGGAATTCAAGACATCACATACATCCATGCCTTCGAACAGAAATTCATCAATCGATTGAAAAAATCAATTTATAGAACTGTCTGTACTGAGATTCGAACCCGGGACCTCTAAACGACGTTGACCACTCGACCACACAGGCGGGATATTTATTTAATGATGATTTTTTTAATTCATGTCCGCTCCCACTGTAGAGCATTTGATCTCCTAATGAAGATATCTCAACAAAACGTTCAAACTCTCTTTTCCAAAGAGAATAGTAGCGATAAAATGGTAAGGCTGGCACAATACTGGTGGTTAACTAATCGCTATCACTACATCCAGTTATTGAAGGATTGGAAGAGTGGGAGCGAATTCCATGCTTTCAAACATCCATGCTTTCGAACATAAATCGATCGAAAAATGCTGTTAGTACCGAGACTCGAACCCGTGATACAATTAATACTAATCAGAAAATTTATCAGCAAACTGAAAACAAATTTAATTCGTTAACATATCACTTTTAAGGTGTTCACTGTCAATACTTGGTGGAATGGCATTATAATAAAAATAATAAAACATTGTTAGTACTTTTTCCATATAAAATTTATTGGCTCAGGACCGGTTTCGCTCATGGTGAGTAGGGCTTCCAATTAACCGGACATATAAACTAACCGGTTTTCGGTTTATTTTTACAAAATAAACCGGTTAACCGGTTTAAACCGAAATCTTTCATTTACATACATATATATCAGTCATTGCTGAAAAATGCAAAAATCATTCATCAAAATCACTATTTTTGCTTTTTCTATAGGTAAAAATGAAAATAGCAATGGTCGGCAATAAAATTACAAAATATCTGCAATAAAATTACAAAAAAAATATTTATTTAAAAAATATTTTCATATGAAAAGTATAAAAAATCTTATTAAGGGTAAAAAAATAATGAATTCAAAACAATTCTCGCTTAAAAGTAAAATTGTACAACTTAAATGAACTCCCACAAAGTTACCTTCAAATCCATTATAAATACAAAAAAAAAACACAAACGTATCAAATATAATTTATATACATAAATATACATTAATAAAAAATAAAATGCTATGAATAATAATTGAATTAAAACATAATGTTTCTATATGTAATATGACTTATATTTACAAAATTTAAATACAAAACAAGGTGACTATTATTAAAAAAAATGAATAACATTTTTGAAAAAAAACATTTTATGCAAGTTCTCCGTAATGACTGACCGTAATGAGGACACAACTGTCAAAACTAATTTACTCCATTTTTACTACTTTTATGAGAAAATAAATATAAAACAAAAATAATGAAGATTAATTAAAAACCTTAAAAAAATAACAATATTTTAATTTCAAATTCGTCAATCTGTGGACAAAAACAAAAAATAATTGAAAACTTTTGACATATACATATAATTTAGATTTCGACTGAAGGTGCTTGGTGGAATTTCAATATTAAATTTGAATCGTTCAAATTATGTACACTCCCACAATTCAAGTTCATCCGTGCGCTTGAACGCCTGAAGATGCCGAAAGGCGAAACCCGGGTCGTTAGTGACAAAATCTGTGGGAGTGTACATAATTTGAACTATTCATACATATACATATGTATGTATTAGCAAACCATGCAGATATATTATGTACTTTTATACACAAATTGCCATTGATAGAAAAATGCAAAACTATTGAAACACAAACAATATAAAGATGATTATTTTAATATTATAATAAACATAAATACTATTTTATTGTATTATTTATGTATTAATGATGATATTATTCACATTTACAAAATTAATTAAAATACTAAACATGGTAACGTATAACATTAACTTATGTTTTTTTTTCACATTAATATAAAAGAAAACATTTCATGAATTTTTGGTATATTTATTATTTTAAAAGTAGTAGTACTTTAAAAAAATTAATAACTAATAAAAATCAAAATAATTATTAAAATTTTGTTTTTATTTCATGATATAATCCATCTGTTTATCTTGTATTGCTTGAAAACAGGTCAAATACTTTTTCGTTGAATTTAAGTATTTTGCTCATAATATTTATCTCTATCTATATATAACATTGACAAAGCTACCAATTTTTCCTAATTCATTGTATTTCGTACAGAAGTTTTTACTATTTGTATTGTTGAAAAAAACATTGTGATCGGAACAAGTCGATGGGCATTGTAATAATAATAACCTTATTTGGTTGTTTCTTCAAAAACATCGCATCATTTACTTAGCAAAGCAGTGTATATTAGTGCCACCACTGATAATACATACATAAGGTTTGCAGATTTTTTGTCCAACTTCCGCCCTTCTTCAAGATGTTTACAAAATGAAAACAATGAATGCACCGCAATAAAATGTGATTTATTGTGAATGTATGTTCGTAATTCTCAGTTGAACTCAGTTGAACAGAAGAAAAGAAAAACATGAATAGCTTTACACATTGTGTTAATATACTTTTCGAAAGTTTTAAAGTAAGTGTTTGATTGCCTAAATGACATCCGTTTTTTTCCACAAATTTCTCGGAACAAGTTTTACTAGCGTAAGAGGGTTCAGTAAAACCTTTCGATGAAGTAATTAAATAAAAATAAAGTAGTGACTCAATATATAAATATAGTATCTTTGAAATAATTATTAGAAAAGCAACAATTTTTATTTTTTTAATAGTAATTGATTAAAATGAAAATTATTAAGAATAATATTCCAATAGGCAAAATCCATCTAAAAACAGGCATACATGTAATTGAAAACAAATAAATTGGAGATTAATGATTGCGTATTTTTATAATGATACACATGCTATCCTTGTTCGCCATTCATTTAAGATTAATACGGATGTCTTCTCAATGTTTTCAGTTAAGTCATATTTGTCATAGTGTAACAAGGGCCGAATTTATTACAGACAGTTAAGATACATTTCGTCGTTTGATAAAGTTAATTTTCTTCCTGAAAAGACATTTATGTCTATAATTTGAATACCTACGTGACAATTGATATTATTTAGCAATGTGTAAATGCATATTTCCTCGTTAAAATATGCGCTGAATTTAGTGCGAAATACTATTTTTTTTCAAAAAAAATCAATACACTTATAAATATAGAATTTATGAAAACGCGGTTAACCGCGGGAAATAAACCGGTTTTCGGTTTTTTTCAAAACAGGCGAAAAACCGGGTAACCGGTTTCGGTTTAAACCGGTTTGGAAGCCCTAATGGTGAGCATTAAAATAAAACATTAAAAATAGCAAGATTCATTTTGTAGACAAGTTTGAAACAAATAATCAGTCGCTAATAAAGTTGTTGAGGTGCTTTATAAATTTACTTATAGCTTTGCACATCGTTCCTTAAAACTAATCTATATACTAAATAATTCATCCAAATATTTTTCTTGTTCTGATATTCGGTAAAATCGTATTCTAATTATTTTATCTAAATTATTTATTATTTAAATATGTAGTCGTATGGTTGTGCGAACCAACCCAGGAAGTGTGCGCAGGGTTTTAAGTTGGTCATGAGGTCTTTCCGGAGGTATCCGAAACACGTGACGCAGCCGGTTTCAATGTTTTTCTGTGACCACTGACGTAAAAGAGCGCAGTATTTTTTTAACTCTCGCAGCGCGGAGACTAGAAAAATACTTCTCTGCCGATGGGGGTCGTTTAGGGACCCCAGTGGTTTCCTCATTATTGGCCTTATTCTTATGAATTTCAAAAAAAAAATAGTCTATAAGGGCTTTAAAATATCTCTGCATCATTCCTTATACGTTTTTTATAAAAATCCATGGTTTTTTTAAATAAATAATCATATTTTAAGTTGCGCGTAAAAAATACGTCATTCCAATACAAATATGTATTTGCAACTGACGCGTTCAGCCTAGTTATCTTACGAACGATCGCTGATAAGCGGGCGTTTATCTCGTTATCGCATCGCTTTATTGCGTATTTATATAAACTACAAAAGTTCCAAAAAACTATGATATAAGAATACCTTAATTATAAACATTGTATCACCCATATTAAAATAGATATTTAATAAAATGTGGGTATTGGGGCCGCATTTCTTGAGCTTAGAACCAGAAAAGTTAATTATCACTGTTAGTACATTTTTCATTTTCTGCTTACTAAGAACAATGAATTTGTCACTTAAATACTTCTACTAGTAAGGGATATGATATTTTTTGCATGGGCAGCAATTTTTGATTGCAGACCGTGAGTGAAAAAATGAAAATTTAGATACTGAGCAAACGTTTGGAAATTAGACTATTCAAACATTGAATAAAGAATATGTATATTGGGTATTTTTGTGTACGGTTTACTCATATCTACTTTGCCGTGACGGCTTCAATCAATACTCAGATTGTTTTTATGAATTTATTATTGCTTTCATTTATTTTGTTGGTTGTTCTCTGATATAATTTACAATTCATGAATGCGTCCTTCATCGAAAAAATGTGACAATGTGTGTAATTGTTTTAAAGAACACTGTGTAGTGCAGTGTTTTTCAACCTTTTTACATTCGCGGACCGGTCAAAAATGTTAAAAAAATCGCGGACCAGCGTCAACCAGATAAAAATATTTAAACACAGCCACTTTTCAACTGACGACTATTTGGACGAACAATGGAGTATAAATACAGTAGAACCTCTCATAACGAGCACTTCTTATATCGAGTAATTCTCATAACGAGCAAAACAGATTGTGAAAAAATGCTCAAGGGAGGAACGTTAAGGAACGAATGATATTTCGCATAACGAGTTACGCAAAGTTTTGGAAAGATCACTTTCACATCGTTGCTTGCCTCAAGCTGATTGACAAGGCGTGAGAAGGGGTTACCAAGAGAACCGTCACTTCAGCTTGGAAAAAGCTTTGCCAAGGAGCGTTGTCGAATGTGATTTTGAGGGGTATGAAACAGTACCTGTGAAGTCTACAGTCAACGAGATTGTATCTTTGGCCAATACCATGGGACTGGAGGTGGATAACAAAAATATTGATGAGCTTGTGAAAGAGTGAAGTCAAGAGCTGACCACCGAAAAGCTTGTGGAGTTGCATTGTTTTTCACAGCAAGAAGTTATGGAGGAGAGTTTGTTAGTAGAAGAGAAGGAAGTACCCGAGCAACAATCTTCTAGCGCGATAAGAGAAAAGCTGAAAGCATGTGAAACTGTTGCATCGTACTTTGCGAAGCATCACCCTAATAAGGAGGTGGCTATGCGTTTTACAAATTTATTCAATGATAATACTGTTACATTTTCACCAAATTTTAAAGCATCGGCAAAAACAAGTGTCTGCTAGTAAAAAATAATTAATTATTTGTTATAAATATTAAACTAGTCGTTTTTTGCAAATCGAAATCGCATTCCAGGTTGTAAAGCTCCTTAACAATTTATAAGTATGTAATTTTACTTTAATACACGTTAAAAATATACAAATTGATTTTTTTCCGGCACGGAACGCATTATTGTATTTTACATTGTTTTATATGGGGAAAATTGTTTCGCATAACGAGTGTTTCACATAACGAGTAAGATTCTGGAACGAATTAAACTCGTTATGAGAGGTTTAACTGTAAGTGAAACTAAAATTTTTTTTTTCACCATTTTCATTTTTTTTGTTATAAAAAAATATTTGGCCGCGGGTGAACCATATAAATTTCATAATTGGGATCTATGTATATGGCTGTTTATATATTTATTGTTAATTTCGTATATTGGATATTTTTTTTACGTCTAAATATATTTTTTATTTGTATGAAAATATGCTAATGACCGTTTTGACTTACGTCCAAGGTGGTGAAACGGAACCTGTCGTAAGTCGAGAATTGACTGTACAACTGTTTGCTTAGGATAACATATTCAAAAATTTACTGTGTTTTATTTGTAAAAGTTACATTGAAACGTCAAGTCAATGTTTAACAGAATTTTATTTATTAAAGCTAATAAAACTAGTGTTGCTTGGTGCAACCTTTGTTGCTGCTTTCTTGTAATCAAATTTTCTCATTTTTAGTACAAAAAAGACATTCGAGTCAAAGAATTTTCGAAACATAAAAGTTATCGCTGACAGGCAATAAACTCTTGCGGACCGGTGCCGGTCCGCGGATCATAGGTCGAAGTATACTGGTGTAGTGTTTTTCTGTGAAATGAAAAAGAACTCTTACAGAAATCATTTCCAAAAAATACAATTCCTTCATGCTAATTAAAGAATACTTATAAGACAGAAAGTTATAGAATAATACATTAAATGTAATTAATACATAACCGAGGCAAATTAAACTATTAATTATAAAAGTTAATTTAAAAATTGATTTTTATTTGATTGTTGATTAAAGTTAATTCAAATTGCATCTTTGATAACTCTAAAATATTAACAAATAAAATTGAAAGATTAAAGAAAGTTTATAAATTGAAAATTAACATCAATAAACAACCACTTTTAATTTTTCCAATCTTCGTAAAAAAATATTATATTAGAAAATAAAAATACCCTTTTGCGCTATTTTTTTATTACAATTATTATAAAATGTATTGTAAAAAAATCCCATTTGCCAATTTCTGTGGCAATTACTATTGTCAATAAAGGTCGAGTCCTATGGCGCAGCGGTTTGCGTTATTGGCTTCCGTGCCGTATGTCACGGGTTCGAGTCCCAGTACGAACTGCATTTTTACGATCGATTTATCGATTTCTGTTCAAAGGCATGGGTGTTTGTGATGTCTAAAAATTTCCTCCCACTATTCCGATCCTTCGACAACTGGATGAAGCGAGAGCGATCAGTTATCCACTAGTCCTGTCCTAACCGTATCCTTATATCCCTACTCTCATTTAAAAAGAAAGAGGTTGAGAGACTGAGTAACAAACAGTTATCGTAGAAAAACTTCTGTTTTATATACCTCTATTAGGAGGCCATATCCTTCATATTGGGAGCGGACATGGATTTTTAAAAAAAATGTACCATTTTTACATTATTATTTTATTTGCTTAAAAAAAGTCCTTTAATATTTGAATTGTATTTAATAAAGTGTCATTCATTTATAATTTGTATCAACGCTTCCATATTTCATTTGAACTTTTTACTAACTAAATTTTATATTAATAACTTGTTAACTTTTTATAATTCCTAACATAGTAATTTTCGCGATAAGCGAAACCGGTAGTGATCTATTTTATAATACGCAATGAGCTGTTTTTTTTAATCTTTAAACAAAACAAAACTCGCATAGAAAAGTTCGTGATGTCTTTTTCCGTGGAAATTAATTTCAACGTTTTCTTATTACCTGTAAGTAAAAACTATTTGTTCCTGTGGTTTATAAATGAAAAAAAGACAAAGAAATCTACGCCATCTTGAGCTTTATAATTGCAGATTATCTATTTGCGGAGAAGAAATCCTTTTTAGAAAGGCAAATCCCTAAATGAAAAACTGAATTAAAATTTAATTGTTTCCTAAGTAAAAATATACATTATGAATGGGCTCGCACCTCTTTGATATTCGCAATTTGCTCGGTCTTTGGAGAGACCGCTTGGCGTACCGGGTGTCAAGGAAAATATAATGTTAAAATGAACAAAAAAATCAACTGTAATAATAATATTTAAGATTTCAATATTTAATTTGAATCGTTCAAATTATGTACATTCACACAAGTTTTGTCACTAACGTTCCGGGTTTCGGGTTACGCCTTTCGGCGTCTTCAGGCGTTCAAGCACACGGATGGACTTGAACTGACGATAGTAAATATTTGTATAGTGTTTATTTAAGAAATAGAGGGAAAAGCTTCTTATGGCGGCATGGATTAACTTTACTAATTATTTGATTGTTATGACGTTCAATAAGTTTGGAAAATATTTACTTACACAAATAGTCTGTGTAACATAAGTTGTTTTGGCAATATATTTTATGAATTAAGGCAAAGCCCGGGTCGTTAGTGACAAAACTTGAATGTACATAATTTAAACGATTCAAAAGTAATAATATAGTTTCAACTTTTTTTTTATTCGATGTGGGGCATATGGCCTCCCAATGGAGGTATCTTAACAGATTTTTTCTACGAGAACTGTTTGTTACTCAATCGCTCAACCTCTCTTTTTTCAAAGAGATTAGTATGGATATAAAGATAAGGCTAGGATAGGACTAGTGGTTAATTAAGTTAACCACCAGCCCTGTTTTTAACCAGCAGCTAACAAACAGTTTTCGTAGAAAAGGGTAGAGTGTTTTTTTATTATTCATATATTAAATATCATAGTATTATTAACGTTTAAAATATTTATGTATGGCCTTCAAGAAAATGCACTATTGTATGTAGTTGGCCAACCAACTGATTTTAGTTGTGCATCCCTGTAATAATTGCACTAACAGAGTTATTACATACAAAGAATTGATATATAATGATACTAACCTACTTTTACCAATACGGTTACGATTAGGGTATCCAATCCCGGGATTTTGGGATTGATTAATTTTCAATCCCGGGATTGGGATTAGCTCACCGAAGAATTTGAAATCGTCAATTTGGTGTACTTTTTCTCCGAATTGTCACAGAAGCTTGTTTGTTTTTTTTTAGCTCACCGAAAAATTTGAAATCCCCGATTTGGTATACTTTTTCCCCAGATTGTCACAAAATCTCTATATTTTTTTAGCTCACCCAGGAATTTGAAATCCACAATTTGCCAATTTCGTGTCAATTTTTAGGATTTCCTAAAATTTTCTCAATCCCGAGATCCCGGGATCGCGACCGTGTCAATCCGAGATTTCGGGATCAGAAAATTTAACAGGATCCCGGGATGGGATGCCCTAGTTACGATATTTTCAGTAATAAAATATCTTTTATTGGAAATTATCGTTAATAAAACAATATATTGAATATATAGTGAGTAGCTACTACTTTTAAAAAAAATGTATTCTCTTTTCTGAAAACACCCGGTGGTTTTTTATTTGTAATTACTCTTTGCTTCTGGAAGTAAAATTTCACTTGTATTCTTTCTCGAGTCCCAAGACGAAGGCTTTAATTAAACTTTGAAATACAGCAAAGGATTCTGCTACAAGTGAGCACTCTGACACATTCGACAAGTATACCTTTGGAAATTCATCTATTTGATTCAATACTTCTGAAATATCTCCATAACATCAGGAAATATCTGAAACAATAGCCTTCGCTATAAAATAGTAATTACATCAACTATATACATAGTGCGCATATATTATTCACGAATTAAAATAGAAAAAAAAAGATTGCCATCGTAAAAAATAATTGCTTGCAATTCGATTCTGTTAATTAATCAAATATTATATATTAAAAATATTTTTTTCTAATTTAAGATTCCTAAGGTGCTTGTTGGAATAACTTGAACGCCTGAAGATGCCGAAAGGCGAAACATGGGTCGTTAGTGACAAAACTTGGGTGAATGTACATAATTTGAACGATTCAAATTTATTATTTTTTTCATTCAATGAAAACTTCTGCAAAGGTTTTAAGTATGCCAATTTTACCCAGCTAACGACAATTTTACAAATAACAAATTTTAAAATAGGCACAGACGATTTTTGATGATTTTAAAAAAAAATAAAAATATTAAACATAACCTTTAAGTAGTCGAAGACTAATTAACTGGTGTTCTATCAGCTCAATCTAATACTTCTTCTTTGGCCATGTTCGCTCCCTATGTCGAGCATATGGCCACCAAAATATAATACAAATTTAATAAATTATTTAAAGAAACCTTTTTGTAAGCCTTTTTTCCTGGTTGGAATTTTCACATGCTCTTCTTTTTTCAAACATAGAAACTAAATTTAAAAACTAATTCAACATGTGCAACATTTCCTTTGCACATTTCCTTTTGATAGCACGTGTACATATAAAGTTGTATACATTGTTAATATAGAAAAAAAGCTATATTGGAAAAGCTGTGAGTTATGTCTTTTTGCCTTTCTAAAGTCGAATATCGTCGGGGTACGCGGTTTAGTTCAAGCCATTCCAGTGATGAAATATTTAAGAAAAGAAAATAATCAATTAAATTCCATAAACAAATAATTCACATTTCAATTGTCGCGGTTGCTTTGTAAGGCCAATCACATAACCTTTTGAAATCTATTCATGGACTTCTTTTTTTATTTTTTGTTATCTAACCTTAAATCTTTTTTTAGAATTTTGCGGTTTCGTAATTATTATTGTTGTTCAAGTATTGGGCGAGTTATATAATATGACACACTCAAAACCACAAAATATAATTAAATGAAAAAATCCATACAGACACAATTCATGTGAACATCGAAAGTAATTGCTATTTAAAATAAATTAAATACTGCTTAGTAAAAAAAATATATCACTATGCTATTGCGCAACAAATTGTGGCAAGTGTTTCGTCTTTTTGCGAACCATCTTCAGAAAAAGTAACGTTTATAACCTACTATCGTTTATCATAAACCGTAAAAGAAACTAAATAAAACCGTAATTCTGTTGAACATATTAGATAATTAATTTAATTCATCGGAATAAACTGGTTTGTACTATTTTTCTGACGACACCAACCTATAACATTTTGCATGGATTCAGTGTTAGATTTTTCCGAACACGAATTATCCGTACAGAACACAGAAACATACGTACAAGGAATATTCGATCGAGAATTTGTATTTGGGAAAATCACGAAATAATACAAATTACATCAGTCGGATTTAGGAATTCTTAAGTCTCGAGGTTTTCAAAGTCCCGGGACTCGAGGCGTGATAAAGTAAAAGTCTCGGGACATCCCGGAACTCGAGACTTTTATTTCCCCTTCAATAAAATTATCATTTTATTAAAATTAAATATTTTCATGTGTATATTTGTGTATTAAATACACTCGGCGTCTTTTGAAAGTACGCACTAGTATAAATCGCGTTTTTTTAATACAATGTTTAATAATTATTATTTTTCTTATGTAATGGATGTGTGCAATGCTTACGGTTAATTTTTACTAAGAAGGGATGATAACAGTACATGTAATGAAAAAATATCAATGAAGCAGCCGTCGGAAGTAAATTTATGACCGTCAAAATTAAAATGTATATGTTATTAGCACATTATGAATCACAATCACAATTCCCGGGACATTTAAAAAAAAACATTATCCCGGGACGTCTCGACACAAAATTCCTAGTCGGATTACAATTTTTTTAATATACCAGGAAGAATAAAAATCCTCTTAATACCATTGCATGAATCCACAAATTCTTCGAAGAGATCTTATCATCTGACATGCTATAAAAATCATTTACGGCCAAATTAATTCGTTAAGTTTTGTGGAAAAGTTTGAACACATCTGCGATTTAAATCAAAATTGATTCTGTCCGTGTTCAAAATTGAAACATTTATTAAGAGTACTCCCCCCACTTTCCGAAGATCCAAAGATGAATCTATAAAGGTATTCAAAGATAAAATTCTATTTTATTCCAGTGACAATAAATATTCTGCTCGGCATAAAATAATAGTCCCTAGAAAGTTTGGATCTTCGATAAAGATGATTTATTGAAATTATTCTGTAGGGGCCGTAAATTAGAAAGTTTTTTTTACAAAAGCTTCTTCCTCAGGTGACTTGGTATATAGGTACCACCGCCGGTTGAAACAACACTTTCGTCCTTAAATTTCGGAAATTATCTAAGAAGTATCTTTCTTTTGTGGAGGTCCTTTGTCTTCTAGGCGGGAAACTGCGGGAATATTTTAGGGAAAATTTTGCTTATGATATCAATTTACTAGTAAAGTTAAGAAAAAATGATCGTTTATTGATGCAGCATAATAAGCAATTGCCCTACCGGACAAATACATTATTTAAAATACCGGATCTGCAAACATCGATACCAATTACGAAAAATAATTAAGTTATTAATATTTATTTATTGATTTGGCATTTACTTGGTAGAACTCCATTTTAATAGGGTAAAATATCAAGGTATTTCAGTTCTACAGTTTTTTAAAAAGTTAAAGGTTGATAGTTATTTCGGCTTTCGCCATCGTCAGAACTATAATTCTGACGATGGCGAAAGCCGAAATAGCTATCAACCTTTAACTTTTTAAAAAACTGTAGAACTGAAATACCTTGATATTTTACCCTATTAAGTAATTAATAGAAAGGATCCATTAGTACAGCTTCCCATACGGTGCTAAAAAAAATACTTCGGATATGTTTTTCACTTGGTTCTTTAAGGGCCAGCAACATATTGGAAGTATTTTTTAGAACCGTAGGAGAAGTGTTAAAAAAGATAGGCGGATCACCATTTTTTAATTTATTTTCATTGAGATTTACAGTACCAAATAAAAGTTATTATGTTTTAATTGTTTCTATGAATGTTTTGTCTCTTACTCGTCTGGGTAAAAAAAAAGATTTTATTTTGTAATTTATTACTTAAGAATTAGAATTTTTGTTTTTCGTAAAACTTGGAATTTTCTGTTTTATGATGCTTCTCAAATGGGTAAAACACGTGTCACATATTGTTACGCGACAAGTGGAATAACAAAACTGTCGAATTTAATTATACATCTTGACTTGAAATGATAAATTAAAGTTTAAAACATCTGGAATTTTTTACATTGATAAGACGATGTATATTATTTTGTACATCGTAAATAAATTACGAATTCAATATTCTTGTTTATACTTTACAAAGAATATAAGCTTGGAAAAACATTTATCGAAGGAGACTTGAGAGAAATGATGATCACTGAACCGGAAGTCCTTTTTATACAACATTTTCCGGTTAAATCAGAATAAGCCTAACTAAATACGAATCGAAGCCTCCCTTGGTACACACATTGAAAAACGCTTTGGGTAGGATTTTCAAGCCTAACGAAGATCCCTTGTTTTTGAGTGCCTATACTTGTAAATGGTAAACAGTGTTTTTGCGGATATTGCCCGTATGCTAACAAGAAAGAGCTCGGATCGTTCTGCTTTCAGATACACGTGGCGGACCAATACAATCTGAGCCCACATTAGAAAATGCTGCAGCTAGCACTATTTGGCGAAAGTACTCACGTTACATACGAGTGTGAATGTGAGGTTGCAAAAAGTTTTAGTATTTTTACTAAAAAAAAAACAGTAAAAAGAGTAGCACTGCGAGCTTTTTTAGGTAGTCTTTTTACGGAGAAAATAAATGTATCTTTATAAATCGAACATACAATTCATTATGAACAAATTCTTACATTGCAAATAAATGTTGAACCAAAATAAAAATATGGGTAATGCAATGTCACAACTCACAATATTAAGACGTTTATAGCTTCCAAGGTGGTCACTATTTAAATTTGATTATATTTTTCATAAATCACGCTTACTTGAAATCATTGCCGAAAAAAGTGTGTGATTTACAGTTTCCAGCATTATTCTCAATTTAATGACCTTTAAATTTGAATCGTTCAAATTATGTACAGTCACACAGATTTTGTCACTAACGACCCGGGTTTCGCCTTTCGGCATCTGTGCACGGATGAACTTGAACTGACGCTTAGTAATGAATGTTTCGTGTTTATATAATAAATTAATGTATCACCGAGCTTAAAGCCATTGCTGGCGAAAAGGATAAGCCCATGGGAATGCCCACAGATTTGAGTAGTGAGTGGTTTTAAGAATTATATTTATTTGTTTGTCGGAAAAGTTTTTACATAAAAGGATGAGCATAATTTGAACGATTTAAATTTAATATTGAAATTCCACCAACCACCTTCAGTCGAAATCTTAAATGGTCACTATTTTTTTTTTCATCAATATCTGCTTTCAAAACATTTTCTTCCAAGAACTAGAAGAGAGTAGTAGAGATAGAAGTATAAGGCTAGGGAAGAACGAGTGGTTTACTAATCGCCCTCGCTACGTCTAGTTATTGAAGGATCGGAAGGGAGGAAGAGAATTTTCAGACACCACACACACCTATGCCTTCGAATACTTCACCGCCAAAACTTGGTAAATAAACATAAAAAATACTCTTTTGCACTAATTCCAGATGTATTTATTATGACCACGACCGGTTTCGATGAACAAGACGATTTTCATGAATTAAAAAATAATCTTCTTTGGCCATGTTCGCTCCCTATGTGGAGCATATGGCCGCCACGCGGCACCTCCATGTTTCCCTGTCTCCCGCCAATTGTTTTGCTTCCTCCCATGACATGCCAGCATCCCTTAGTTCCGCCGAGTACATCCTATGAATAGTACCCGACGGACGTCCGGGTAGCCGGAATCCCACAGGTCGAAAGAAAAGGCAGGCAGGATTGAGGCTTTCCGGAGGCATCCGCAGCACGTGACCCAGCCAGTTCCAACGTCTCTCCATAACCACTGACGTGACGGGACGCTGTCTTGTACTCTCCCTTATCTCTGAATTCCTCACAAAATCAAACCACCTCACCCCCAGTCTAACTCGGTTATTACTATATAACGCTTTTGTACCAGTTTCTCAACCTTTCTTTTTTAAGGAGAGTAATAATAGAAAAATAGGGCTTGGACTGGGCTAGTAGTTAATTAATCGCTGTCGGTTTGCCCCGTTCATTTTTCAATTGGAAGGGTGGGAGAGAATTTAGATGTCACGAACACCCCAGCCTTGGTGAACTTTTGCGTTTGTGGAATAATGAATATGACTCATTTAGTTTCCATTTAATAGAGATTTATTTAACTTATTAAGCAGCCCGATTGTTTTTGTTATTATTACTTTTCCGTGAAATAATCATTTATAAAATATTTTCAGTCGCCTCTTTTTCTTCCTAAAAAATCAAAAGTTTTAGATGCAAAATATTTTTTTGTTTTTTGGCGAATATTGATTAGAAACATTAAAATGTTGAGAAAAATGATGCCGGAACGCCGTTCCACCGAGTTACATGGAAATGATGTTTATATATCGACTGTGGAAAGGAAAAAGGACGTAACCCACAGTTTCTCAAAAAAGGTTTTTTTCGATAATCACAATGTATCAAACTTAATGCACATTCGATAAGAAGGATGTTAGCTGCAAATGCCAAATTAGTATCTAAATTAAGCTTTTAAGTTTGAAAAAGATGACTTTGTAAAAAATTAAAACCAAGAAAAAGACTGAAATGAAGGTTTTTCCTAGACAACTTCTTTAATTAATATTAGATTATGTCAATTAAACACCAGTTTAGTAGTCACCGTGCACTTCAAGGTTGTCTATAATTCAAAATTTACATATGTCACAAAATCATCAAAACACGTTTTTAGCGCCTCCTGTAAAATTTGTGGGTTATGTCCTTTTTCCTTTCCACAGTCGATATTATATTGGATAAACAACAATAAAATACAGTAAGACATTTTCTGTTGGTTTTCTTTATTTTTAAGATGGAGTGAGGATCTGCTTGAACAAAAAAAACATTTGATACATAACAGATAAACATCTAGTTTCTCTCGAAGTATTTTTATAATATTTCTTGGATTAATCTAATTTCGTCTTTCAGTATCTAATATACGTTTGATAACGCAATCAGCAGGATCATAAACTAAAACTCACGAAAGCGTGAAAATTCAACGATCAAATTTTATATTAAATACTTACTATATGAACCAATGAGAATATCTACCGTGATTTAAAAATGGTATTTTTTTTATCTGTATCCGAGTCCAAAATGAGCAACTCCCTCGATATTAAATTTTATACTTCAGAGATTTAGCAAAATATTGCAAAACGATGAAACTGTAATCGTTTCCTATCAGAACATAAATATAAAATTTTACACACTCCTTTTACGAGCATAAACATGACCTTGCATTCAGACGCGAAAACTTACAAGGCGTGTAAAATGAAGGCAGTAAACTTTATACCAGCGTATACGATATTATAAAATTATAGTAGTTTGCTTGCTTTTACAACAAAATCCATCAGTATTATTTCACCAGAAGAAATACATACCTAACATTAGGCAAGAACAACATTTAAAATATTCAATGCCAAAAGTATATCATGTACTCTTTATTGAAAATTTTAAAATTATTAAAAAAAAAACAACATTCAATCAAAAAATTTGAATCGTTCAAATTATGTACACCCACGCAAGTTTTGTCATTAACGACCCGAGTTTCGCCTTTTGGAATTTTAATGCGTTCAAGGCACGGATGGAATCGAACTGATGTTTAGTATACAAAATAAATGTATCAATATGTTAAAATCTATTGATGACGGCATGGATTAACTTTAACTGATTATTTGATTTTAATGACTACTTATTAGCAGGGGAAATGTTAATTTATCAAAAAGTCTTTGTAGGTTTTTGAAATTAAATTATTTTGACTTACATCGAACGTTTGTATTTTTAAGACTATATATGTATATATCATTGGTTTTCTGTCAGAATTTATTAAATGACATGTCGTTTTAAACTGAGTTAGACAATCCCCTAACAATCACTCAATGTATTCACTGTTCAATGATTTTTGCAAGAAGTCACTAAGTGCAGAAACTTACTATTGGAAGCTTCTTTAGAATCAAGAGAATAAGTATTTGTGACGACACTCTTTAGAAAATTTCAGATTATACAATTCAAAAGAATTTGTCATTTTTTAAGTTTGGATATAACTGATAGAATGTAGTTGAAAATTTAATATCGATTATCTCAGAATTAACATATTGCCACTGAATGACTTGTGGCAGTGAAACGTCGACATGTATATTTATAATAAAATATAATAGTTTCTTTTAACGTTCATTCTATACCCGGTCTTGAAAATGGGAGGGCAAGTGATAGCTTTTGGATTAATACTTGCCGCTTCCTAGTTTCACCATAACTCATTGAGAAAAATAATCTTTACCGAGTGAATATAAAAATACTGTCGTTATTAAACTTCTGTTGAGTTCATACGCTCAGGATTTTCAAAAAAATGCCATTATGAAGCCTAAGTAAGAGAATTACATTGTTAACAAAATCATTTTTCTCTACTTATTCATGTTTAAACAGAATATTTAGCGTTTTCACTAAAATGATAAGCACGTATTATTTGCAATTACCCAAAAATAGCTGCTATGGAATGAATATAATGGCAACATGTAATAGGAAAACTTCGGTGAGTTGACGTCTACGCCATCTAGAATCTAGATTATTTTCAATAAAATAAATCGATGTATATTATTTGTCAAAACAAATGAATTCGATGATCACGTTTCGTGGATTGCACTCCAGTTCGAAACAAAAGATACTCTTTGTAACGTGAAACGTCAAAAAAATGCGGGAAAAAATCAAGTGAAACAAAAGAGCGGCGCTTAGTTGTCAGCTGTCTTCGGGCGTCCATTTTGTTTCGAGAATACGTCATGGTCTCTTCTTGCGTGTTCATTTATTTAACACGTCTGGCGAAAAAATCGGTTGTTTACAAACACTTCAGATAACAAAATGTGTTCATAAGAGTGATGGCGATATTTGATTGGCAGTTGTAAAGAAATTGCAGTGTATTTTAACTATCATAAAATAAAACAAAAATCTTTTTTCTTCAGTTGTTGGACACACGGGAGATTAATGACTTATTATGTAATCGATTATGATGAAGCACGAATTCAAATTTTACAAAACTGCGAGAAATTTAAATTACTAAAAATTCTCTCACCAGCCCGTTCCCTAAAATGGAGTCCAACCAGCGGTGGGCTGCCAATGCGTTAACAAGGGGCTGGCTTAATCTCAAAGTAATTATCGGTGTTCTGGAGAAGAGGTGAATCAATCCAATGCAATTAATTATATGCAATACTTAAATAAACAGCCGATTATCACTTAATACACTTATAATATGTAACAAAATGCAATTAACCGTAAACTTATAAATGCAAATGGTTAAAAATATACTATTGTGTATACTGAAGCTGTCATAGATAATATACGTTAGAAATTGCAGTTATGTACTAATTTGATTTGAGAATATTTCTTTCTCTAAAATTAACAAGGGGCTCGCGCGAGCCCCTCCAAGCCTTCTCCAGCCTACGCCTGGGTCCCACGATAGCAATAAATTAATACTAGCTATGTCCTAGTTCTATCCTTTCTTTCCACGTTCTTCAAAAATGATAGGTAAAGCAACTAAGTAACAAGCAGTTATCGTAAAAAAAAACCCCGAACCCGATGCAATTGAAAAAGGCATTTTTTTTCAATAAAGTAATTTAAGTTGATTGTAGTTTTAGTTTTGTTGTTCGAATCTCAAATCGAAAAAAGTTGGCGACCCATAGTTTGGGAACCCGTGATGTAGAGCATATGGCCTCTTAGTGGAGGCATATCAACACAAGTTTTTCTACGGGAACTGCTTGTTATTCAGTTACTCAACCTCTCTTTGAAAAAGAGAGATAGAAAAATAGAGCTAAGGCATGCTTTGTGGTTGACTAATTTCCCTTCTTATCTACTACGTCGTTATTTGAGGATTAGAATGTGGGAGAAAATATTTAAAATCACCAAACACCCTTCCTTCGAATAGAAATCGATATTTTTACTAAGAAAAAAAGCGGTTCGTACTGGGACTCCAGCTTGTAAAACCCTTCACGGGAGTCGACGACGTTTACCGCTACACCATGTACTCGACACTTTTTAGAATCTAGATCTACCTGTTCACCTGGGTTCACTAGGGTTGTCTAAACTATTTTTCTCAGGCAACTTTGCTTATTACTTTGTGCGGTCACCGTTATTAATAAGATCAACATACTCATTTATTACTTTCGATGGTTTCGGCGGTAACTTTGTGGAAGTTCATTTAAATATAAAATTAAAAAAATAATATTATTAAATAATATTCTTAATAGAACAGGTTGCTCGCCATTACTTACATTGTTTCCAATTAATAGAGTAATCACCAACCTATCTGATTGATTGCAGCTCATTAGTTTAATAGTTTGTAATGTTTAACGTCATTAGTTACTCATACTTGATTATATTTGTTTGCTTTGTTTCGATTCTCTAACTCCTTCCTTGCTTCCCTTAAAAGGGAAAAATCTCAATCTGATTGATTGCAGCTCATTAGTAGCATTATTTTTTTTGCTTTATTTCGATTCTATCACCCCCTCCTTGCTTCCCTTAAAAGGAAAACCCAAACTACGAAATGGTTCTAATTTCATAATTTAAAATTTTAGAATCAATCTTGCTTCATTACTTAAGCAAACTTTGCGATAGTAAGTCTGAGGATGCCTCTGAAAGAGGCGAAACACGTGTCACAGTTAGTATCACAATACGTGGAATAATAATAGTTATTTTAAATTTTATATTCATTTATTTCTTATTAAAGACGGTATTTTAATATTATTTGTCTGTAGTGAATCCTGTACCATCATATTATTGTTTGCCGCATAGAAACCCAGCCAGATTAATTTGCAAAATGACCTTTGCATAATTTATTTCAATATGTGATGTAATCCGATCGTTTGCTATGTATGAATGGTTTATATATATAAAAAAACAATAATATTAACAGCACAAAGCATTATTCTGCGTATCACAATAATTAGCATAGGAAAAAATTAACAGGTTTTATTGTCGTTATCACGATGTATGCAGAATAGCTGTACTGTCGTCATATACGACCTCTGTAACCCAGTGGTACGAGCTCAGATCATTGATCAAATTCTTAGCAACTGCAATATCAAATATTATTTATTCAATTAAAATTTTGTGATCGGTATAATAAAAAATTTGATTACTTTGTTATTTCACTGGTTTTGTAACAAAACGTGAAACGTGTGTCATATCTTTAAAAAGCATCTTCAGACGAATTAAATTTCATTTTATTGAATAAAATGAATTTACACAAGTTTAACGTAGGTGCTATCGAAATTACTTTTAACAACTATTATCTTTGAATTTTTATTTTCTATAGAATAAGTAAATTGAAAAAAGAGTTCTGGTCAGTAAAATATAAATTATGTGTCAAATTTAGTATTTATACATTCAATTGTTTACAATAATTATAAAAGTACTGAAAAAAATATAATGCTTGTTACGGTTAAATATGATGTATTACTTTCACAGTTTATTTTTCATCGCTAAGGTAATGCCATCACAATCACCCATGTGTGTCTTATGGCGCAGAAGTTAGCGTTGGATTTCACGGATTCGAGTCCCAGTACGGACAGCATTTTTAAGATGAATACATCATTTTTTTGTTCGAAGGCATGTTTGTTTTGTGATGTCTAAAAATTACCTCCCACCCATCAGATCCTTTAATAACTGGGCGTAGCGAGAGCGATTACTTCACCACTAGTCCTGTCCTAGCCATATCTTTTTATCCCTAATTACTCTCTTTGAAAAAGAGAGATTTAGCAACTGGGTAAGAAACAGCTATCGTAAAAAAACTTTTGTCGAGATACCTCCATTAAAAGATCATATGCTCCACATTTATAATAGACATGAATTAAAAAAAGGTTTTGTTGATTTTCTACGTATGTCTGTTTTTTGACAGATATCAAATAACTGTTTATTTTTGATGGATTCAGTATTAACTTGAGGCAGTTAGAAGCAAAGAATTCAATATTATTCAGCATGTGACTTGACGTTTGAGTAGCAAATCAGTTTTAATTCAATAGAAAAAAAAAAAAAAAATCTCTTTAGAAATAAATTCAGCTTCTTCACTCTAAGCCTTTTGTCGAATACAAAAAGTCACGAAAGAAAAAGTTTTCTTAGAATGTGTGAGCAACACTGTGTTAAGTATTACATACAATATCGAGGTCTTGATCGTACTGCTCATTTGTTTTGTTAAGTATTATTTAAATTTAGAACTAGGTATCAACTTATTGATATTTTTGTGACGATTTGTAGTAATATAAGATATGTTTTAATGAAACAGTGTTGCCATACCTATGGCGATTTTAAATGATAATAATAATTAATATTCTTACTCGTTTATATGTATGAAAATTGATGTCTAAATTATTGTAAATAATTGCATTAGTTATTATCAACGTATTCTAAAATAATTAATGTCGTAGACCAGCAACGGCTGCAAATCTAGTGTGTCAATAATTTATTGCGCATTAAATAATCGTAACACATTAAAATGTTCAAAAGCGTTATATATCAGTGTAGCTCAACCAGTAGTACGTGAACCGGTCCACTGAAATTTTCAGCGGTTCGTAAATAATTGTGTCATTTTTAAATATCGACTGTGGAAAGGAAAAAGGACGTAACCCACACAACAAATTTTACAGGAGGCGCTAAAAACGTGTTTCGATGATTTTGTGACATAAGCAAATTATGAATTATACACAACCTTGAAGTGCACGGATACTTCTAAACTGGTGTTTAATTGATACAACCTAATATTAGTTAAAGAAATTGTCTCGAAAAAACCTTTATTTCAGTGTTTTTTCTTGGTTTTAATTTTTTTCAAGGTCATCTTTTTCAAACATAAAAGCTAAATTTAGATACTTGAGGAGCAAACATTCAAAAAGTGTTTTGTCACACAAATGCTGAACATGGGAAATGATGAAAAACGTGTCATTTGATAACGTAGCCCAAGTTCTTAAAAAAATGTTATTAAAAGTAAACTGTTAACGGAATGAATTTCAATCTACGTATTTTGTATAATCTAGAAATCTTGGATTAGCTAATTTTTTGGTTTGAAATTTGGACAAAACACTTTTTGCATGAAACTTGTGGACAAAACACTATTTGAATGAAAATTAAGAGTTTTTAGTTATATCGTTATTAATATTATAGAGCACGGGTTCCCAACCTATGGGTCGCGACCCCCAAGAGAGTCGCGACGGGTTTTCTGGGGTTGCCAACTTTTTTCGATTTTGTATTTGAACAACAAAACTAAAACTACAGTCAACTAAAATTACCTTTTTAGAACCTCGACTGAAGGTGCTTGATGGAAGTTTTTCTTTAGATTAGAACTATTTTCATTAAGTACGTTTCCATTATAATTTTGGCCGAACATGACCCGGGTTTCGCCACTCGGCATCTTCCGGTGCTATCCAGTGCGCGAATGCACTCGAACTGACAGGTAGCGGAAGTTTTGTATTGTCTATATACAAACACAACTTCCGCTACCTGTCATTTCGAGTGCATTCGCGCACTGGATAGCACCGGTAGATGCCGAGAGGCGAAACACGGGACGTGTTCGGCCAAAATTATAATGGAAACGTACATAATAAAAATAGTTCTAATCTAAAATTACCTTGTTAAAAAAAAGCCCTTTTCAATTGCATCGGGGCCGCGGGTCACATGGCTTTTATAAAAAGGGGTCTCCTCCCAAAAAAGGTTGGGAATACAATTATATACATATCATCAATGCTTTTTTCCCCATATGATGCGGTGGAACGGCGTTCCGGCACGTTTTTTCTCGATATTTTTAATGTTTCCAATCAATTTTTATTTTCCTTTGAAATTTTTTTAATTTTTCTATCGAAAGACGTTTGAAAATATTTTTTTTAATCGTAATTTCACAAAAAACGTAAAATGGTAAACAAAGAATTATTATAACTAAGATAAGACCTAAAAGATCGATTTTCTCGAAGGTGTTGGTATTTGTGATATATATACCTCTCACTCTACCAATCCTAAAATTAACAAGGCAAAGCGAGAGCGATTAGTTAACCATTAGTCCGGTTCTAGCCCCATCTTTCTATCCGCACTCTTTTTAAAAGAAAAGTTAAGCAACTGACTAACAAGCAGTTATCGTAAAAAAAATCTTGAGTTACCTTTATTAGGAAACCATTTAGTCCAAATTGAGAACGGAGATGAATTATAAAAAAAAGCTTCACAAAAATTGAGTTCCGGCAGTTTTTTTTTAAAAGAGCACTGCATATTGTTATATAGTTTAAAGTTCTGGCTCCATTATCACATAGGGTATCTTCTTATATACTGTATTTTTGTACCACGCTACAAGTCCTCTATTTTCATGTTCCTGCCAATCGTCAAACATTATTTTTAGCAATGTACTGGCATATTTTTTTCTTTTTTGTGATATTAAACGAGATAATAGCAGCTTGTTTGGTTGGAATCATTGCAAATGGGAATACAATATGCCTTTTTTTACTTAGCAACTGTATTTAACAATACACATTTTTGCTGAGTAGTGATATTTCTATTTTCATGATGTTCGTTTTACATCACTTAAGAATTAGAAGTCTTTATATAATTTATCCAGGGACTTAGTATCCATTATTTCTCAATATATCCCTTCGCCCATCAAATCGACCTGGCCAATTTGCTTATAAACTTCTTAATATTCTTCCGGAATCAAAATGGGTTGTTTTTCACATCGCACTCTATCTGCTGAGCTAAAAACATGGACTGCTAGTAAATAGCTATGACAGTGTACAGGGGAAAACAGTTCAACTTTTTTATTATTCTTTCAGCCGTGAATATGAAATGCATTATTATTGTTTGGGCAATAATATCTTTTACATTTTGTGAAACACATCTATCACACAACAGTCGAAGACTTTTTTTCCTTGTACATTCTTTAAATGGTGTAGCAAGGATGATGCATTTTTTGGCTTCCTTTCTCAGCTTTTTCTTCTGGCCAGTTATAGAGACACGGTTTTGTGGCATCAGGAACAACAATGCAGAAATTATAAAAAATGGGTTGTCATGGTCATCTCTTTATAGGCACTGTTTGTATTGAGGAAGCAATGGTAGTATATTGTCTCAGTTTGACAGGCTGGGAATATATTGTAATAAGGTGTAAAAACGTTGCATCCACTAAATGTAGAATATATTTTCTTTTTGGGTTCAGATCGTTTGCCGCCCGTGAATTTTTCTTTTCTAGAGCCAATATTGGCTTGTCCAATTTACTCTTCACTATCTTCTTGCATCGTATATATTTTAATAATAAATTTGGTATTTAAAAATAACTGTTAACAAATAAAGTCAGTAAAGAAAGTATACTAGTTCCAATTTTCATGCAAAATGTGTTTTGTCCAAATTCAATATGACGGCTTCTACGCTGTGATTGGTCGAGAGGACAAAACATCTTTTGATTGAATTTGGGTGTTGGAGAAAACACGTTTTGCATGAACGTGTCAACTTTATGATTTATTTTTAATAGGAAAAAACTTTTTTTGAACGTTTATTGTGATTTTCATTCATAGATTTTACGATTGACTATCAGAACAGTTGAGACACTGCCTGAGAATCGTTTTAGACCCAGAGCAGTCCTGCTCGACGACCCTCCATAGATCTTATGTCGTATAAAATTGTCAATTTTAGAACGAACTTAGCATCACGAAAATGACTCTCTTTGTTTAAAAACAATTTGTATACTGTATGTGTGTATGTATGTATCCGCATGTGTGTGTACATGTACGGATATAGTATGGAGGAAGCATATGGAATGTGATTTGCAAAATAATGCATATGAAGTTCCCGTGAACTTCTTATCTCTGTAGTGATCGCGCCCTTCCGTCTGCGAACGACGGTAAGGGGATGCAATTTACAATTTTTCAAAATCTTTATCGATGAAGGAGACTGGAAGAACCTTGACGCTGGCGCGTCCTGGTACTTGAAGCTCCATAAATTTGATATCCAAAAAAAAAAATCAGAACTGATATTAAACAGAATTTTTTTAAATTTGTGACAAAACACTTTTTGAATGTTTGCTCCTCACTTATTCAGCATTTTCAGCTTCCATCCTTTTGATAGAATGTGTGTCAAGTTGTATGCATTGTGATTATCGAAAAGAACCTGTTTGGAAAATTGAGGGTTACGTCCTTTTTCCTTTCCACAGTCGATATGTATAGAATTTCAAGCGAATGGTCGTCATTTCTTTATATAGTATATTATTTTATTTATTTGCTCTTAATAGGCGTCAATAATTGTTAACGGTCTTTTCGATAAGAAAATAAATCAATGAAAATAAGTTTACGTATACCTCACATGCACATGTTAATAAAATTCCATGTTAATTAAATAACTATCCAAAATACAAATACTTTCGATGGATTCGGCGGTAACTTTGTGGAAGTTAAAAAAAATAAAATAACTAAGATTACTCCACGTATTGTGCTACAAAATGTGGCACGGACAACTACTTTCGCAAATGCTTGCTTAAGTACGAATGATTTTAATTTTACTATTCTGACATATTATAATAAAAATCAAATGAAAATGGAAGACAAGGAAGGGATGATAGAAAAACAAACAAACGATAATGATAATACAAATGACATTTACATTAAGAAATGATTAACTAATGAGTTGCATCAATTAGGACGGGTTAAATCTATAAACCTATAAAAGTATTAACAATAAAGAAATACTAGCTGTAAGCCCGTTGACCTCAACGGGGGGATTTTTGTTGCATTTTTAAGAAGCCAGAAAATTACAAACCTATTTATTGAATAAGCCAGAAATTCTAAAAATAAAATAAATATATCTCGGGGCATATATCGACAGCATGCCCTGTTGTATTTAAATTGTAAATTATTTAATTTTTGGAATAATGTTGAGTTTGCTAACAATTATTTTTCCTATTAGCAGAAATATACCTCGTAAATTACCTAATTTTTGGAATAATGTTTAAGTTTGCTAACATTTTTTTTCGTAGTGACAGAAATTTCGTAAAATACTAAATCTTTGGAATAATGTTCAAGTTTGCTAACAATCATTTTTCATAGTAGCATAAATCGACCTCGGCGCATATATCGACAGCCCTGCAGTTTTAAATTGTAAATTACTTAATTTTTGAAATAATGTTTAAGTTTGCTAATAATCATTTTTCATATGCAAAATGGTATAAATTAATTGCACATTTTATCAAAACAAAATTATCAAAATGTTGACTGATTCTCCAAACAGAACTTGTTTTTTAAAATATATATAATGATTTTTACTGAAGTTATTTTATTATACATACTGAAATTATGCTTTCGCCAACAACTAACTATACCACGTATGTACCTAGATTAAAAACAAATCTTGAAATAATTGCGTCTTATATTTATTTTTTGAAAAACATATTTCGCTAGTCAATCGGATTTTGTTATTTTGGTAGCATTTATTTTCATACGATCAAGATGTACTGTGATTTAAAAAGAAAATTTTCAAAAAAAAAAATGTTATAAACCCAAAAAGAAGCGCTCTAGGCTAGATTCGAACCAAGTTCCTACAGATTACCAGTCGAGCGGCTTACCTCTAGGGTACAGTAGAATTGAGAAAGGCTCGAAAAATAAAACATATAATATGCATGCTGTTTTTTAAATAAAAAACGAAAGGTTCCATTTTTAAACGAAATTTAATATATATTATATATTTTCATCGTTTCTGATAATTGTGACGTTAGCTCAGTTGACAAAGAGCTCGGCTGATAATTCATAATTATGGGATCGATCGACGGTCGCGGAGCTTTTTTGTATGAGAATCCAAATTTTCAGCCATTTGATAATTCAACTGTTTATGTATGCATGTGAAGTATGCGTATTTTGGAATTTTTAGAATAATTTAAATGTGTGCTTAATATATATAATTAAATCAGATCGATGCTGACAGTTGTTCGTTTGCCCGAGCGGTAACGATTTCAACTCATAATCCAGAAGCGATGGTTCGAACCACGGCCGCGGCGCTTTTTTGTATGAGAATTCAATTTTTCAGCCATTGATTCGTTTCGTCAAATAACAGTGTATTAATTAATGGCGACAGCGGGGCAGGATGGGGTGGGGGGGGAAGAGGACCGTATTTCTTGACGTCACCGAAAAGGCGAAATCGCGACCATATACAAACGAAAAAAGTATGTATTTAGTATGAATAAAAAAATGGTTGACAGCGGGGTTGGGGCGGAGGAGGGGGAGGGAAAATCGGGGACAATTTACAGACGGACGGACGGACGGACGGACGGACGGACATTATCGACTATTAATATATAGATTGTTAAATAATATCTTGAATAAAACAGGTGGCTCGCCACTGTTAAATTTATTTTCTAACGGTTTAGCCAATGTTCCACCAAATATGAACAGTAAACACCTTAAAATTATTTTAGTTAATTGAAATCAAGTATGCGATATTGATCGAATTGGCATTTATTTGGTAGAAATCTATTATAATAAGGTAAAAGATATAAATTTATTTAGTTCTACATTTTTTTATAAGATAAGTTTATAGCTATTGCGACGTACGTCATCGTCAGAACTAGTTCAGAATAGAATAGAACTAGAACAGAATAGTTATGACGGTGGCGCACGCCGGAATAGCTATAAAAATTATAGAACTAAATACATTGATATTGTTTACCTTATCAATTCTACGAAATATACTTTTTTTTATTTTTTCCGGAAAAAGATTGGTCAGCACTGTTATTTATTATACATTAATTATATTATATTTACATATCTACATCATATCAGCTTTTTGCATTAATTAACAGTTTGCATAATGTAATTTCCGCGTGTTCCAGTTTAAATTATCAAATCGGTTGAGACAAAATCAAATATTTTTTCAAACCGTAAAATGAATGTTTAAGTAAGCATTTGAACCTGTAAGGTTCAAACTTGATTGGTTACATTACCGTCATCTGAAGTAAAAGACAACTCTTGAATTGCTGTAATCAATGTTCCCACTATAACAAGAGATTAGCTGTGCGGAAAATTCAAAGGCTGCGCGGACCAATCCACCAAATGGATTTTTCATCCGATTTATAAATCTCCGTTCGAAGACATGGCTGTATGTGATGTCTTGAATTCCTCCACACCACCCTGCCTATCCTTAAAACGGGGCGTACGAAAAAGGCGATGAACTAACCACTAGTCCTGTTCTAACACTATCTTACTATTTCTACTCTCTTTAGAAAAAAAGTTAAGCAACTGAAAAACAAGCAGTTCCCGTTGAGATAAACTCCTTTAGGAGTCTATATGATCCACATTGGGAGAGGTCTTGCTAAAAAAATATAAATGAAATGTACAATTTACGATCAAATTCAATTATCTAAACGAAACAGTTAATGGTTTAACAATAACAAAAAAATATGCCGAATGTGACTTCGTCAAAAAATTCATATATTTGAGCTTTCTACATATCTTTCCAAATAATCACCCTGAAATTAATAAAACATTCAATTCCGTATGCATTGCGAAAATGTTTTATCGTGGAAAAATATTTCGATCCATAGGGCTTCACGGAAATAAATTCTCTACGCTGTTTGTTTCTTTATTTCGTTAACGTTTGAATATAAAAACAATCCATCACTCAAAGATATACATCATTCTTGACAAATGGATCATCAAATAAATTAATAAAGCTTTCGCATTGAATTAAATCATAAATATACTTATTTCATTTCTTCGAAGCTTATTCAATTGAAGCTTTAAGGAACTCCAAAGGTTAAGCATTCGTCACGCTAGCACGCTCAGTTGGTTTCGTTAGCACGTACCTGAAAATAAAAAAAAACACAGTTTTTATGAATAACAAAATATATTTTATTATGATTATTTTTAGTATGTAAATCATCCATCCCTGCGTTTAATAGAAGAGAAGATATCCCAGACTCTATTTCGGAATATAAGAATGGTATGATTGTGGAAGGGGTTTTAACGGGACGTCGTAAAATCTTACGCAGCGATACAATCAATTTATTAAAAAAAAAACATTCAATGAACGTATAATTCCACGTAATTTACTTGTGAATTGGCCTCCAAGATCGAGTTATTTAACACTTTTGGTTTATTTAATGTGGAGATACGAAAAATAGCTTGACAACGCCGATAAATCATAGACGAAAAACTACATGGAAGCTAACATTTGACATGTACATGAGTGACACCAAAAAATAGTCGAAAATTAAACTTCCAAAATGTGCCAAACATTGAGCCAGCCGTGTCGTCAATATCTCTTTAATTATATGTAAACACTAATTGCATAATATTTTTTTCCAACAAAGCCAACCCCATGGCCAGTACAACGATTTGTGTGTATTTTATTTTATTTTAGAGCTATAAGTATATCTCTACAAAAACTCCCTTTAGAATTTAGATCGCACTGACCATCTATAGAAAAGCTTAACGATATTTTTCCTTTAGTAATATAATCCTACAATACGTTCTTGGTATACAAAATTTTATATTCTCAGCATTCTCAGAAAATCTACTTAGCAAATCCTACAACCACAACAATATAAAAACTTAAGTTCTTTGACAAAATCTAGTCTAAACAGCGCAGAGTTTATCAGGATTTGAAAACACACAAATGCCGCCCCAATGGCAAAGTATCATTTTAAACATCAAAAGAAAAATAAATGTTTTGCAACGTGAACACCATTTTGTGACAGAATTGTAAGAATTTTTTAAATAGAAAAATCTGAGAACTGTTTGATGTTAAGGCTACAAATCTAGGATTATACGTGTGGTATTTTGCAGGCCTGTTTATTTTCCAGTAAATTTATAAATAAGTTTTATTTTTCCGAAACCAATTCAATGAAATTCTATCTTTCTGTTTGCGGAAGTTGGGCGACCAACGTTGTAACAAAGGATTGCAAAAACGGAATTCATAGTATTTTTTCAACACCGAAAAACTTGTTTAAAAATAAGCAAAATACTAGTATTAAAAAAAAACATTGAAAATCAAACAAAATTTGATTTTATCTTTGAATGTTGACCCACTCTTTACTCCGTTTTACGCTGCTATGTTAGTGATACTTCTAGTAAGAACTGTAAATGTGAAGAATGTATTTCAGATTTATTTTATATCAACTGTGTAAAGGAAAAAGGACAGCGGTGGGCTGGAGGGGGTTTTAAGACACTTGAGCGAGCTCTTTGTTAAATTTAACTGAGTCTTGGAGAGCCCCTTAATAATTTAAGAGAAAACTATTTTTTCAGATCAAATTAGTATATAACTGCAATTTCTGACATATATTATCTGCGACAGCTTCAGTATAAACAGTCGTACATTTTTAGTCATTTAGTTTACGGTAAATTGCATATTTTTACATATTATAGTGTATTAAGTAACAATCGATTTTTATAAATTGTATAGGAGTGATAAAAATTCACTTGTTTTCCAAAACACCGATAATTACTTTGAGATTAAGCGAGCTCCATGTTAATGAACTGGCAACCCACCGCTGAAAAAGGACGTAACCCACAGTTTTTACAAGACAGATTTTTTCGATAATCACACAGAATACTACTTGATCCACGTTATATCAAATGTATGTTAGCTGAAATAACTAATTTAGCTTTTAGGTTTGAAAAAAAGGGCCTGCGAAAATTGCGATCATGAAAAAAGACTTAATAAAAAGTTTTTTTTTTAATTCATTAAATTAATATTATAAACAGTCAATCAAAAATCAATACATCAGTCTCCATGCACTTCAAGGTTGTGTATATTTAATAATTTGCCTTTCACCCGAAATTATCAAAATATGTTTTTTGTGTCTCCTATAAAAAATGTTATGTGTAGGTTACGTCATTTTCCTTTCCACAGTCGATATGACAAGGTTTCAATCATGACAAGCATTATCAACTGATGAGTACAAAAAAGTTTTTTTTTTAATTTAATGCCTTTCCACCAAGTATTGTCAGTGAACACCTTAAAAGTGTCAAAGACTACATTGCATACTCCGTGGCCACTCCAATCCAAGCAAGTGAAAGAATTCGAATTAATTATGGTTTGCATTTCATTCATGACATAATCTGATAAGTTGGTCGATATTATAGAGACCTAGGGTACTTAAAACGTGGTGCGCAGTTGTGCAGTAACAATGAATTCGCGACTGTAATTTATGTAGACTTAACACGTTTTTCTTTTATCAATTTCACTTCCAAAGTTAATCTTATGTTCTTTTAATCGAGTGTTGAAAAATAGCATGTATCGTGCGAACATAAAATTTGTTCGATATATTTGTTTGTGCGTCATATAAAATTAATACTTGAAATAAATAAAACAAGTCTCAACAAGTCGTACAAATTATGTAGAAACTGTTATATATGACATTGCGAATACATTTCCAAAATGTCCCAAAAATTTCCTGTCGGTAAAACAGTAAATGATATATGCCATCTCTTAATTGAATATGATCTTTCAAAAGTCAATTGAAATATTTATTTTCAAATAATTTAAACTATAAATTTTATTTTATTTTATCTCGATTCATCGTTTTAAGTTTGGTTTTTTAATATTTAAATATACGTGCAATGAAATGCAGAGTTAACTTTTATTATAAAAATTAATTTGATAACTTTGTTATAAACTACAAAATAAAATTCCGGGTTTTATCCTTTTTTACTGAACCCTCGCTGTACTTAATAGAAAAGGAGAAGCCCCAAAAAAATTAATTGTAATTACAAATTAATTACTTATATTAGGTATGGTAAATCCGAATAGAAATAAATTCAACAATGGTGATCTGACTTACCCATGTTTTCTTTCTTTTAAAGACCTTATTAATTTCTAAAAACTCCAAGCTATTATTTAATAAACCTTTATTAATTACAAGACACCACTTGATGACGGAGAACCACTCGTTTAACGCGGATGAAGGGATTAAAATGCTACAACACCCAAACACGGGTGGGCATAAATTATTTTTCCAGGATTTTTTAGAAATAAATATGGTACAGTTAAATAGTTTACCAATCTAAATGAGCAGGTGAATCTGCCAAATTTCCCACTCTTGTATTCTATATGTAAGTAAATATAATTATAAGTTATTCAGCAAACAAAATGAATATAATTCTTAAAACTACTCACCATTCAAATCTATGCATTCCCATGGTTTAAGCCGTTTCGCCAGCAATGGCTTTAAACTTAGTGACACATTTATCTCTTTCATAAACACCATACATTAACTAAACGTTAGTTCAAGTAAATCCGTACACTTTAACGCATGAAGATGACGAAAGGCAAAACCCAGATCGTTAGTGACAAAACTTGTGTGAATGTACATAATTTAAACGATTTAAATTTTGCCATTCAATGACAAAAATAAAAGATTCAGTTTGCAATACAATACAAAAAATTGACAACCTGTGGAACAACTTAATTTACTTCGGTCTAAATAAATTTGATTATTCAAAAAAAAATCTTTAACGCAACGTCGTGAATGTTGTTGAACGGTTATTAGTCAATAAAAAATATTTCATACTTACGCCTACAAGTTTTTTAAAAAAAAAAACAATTTAAACGATTTATATAAGAGAATTTGTATTACTTATTTTCTCATTCAGTGCGGAGTTTTGATCAACAATTAAGTACATATTTTAAATTTTATTGAAATCGTACTGTACCTACAAAAACAGGTTATTTGCCACTGCTAAAATTATTTTCTAACGGTTTAACCGTTCCTAATTAATGCTCATTAGTTAATCGTTTCGTAACGTAAATGTCATTTGTATTACCATTTTTTTTTGTTTTTCTATCATCCCTTCCTTGCCTCCCGTTTTATTTTATTTTTATTTTTATAATAAATTAGAATATTAAAATTAAAATCATTCGTTAACTAATTAACTTTAAAGAACTATTTTTAACAATATTTTATAAATAATTATATCATGCCAGTACTATCATTGATATAATCAAAAAAAAACTTTGAAACATTTACAATTTTCAAAATACAAGCATTTAAAATTTCAAATGTCCATGTCTTTTTTAGTGCAGCTGTCCACATAGAACCTTGTAGTACTTGGCTCGCGACATTTCATTAATAAACGAAAAATTATAATCTGCAACGCAAATCAGATTAAGTTGGAAACCCGTCGACAGTTTCCTCCCGACTACGGCGGTAGTTATTTGTTATAAATTTGTTATGACAACTGTCAAAAAGATAATAAAACACAACAATAAAACACGAAAGGCATATTTTTATGGAATATAAAAATGAAATAAGTCTGTATTGAAAAAAGTTTTGTAAGCCGCTCGTTTGGCACTACAAATTTTCAGCATAAAAGTCTTTGACGTTTTCAAAATAATTATAGAATTGTAATTAATAAATCAATACAGCATCTATCTTTATTGTGAAATGAAAGCAGTGAAGTTCACAGCGCTTAGATATATCACTGTCTACTCAATCAATGATACATATTAGGAAATAAAACAATAAATATGTAGGTACTATAATTTACAATTTATATACTTTCGATGGATTCGGCGGTAACTTTGTGGAAGTTCATTTTAATATAAAAAAAAAAAAAGTACACAAGCAAACATTTGCGAAAGTAGTTGTCTGAGAATGCCTCTGAAAGAGGCGAAACACTTGTCACATTTTGTAACACAATACGTGGAATAATCTAAGTTATTTGTATTTAATATTACAATTTATATATGCTGATATGATGTGTATATCTTCTAAGCCAGTACAAAAAGCTTACTTTTAGGGTGTTCACTGTCAATACTTGGTGGAAAGGAATTGTATTAATAAAAACACAATACTGCTTTGTACTTCATTCCACTTTATTAATTAGGTCAGGACCGGTTTCGCTCATTGCGAGCATTGTCAACTGACATGGTCAATGCTCGCAATGAGCGAAACCGGTCCTGACCTAATTAATAAAGTGGAATGAAGTACAAAGGAATATTGTGTTTTTATTAACATAAAGCTTAGTTAATGTAAGCTCTAAGCACACCAATCACAGGGCCATAACTACAAAAATCCAAGTTTTGAAGTAGGCTTGGTTTTGGCAATGCCATGATTTAAAGGCAGAAAATCGTAACATTCGTAACCAAGGGAGAAGTATTTTTAAAATAAAGTTTGGAAAAGAAATTCCTTAAGTGTGGTCAGTAAATAGTAATACATGGCCATTGCCTATCCTGATATTATAATAAAATTGTCTGATTACTTTCAGTTCTGTAGAAAAGCGTTTCTCAACCGGGGTCCATGTGGAACAAATAATAACAAGTCAAAACGTTAAAATGCACAGGTCCTAAAAAAGATCAGGCGATTGAGATAACGCTCTAATTTTGCTATCACTGATGCCTTAGGTCAGTGGTAGGTAAACTGTGACTCGTCACATACTGCTTTTCGGCCTTTTGAGTGTGACTCTTTCACAAAATACCACATACATTGCGTTTGAAACGTCGTATCCCACGCGCAGAAGTCGACTCTCGGTCTTAAAACTTAGAATTGGAAGGGGCGATCTCAGCTAGCGTACCTCAAACAGATTAAGGATCTTTTTAGCAAAAGCCAACTTAGAAGAATTCTAATCAAGTCAATAACAATGTACCTACCAATATAGACATTTCAATCGTTGTATAGTTGATATTTGGCTCAGTTGAATAATAAGTTTGTCAACCACTGTCTTAGGCAATATCAAACAATTATTCAATTTACCGAATTGTGTCGTTTAAGATCTTTTGCCAATTATGAGTTTATATAACCCTTGGGTAAATCTACAAATAATATAATAATGTTAGATTTTACATGTCATACCTAGTCAAGTATATTTTTGAAGATAGCCCACTGAGATCATAAGCCCTCGTATTGTCCCTATCTGTTATTTTTATAAGCTTTTTGGTACCTATACATTGTAATAATCTATTTTCCATAAAACATATTGAGATTAGAAACTCTATCCATGAGTAGAAATTTTTCACTTGCTGTTTACTCTCAACTATCAATTTGTTAATTATGTTACCAACTTGGTGGCGAAATACGCGCCTTGGATATAATTACAAAGTATTTATATGCTTGCACTTATCATATTATCTCGATCATTCGAAATGCATTCGATGCATTAAAATCAATGCAGACAATCAACTGACATCAGCTGATCGCGGCCGTTTCACGCATGCTCGGGTCACTGACTCAGCAATCGTCGGCATGGGACACAACATGTCGTCAATTAAATTGCGATCAACGAACTAGTTGCCCGCAATGCGAGTGGCCGCGCATCCATTAGCGGCAGACGCTATGTCACATTGATTCAGAAGGCGAGGTTAGCCAGAACAAAAATGATTGAGAGTGTGATTGAATATTTCATTGTCATGTGCAATGCCCATTCCCTTAGTATTGAATAATTCTAAAAACATATTTCCTGACGAATAAAGACGAATAACGTTTTGGGCACATGATTGCGAGTCTCTGTACTACGCTACAGTTAACTCTCGCGGCTCGGAGACTAGAAAAATACTTCTCTGCCGATGGGGGTCGTTTAGGGACCCCAGTGGTTTCCTCATTATTGGCCTCATTCTTATGAATTTCAAAAAAAAAAAATAGTCCAAGGGCTTTAAAATATCTCTCTGCATCATTCCTCATACATTCCTCATACATTTTTATAAAAATCCGTGGTTTTTATAAATAATCATATTTTAAGTTGCGCGTAAAAAATACGTCATCCCAGCACAAATATGTATTTGCAACTGATGCGTTCAGCCCAGCTATCTTACGAACGATCGCTGATAAGCGGGCGCTTATCTCGTTATCGCGTATTTATATAAACTACAAAAGGTCCAAAAAACTATGATATAAGAATACCTTAATTATAAACATTGTATCACCCATATTAAAATAGATATTTAAGAAAATATGGGTATTGAGGTCCCATTTCTTGAGCTTGGAACCGGAAAAGTTAACAGACACTGTCTACTGTCAACGTTGTGGGCTTTCCACTCATATCAGATTAGATTTGCTAACTCAAAAATCAATAATTAAATATTTGTATACACGTTATTGATCCGGCAGAGAAACTGGAAGTCACAACAACACCAACCAGTAAACAAAATCGTAAAACATCAAAATTCAATAATCTTTTATAGCTGTAAACAGGGACGTACCGTCGGCATAGGCAGGTAGGCAATTGCCTTAGGGCGGCAAGTTATAGAGGCTGTCAAATGATCACAGTTTTTTTTATTGACTTAATATTTTTGATACACCAATTTGGTTTAGAATAAATATAAAAATGCCAAAAAATACATGACCAATGGTAATAATATCGTCGCCCACTGTCGTCTAAAAACTAACAGGTTAGAGCTTGCACTACCGACCAAGCGGGTCTGGGATCTGGTAAGGTCAATGTCAAATTTAGATTTTTTAAAATTGAATTTGACACCTAAGACGTGGGAGTTTGTGATGTTAATTTACTTTTAAATGATATCGAGTGACTTGCAGTAAATTCTCATCGAGTGTTTCTCGTATGATCTTTCAACATAAAAATATTTGGCGAATTGAGATAAACTGTAATGCGAAATATTTTTTTAATTGAAAATATAATTGTATTTATAATATGATCGATGGTATACAGAACTTAACTTAGACCCTATAAACAGCAGCATTGAAGTTAATTATTAAAGGCAAGCAAAAATAGCCTGGGTCATAAAAGCATTTTAAATGTATATATTATTTTTAGTTGGGTAATAAATTTATTATTTGACAATAATGTGGGCTTTTTGGATCATAGTTAATTGTGAGGTTCTTTTGTTATAGGGTACATCCATAATATAGATCACCTGAAACAAAAAAGGAATACGAAACAAAAACATACTTTAAGTATTTATATTTGTATATGTATATCTAGATTCTAGAATAATAGGAAACAGTAAAAAAAAATGTCACTTCTTTATGAGCTTAGCCTTTTAGAGTAGAAAAAGTATGTTTGTACCCAGCACGCCGGCTGTAATTTGCAATTATTAATTTAATTAGTTATTGACGAGGTAAACTTGTAGCAAACGAAAAAATTGACGAGATGTCTCGTCTGTTGCAGCCATCTACGGATGTGATATAATTAAAAAAAAATGTTTGAAAAATAGTAAGAGCGCTATTTTAAACTCTGACTGGGCGGCACATAGCCTCGGGACGTCACTGGCAGGACACTTCTATTTATCGCGCTTTCATATTAAAAGTCTTACAAAACTCATTAATCAAACGTACAAAAACAAGACAATTAACAATAAAGCTTTAATTTTTAGATTAATTGATACTCGGTTAATAATAGGGATTCCACAAACATTTTTTACGGAATTATTCGGGATTTAAAAGGTTTACTCCAATTCTTTGGATTGTATTTCAATCACGCCAAAAAGTGATTAATGAATTAATATTAGGAATAAAATTAAATGTGTTGTACTTAAGTAGTTGTAGAGTACACATCTTCACTGTGTGTAGTATAATTAAAACGTAGCGTATGAATACCGTTTTGTGGACAAATCTAATAAAAAATCGATCGAAAATAAAAGAAGATCTCCAATCAATGCGTTGCTCAGGACGACAACCAGAAAGTGATGCAGTTTTCGTAGAAGCATTTTTGGAGTGGAGAGCATAGTGGAATCCGGTTTTTGATAATTTGGGTGTGGGGTTGGAGTAGTTGCAAACAACTTTTGAGAATCATAATGGTGATTGGCCAAAAATTACGTTGAGTTTTTGTAATATTGTTTAAAATTTTGAATCATTCAAATTATGTACACTCCCCTCAGTTTTTGTCACGAACGACCCGGGTTTTCGCCTTTCGCATCATTCAGCGTTCAAGCGCACGGATGAACTTGAACTGCCGCTTAGTAAATGGATGTTTCCGTGGTTATATATAAATAAATGTAATCACTGAGTCTAAAGCCATCCTGGCTAATAGGGAAGCTTCATGGAATTGCCCTAAGATTTTGTATATATGAGTGGTTTTTATTTTTTTTTTATTTGTTTGGTCGCAAAGGTTTTAGGGATATTATTGAGATATTAGTTATATAGGTATAGAAGTGGGGTACCCAGGATGTTAATATCTCGTTCCATAATCGGTAGACTATGTAACGGTGCCCTATTAATTTCTAACATTTCCGGATAAAGACGTTTGACGGTCCGATGTGGGTGGATCATTGTTATCCCCTCCTGATTAGAACACGGTCCGCCGAAATTAATGCTTAGCAAAAGTAGATCGTGTCCTTTTTCAGTCTAATAGCTCCATATCGCTAATACCCTGATTTTTTAAGTCCTCTCTTTTTTGCCCGATATAAAATTTATGACACAAGTGCATTGTAATCCTATAAATTCCAGATTATTTAGGAAGTATTTATCTTGATTGTTAACTAATAATTTGCCTTTTAGCGTTTAACTGTAAAAGGCTGGTCTAACAATATCAGCTAGTTGGTTTTTATTTTTAAACGTGTATTTCCTAAATAAATGATTCTACGCCAATACCTAGATGAGCTATGTCCCGTCGTGGACAATGGTTCCTTGAAATAACATTTTTTCGTGCTTGTAGAGTGTGTTTTTTGATAAAAGATTGTCTATAAGAGACATATCGTATCCATTGTTGATGGCGATTTGTTTGATGATTTTTAATTCGATATTAAAGTTCTTTTTATTCAAAGGAACACTCACAAGTCTATGAATTTCTGAATGAAAAGCGGCTAGTTTATAAGAAAATGGGTGCATTGAATCCTTATGTATCACGGTATCCGAAAACGTAGGCTTCCGAAATATTTTAAATTCGTGAGACCCGTTTTCAATATTAATATTTAGGTCAAGAAAGTTAATATTCTTGCCTCAGACTTCTAACGTGAATTTAATATTTTTATCTAATGAATTTATAAAGTTATGAAAGTTAGTTATTTGTCTATCCGTTCAATTAAACAAGCAAATAATATCGTCTAAATATCGTATAATTTAATATTGTATAATTTAAGATTTCGACTGATGGTGCTCGCTGGAATTTCAATCTTAAATTTGAATCATCCAAATTATGTACATTCTCACCGATTTTGTCACTAACGACCCGGGTTTCGCATTTCGGCATCTTCAGGCGATCAAGTGCACGGATGAACTTGAACCGACGCTTAGTAAATTAATGTTTCGTGTCGCCAGCAATGGCTTTAAGCTCAGTGACACATTTATTTCTTATATAAACACGAAACATTCATTTACTAAGCGTCAGTTCAAGTTCACCCGTGCACTTGAACGCCTGAAGATGCCAAAAGGCGAAACCCGGGTCGTTAGAGAAAACATCTGTGAGAATATACATAATTTAAACGATTCATATTTTAATATTGTAATCCAATAAAAACTATAATACGTAGTTCATTTAAAACTACTAATTTTCTTACCCACATGTGTTAGTTTTATAGAAAGTATTATTTGTCGCTTTAGGAAAAGTGACGGCCTTCCAGTTTTCTTCTGTAATACATTGTGATATATCGTGTTTCTGAAATGAGAACTAATACCACCACAAAAACAAAACAAAAACCAAAGACCACGCGCCCGTCTACGCCAATGTAAATCCAAGACGCTACGCAAAAAAAGCAGCATCAAAATTCACCAGATGAAAGGTAAATTGGAACATGGTTCCACCGTTCCAGAATTTGATGTATATATATATATATCACTTTTAGGGTGTTCACTGTCAATACTCGGTGGAAAGGCATTATATTAAATAAAAACACAATATTCCTTTGTACTTTTTTCCACTTTATTTAATATGTCAGGACTGGTTTCGCTCATTACGAGCATCGTCAATTGATAAGAAATATAATTTAACAATGCTATTTATACAAAAATGAGCAGTTATAAACAACAATTGGCATTGAAAAGAAATTACCAATTATATTAAAAGTGATTCTAAAATAACACAAAATTAAAATGTTTAACACATCTAACATATAATTAAAAATTCATCTCAGATTAATAAATTATTCTAAATTTATCCATTCTAAATTTATTAATCTGAGATGACTTTTCAATTATATGTTAGATGTGTTAAACATTTTAAAAATCCGTGTTTTTTTAATAAATAATCATATTGTAAGTTGCGCGTAAAAAAGACGTCATTCCAGTGCAAATATGAATTTGCAACTGACGCGTTCAGCCCAGTTATCTTACGAACGATCGCTGATAAGCGGGCGCTTATCTCGTTATCGCTTTATCGCGTTATCGCCAAAAGATATAAAAATACCTTAATTATAAACATTGTATCACCCATATTAAAATAGATATTTAAGAAAATGTGGGTATTGGGGTCGCATTTCTTGAGCTAAGAACCGGAAAAGTTAATAATAATTGATTTTAACTTGTCAAATCTTGAAATACCGGAGTAGTAAAACCTAATTGAGATTGGAGTCCCTAGTTGATACAGATATAGTCAAAAGTTGCGACATTTTCAGTAAACGATTGCGTCACGCGACAGCCAGTGAGTGATGGGTCACTCTATGAATCAAAGCATGCAATGGGCAACCTTGCAGAAAGTTAATATTTATTTATTTTTATCCAATGGGAAGCATATGGTATCTCAACAGTAGTTTTTCTACGAGAAATGTTTGTTACTTTGTCGGAGTAAGGATAGAAAGAATGGGGCAAGACAGGACTGATGGTTGGCTTACCACCCTCGCTACACCTCACTATTTTAGGATTAGAATGGTGGGGGCGAATTTTTAGACATCAAAACACCCATGTCTTCAGACAGAAATTTAAAAATTGAAAGAAAAAATTCTGTTCGTTCTGGGATTCAGGCCCGTGATATCCGTCATGGAAGCCATTGACCACTGTGCCATGGACTCGACAGGTAATTCTTTAGATATATTATAGTTCAAAAATTAATCAGTTCGTATTAGGCATCTATCAGTCATATTTAAAGATAGTAATAAAACTATCATACAATAACTTGTATTCGAGAAAAAAATGATAATTATAATTTAAGATTTCGACTGAAGGTGCTTGGTGGAATTTCAATATTAAAATTGAATCGTTCAAACTATGTACATTCTCACATTTGGAAATAAACAAAGCACAATTGCATAGCCTTCCGATTTTAAATGGAATATTAAACATGCCGGGATCTCCACTTCTATACCCTATATAAATATAATCATGAAACCTTTTCCGACAAACAAATAAATATAATTCTAAAAACTACTTACTACTCAAATCATGAGCTTATCCTTTTTGCCAGCAATGGCTTTAAACTCAATGACACATGTATTACTTATATAAACACGAAACATTCATTTACTAAGCGTCAGTTCAAGTTCATCCGTGCATTTGAACGCCTGAAGATGCCGAAAGGCGAAAGCCGGGTCGTTGGTGACAAAATCTGTGAGATTGTACATAGTTTGAACGATTTAAATTTAAATAGTGACCACCTTGGAAGCTATAAACGTCTTAATATTGTGACTTGTGAGTTGTGACATTGCATTACCCATATTTTTATTTTGGTTTAACATTTATTTGCAATGTAAGATTTTTTTTATAATGAATTGTATGTTCGATTTATAAAGATACATTTATTTTCTCCGTAAAAAGACTACCTAAAAAAGCTCGCAGTGCTACTCTTTTTACTGCTTTTTTTTTAGTAAAAATACTAAAACTTTTTGCAACCTCACATTCACACTCGTATGTAACGTGAGTACTTTCGCCAAATAGTGCTAGCTGCAGCATTTTCTAATGTGGGCTCAGATTGTATTGGTCCGCCACGTGTATCTGTGAGATTGTACATAGTTTGAACGATTTAAATTTAATGATAATTATATTAAGCAAAATAAAATACTTTATTATAATTCCAAATTATTGATAATTTTAGATCAGGGCTGGTTTTGTTCATCACGAGCATTATCAGGTGATAAATATAAAATGATAGAGAACAAAATTAGTTGAATCAAATTACAAGGTAGGATAAACAATTTCTAGTAAAAATGTAAAAAAAAATAAAAAAAATCTCTTACGAATTAATACTATTACTTATCATAAAAATAAAATTCAAATCAAAATGATGAAAGTAAGAAAGGTATTTATAATAATTTCAAATTCAATTTTTAGAAAATTTCCTTTACAATTAGCAAATAGGTAATTCTCCCAATATATTTAATAATATTATATACATATCGACTGTGGAAAGGAAAAGGGACGTAACCCACACATAAAATTTTACAGGAGGCGCAAAAAACGTGTTTTGATGATTTTGGGCCATATGCAAATTATGAATTAAACACAACCTTGAAGTACACGTAGACTTCTAAATTGGTATTTAATTGACATAATCTAATATTAATTAAAGAAATCGTCTAGGAAAAACTTTTATTTTAGTCTTTTTTCTTGGTTTTATTTTTTTACAATGTCATCTTTTTCAATTTTAAAAGCTAAATTTAGATACCAATCTGGCATTTGCGACTTACATCCTTTTGATAGAACGTGTATCAAGTTTGATACATTGCGATTATCGAAAAAAAACTGTTTTGAAAAACTGTGGGTAACGTCCTTTTTTCTTTCCACAGTCGATATATATATATAGACCGATTAAAGCGTCCATATCTTGTAAGAGTTATATAGCCTACACAAATTATTGATTGAATTGGCATTTAGTTGGTAAAACTTCATTACAATAAAGTGAAAAAATACCAAAGTATTTTATTTCTATTAAAAATAATAAATACAAACATTAACTTAGCTATAGTTTGTTTGTAATAAGTTTGTTAGATCCTTAATAGTTTAACTTGGATCAGTATAAATAACATTGTATTCATGTGTATTCTTATCAGTTGAAAATGCTTGTCAAGAGCGAAACCGTTCCCAATCATATAAATTAAATGTGAAATAAGTACAAAAGAGTGTTTTTCTTTTAAATAAAATGCCTTTTCACCAATTATTGACAGTAAACACAATAAAAGTGATATATATATACCAGGGCTGTGGAGAAGGATAAAAAAAAGACTAAGATTTCGACTCCGACTCTGGCTTTAAATTAAAAACTGACTTCGAATTGAATTTTCAATAATTTCCTTCTAATTTACATATAATATATGTATACCATTAAATTATCACAAGCCAGTCTAGTATGACGTGGCAACACTATGGATTCTTGTGGTTTAAATACACATCATTATATCGACTGTGGAAAGGAAAAAGGACATATAAAAATATTCAACTTATATCAGAAAAAGTCAATTGAAATCCAGTTTGTTAGTATCCATTCACTTCAAGGTTGTGTATATTTCATAATTTTCCTTTGATGCAAAATCATCATACGACCTTTTTCCTTTCCACAGTCGATATATTCAAATAAAAAAGTATTTTGGAGCCGATAGATTTCGAAGACTCCCGACTTCACAGCTCTGATATATACTGCTTAAAAGAGATACACAATACATCTATTCTCACCTATAATAAAAATACTTTTTTCAACTTGTAAAAAAAATATATAATATAATCGCTGAACAAGACCAACAGTACGCCATTTCTGCAAAAAAAAAAATACTAGGCAATCGACGATCCATCAACTGGAAACAAATTTACCGAGACACCGTAACGAACATCATTCGAAATTCCTTCTATATAAATATATCATATGTGTACTGTGGAAAAAAAATAAACAAGATGATAATGTAAAAAATACTTAACCTTCAAATTGCGTTAACACACGTTTCAGCTTGATTTTTATTTCAAAATTTATAAGAATAACTTCGTACGTAATATGTTAACATATCGACTGTGTAAGGGACATTTAGACCGGTTCGTTTCATAACAATGAGAGTGTAAATAGTATTTTTTTATACCAAGTTCGCTTCCAATGTAGAGCATATGGACTCCTAATGGAGTTTATCTCAACAGAAGTGTTTCTACGAGAACTGCTTGTTACTCAGTTGCTCAACCTCTCTTTTTCCAAAGAGAGTAGGAATAGAAAGAAAGGGCTAGGACAGGACTAGTGGTTAACTAATCGCTCTCGATACGCCCTTTACATAGGATAGCATGGGTGGGAGGGGGGAATTCAAGTCATCACATACGCCTTTGAACAGAAATTCATAAATCGATTGAAAAATTAATTTATAAAACTACTCGTACTGGGATTCGAACCCGTGACCCCCGTAGCGGTAGCCAAACGACGTTGACCGCTCGACCACACAGGCGGCAAATAGTATATTCACAAGGCAAAAATAAATAAAATAATTATTTAAGAATACCTTATGATTCTGTGAATTTTTTTAAAGATCAGAGTGCAACCAAGGAATGTTTTGAGTGCTAGAAGTGGCAATCAAAATAACCCGCTGCGCTAAGCCACCGATATGTTACTATTCAGTTAAAATTTAACCACTCTAAAGCTAACGACCCACCGGTGTGTCGCATACCTACTAACCACAAACGCTACCCACCAGTGTGTTGTCATTACTACGACGTCAATAAATATTTTTTAGAGTTTGCATCGTTGAAAAAGGGTGCGACATCTCTTAAGGACTCACAAAATTAATATTTAGTTTTTCTTTATTAGTTTTTAGAAAATTGCTAGCTTACAGGACAAAAAACGATATTTTTTTCTAGCTGTTAACGGGTTAAAACAGTTTGGTAGGCAACCAATGATTTCCATAACGCACTAACAACAAGATTAATATACCAATCACATGAGATAGATTCTACAAATATACAACGCATATGTAAAATACTGAAAACATTTACCATTCACTTAAACGCGTTTGCATAATCATCGTCAATAAATAAGGGGTGTGAAATTTTTCATCGTCTTCCGTTTTCAGTCCGGCGATAGTCGTTATCTTTATTCCGGATTTAAGCCAGCCTGGCCGTTCATCGATTGACGTGCTGTTTGACGCCAAGCGGTTTAATTTATTCGCGATGAACGATCAACCGTCAGCCGTTGATTGATTGCTACTGCCCAGAGTAAACGGATTAATTCAAAGCGAGGGTTGCAAAACTGTAACCGGTTATTTAGTAAAAAAAAAACAAAGCTTGAATTCATCATTATTTGTTTTACTATTTCTGCTCGCAACGTGAAGGGGATCGATTTTACCGGTTTTTAGTTAGTTGCAGAATGTAATGGTATTGTAATTATATTCACTATGAAAAAAAATAAAGGATAAATAAATATACGTGTTATAAAATAAAACTACGCATATCTTTTGTTTACATTTTTATAATCAAATATTTGGCAAAAGACATAATATTAATGAAAAATTGATCCGCTATTCAAATATTAAACCGACCGGTTTTGGTTCAAATGAAACCGAATTGTGGTTTATCAACAACTTAATAACGACTGTGGAAAGGAAAAAGGACATAACCCACACATATCAAATTTTACAGGAGGCGCTAAAAACGTGTTTTGATGATTTTGTGACATATGCAAATTACGAATTAAGCACAACCTTGAAGTGCACGGAGACTTCTAAACTGGTGTTTAATTTACATAATCTAATATTAATTTAAGAATTTCTCTAAGGAAAAACCTTTATTTCAGTATTTTTTCTTAGTTTTAATTTTTTACAATGTCATCTCTTTCAAACTTAAAAGCTAGTTTACATACTAATTCGGTGTTTTCAGCTTCCATCCTTTTGATAGAACGTGTGCCAAGTTGTATTACATTGTGATTATCGAAAAAAAGCTGTTTTGAAAAATTGAGGATTACGTCTTTTTTCCTTTCCACAGTCAATATATAATTGTACTGATAGTGGAAAGTAACCAGTATTTAAAAATATAACCGACCAGTTTTTGGATATATTTAATAACGGTCCGTAATCCCTACATCAGATGAATTGCTCCACATACAAATCGATACCCTACACTGGCGGAAAGCTATGGAATATGGTCGATTGTGATTGAGAAGATGAACGGTTATTCAAACAGATCTATTGTTGATTGAAGCTTATTTTGGCGACAATAATCAAGATTAACTGCTCATTTTCAGTAAGTGATTGATAAGGGTGATGCAATAATTTATGCTGTTATAATTTTTACTTATAAAATTTAAAAAATCTTGAAAAGAATATGGGCATATCAAATTAATATAACCAAAAAAACGAGGAGATACGTATTTTGCTGTCAGTAAGAATTCTTTCAACAGTGTTTACTTATCGACTGTTTTAGGTGAAAAGTTTCAATTTACACAGAACAAATTTTGCAGAAGAGACGAAAAACGTTTTCGATGGTTTCGGCGTTAACTTTGTGGAAGTTCATTTTAAAATAACTTTGATTACTCCACGTATTGTGCTACTAACTTTGCTTCGATTCTATAACCCCCTCCTTGCTTCCCTTAAAAGGGAGAAATCCCAATCTGATTGAGAGCAGCTCATTAGTATCATTATTTGTTTGCTTTATTTCGATTTTATCACCCCCCCCTTGCTTCCCTTAAAAGGAGAAACCCAAACTACGAAATGGTCGTAATTTCATAATTTAAAATTTTAGAATCAATCTTGCTTCATTACTTAAGCAAAATGTGCGATAGTAAGTTTGAGGATGCCTCTGAAAGAGGCGAAACACGTGTCACAGTTAGTAGCACAATACGTGGAATAATCAATGGAACGAAAAACGTTTTTTAAAGATTTGAGGCCAAAGTCAAATTATTAAATAAAGACAACCTTGAAGTGTAAAAAAACTTTTGAACTAGTGTTTTATTAACTCAATCTAATATGTGTAAATGTAATAAGTTGTTTGAGAAAACACTTTATTGTAGTTTTCACAGGCAATTTGTTTTCAAACTTAAAAACTAAATTTAAATACTTTTGTCCTTCTTACCTAAACACAGTCGAATGATAGATTTTATTGGAGCATGAAAATGGGATGACTCAACGTCTTTCGAAGAACTAATAGTTAGTCCAGTCGTTCTCTATACACCATGTTTTCAGAATCAAGAAACTGAAAATACTGGGATTCGAGCACGTGAGTACCACAACCGAAGCTGGCAAAGGCCCTTGACCACAGACCAAACACATATATTCTTAATTATATTACGGAGGAATACATAAATTCTGAGCACCGTATCTATTATATTTCTTATCGATATTGACATTATTGGAGTCGAATTGTAGTAAAAACATATTGCACGGAGGGAAAGGTTAAGAATTGTCAATGTAGAATATTTGTGTTTCGGTCATATTCAACGCTGTACAGTGGAACCCCGATCTACCGTTCTCGCATTGTTCGTTTTCCCGCATGGTTCGTTTATTTTTCATAGTCCCGGCCAAACGTCCATAAGAACAATGTAAAATAATCCCGCATTAACCGTTCCCCGATTTACCGTTTTCCTCGATCTATCGTTCAAATATTTTGGTCCCATAAAAATATTATCCCGATTGACCGTTTTCGTTGAATATTTCTCATAAATAATCTTACCTCGCACTTCGTTTCGCGTTTTTTTCAGTGGAACCCCGATCTTCCGTTCTCACTATCTTCGTCTTTATGCATTGATCGTTTATTTTTTACTCGAACAAGACCCCACCCCGTAATAGCAATTTTTAGTGATTCCACGTTAATCATTTCTCGATTTACTGATTTCTTCGATCTCTCATCTAAATATTATCGTCCCGTCCCAGTTACTATCTATCCCGATTGACCATTTTTGTATAATATTTTTTTCGCTCATAAATAATCTTACATTTCATCTGGTTGCGTAAATTTTTCTAACTCAAAAGTCAAAACTAAAATACCTAAATGAAGAAAACTAGAACTCTAGTTGAGAAACTGAAAATAATTAAAGACATTGGAAAAAATTCAGGAGAAAAACGAGTCGACATAGCAAAAAGGAGTTGGTTGACTGCTGAGTGTTTGTTAAAATTTAAGTCCCAAACTGCAAATAGGCTACTTAGTTTGTATTAAGCAAGTTAAAAATACATTTATTTGTTCTTTAATTAATAAATAAATGAGTTTTTTGAAAATTAAACATTTTTTGTGTTATTTGAAGATTTCCCGCATTATCGGTTTTCCGCATTATTCGTTCATTTATTACGGTCCCTTGAAAAACGTAGAATCGAGGTTCCACTGTATTTGCAAATTTATCTAATATTTTTAAATCAAAATTTTGACAATATTTTATCCAGTCACCGCTGTAATATAAAGACACTTTACTCCGCCGGTTGAAAGATGCGTTTTTCTATCTATCCACAGTGCGTCAGCCACTTCATAAATCCTTGAAGTATATCAACGCCTCGAGTGATAAAATCCATACACTAATAGTGCTTTATTTATGTAGCGAAAAAGCGCTTTTCTCAATAAGCGCCTTAAGAGATATTGAATCGAAACATGTTCAGCAAGCAAGTGAGTATATTTATGTACGAACGGGACGGTTAAATAATAATGTAAAAGAGGACGGGACAAAAACATAAACACGAACTAAAAGCAAACACATAGAGCTATAGCGTCGATTGAATTGGGAGTTGAGTTGTACACCGACTTAAGCCCAAAATCCTTCCTAGCCGAAGGATTACAAAATGCACGTACATACAATACAAGCGAATGCACAAGGCAGAGTGACATTCATACTATCATTTATTTCAATCAATGTCTTTCATCTTTTTTGCGGACCTAGGGTTATAACCTTTATATTGTGGATTTGTATGTATTGATGTTTAGTTCTGTAGGTCTGTCTAGGTTGTGAAGAAAATCTATCATATTCAGTGGCGGTTCATGAACTAAAATCTTGGGTGGGCTAAAGAAAAGTTTAGCATTTTATATTATTTATGAAAGTGTGTATGTTTCCACTTTACTTTATACATTAATCTACAAGCAAATTAACAATACTACGAAACTACTGCAAAGCATAAATTATTGTATAATAAAATCAAAGCTAATGTAAGTAAGAAATGATAGAATAGTAAAAACTGGACCTCAAATTCGTCTCCTTCAAAGTGAACTAACATGTACAAAAAAACCGTACGGAGGAACTGCCATACAACACAACGAGATTGGTATTTGTGTTTATATGTATAGGCTAATCTAATGTAGCCCCTGACGTCTGACAGAAGCCTGAAACTTTGAAGCGCAATCGTGCACGTTTAGATGATGTTTCCGTTGGCCAATGTGAATAAAATACAAAAAAAAATCTAATCGTGCTTGATTGCGCCCCAGTGTAAAGAAAGTACTCGGGCTATATTATAGTTAGCCCGAGCCATTTTATTACAATTAAATATTTGCATATATGTATGTATATATGTATTGCATACACTCGGCGCCTTTTGAAAGTACGCACTAGTAAAAATCGCGTTTTTTTAATACAATGTTTAATAATTATTATTTTTCTTATGTAATGGATGTGTGCAATGCTTACGGTTATTTTTTACTAAGGAGGGATGATAACAGTACATGTAATGAAAAAATATCAATGAAGCCGTTGTCAGGAGTAAATTTATGACCGTAACTTCACAATACAGCTTTTAGACCTTTTTTTTGTCCTATTGAGAGACATTGGTACCTTTGTGAAATAGTGAAAAAACATTTATAAACACATTATAAATCACAGTCACAATTCCCGGGACATTTTTCAAAAAAGTCCCGGGACTTAAAACAGCAAAAAATTCGACAAGTCCCGGGACGTCTCGACACAGAATCCCTACTCTCAACTTATTATTTAATTGTCTTGGCAAAAAAGATGAATTAAAATTTAGTAAAACTTTGACAAATCAATCTTCTTTTTACAATATTTCTGTGTGCGGTGTGTGCGGAGATGAAAAATGTGTGCAGCCACATTTTGGGAAATGTGTCTCTTGCCGGAACATTGCATGTAAGGTTTTGAATTTTTGTCAACGGTTATAAATGTATCTAAATTTAAATAATTTAAAAATACAAAAGTAAGAATTACCACCATGTTGTGCACTAATTAGCAATAAATACGCGCTCCGTCAAAATAATAATAATGATAATTAATGATGCATTAAGCCAAGAGCGTAAAACAACACATGCCGTGAATGTGAATTGTGCTTTATCATCGAAGCTACAAGCACGCTCGAATAACAAAATTTGAACGCGAAGTATTAACGTGGCGCAATATTTCTCACGTAGATGCTACGTTCAATTGGAGCTACAAAGTACGAAACGCGTGTTGGTAATATTGAACAATAATAATTAAACTTTTTTACTTCACTTCACCGAATCGATTCGAATTATTTGATTGAAAGGAAACGAATGAAATTCGACAACAGTGTGAATTTTATGAATCGGACACAGATTCGAACAAATCAAATACCATTATAGTTATATTATATTGAGCCAATGAGAGGTAAAGTGAGCCGAGAGGTATTCTAAGAAAAATTCGATGCGTTTTAATATTTAATAGAGATTTATCTTTTTTTAGGAAACCACGGGAAAATTTTTTGTGATTTTGGATTCGAAATTATTGAAAGTGCTAAAAAAAAGAAAGGTCCCATTTGGTAAATTTGGGTAATCCGCAAATTTTTGGGTTTTTAAAATTCGAGTGTTTAAAGGAAGATAAAACAATGGTATGGTGAGCACAAAAAAATAAAGACACTCAAAAAGGGACGCGGTCCCAAAAAGGTTGAGAAAACACTATCTACTAAACACTACTAAAATATCGTAAAAATTAACACACATTACAGTAGTGACAAATATAATATGCAATCCACAAAAACATAAAATAAAGTCGTATTTTTACTTAAAAGTAAAATATAAAAGTTTTACTATTTTACTTCAGTTTTTGGGTGGTCATATCGTCAGTATACTGTCCAAGGCTGTAAAGTCAGAGTCGGGAGTCGTGGAGTCGGAGTCGGAAATACACACTACTATAGTGTTATTTTTCTGAAATAAAAATATACAATCCACCAAAACACTAAGTGGAGACGTGATTGTACTTAAAAATCAATTAGAAAAGTTATACCGTTTTCACTTATCAAGGGCTCGAATAACTATCACAGATTTCTTGTTTCTACAAATACCCAAAGGCGATTAGACGACTAAACGTTTTAGAGCTGTTAACATTTTGGAAGATTGTTATTTATGGCCACGTTACGTTTGAGTTGGATTCATTATTTTGGTATTAGAAATTGTCGATTACCTCAAAACAAGGTTTTTTAAGTGAACGTTTTCCGACGGTGTACCGACGATTATTATTACAAATTCTGCGGTTCGATTGCAAAACTTTGCTTTGTACCCCCCGCCCCCTTTCCCCCTCCGTTGCTACTCGGTCTTATTTTCGACTTGTCAGTACTCAAGTGTTAAAGACAGGGTAATGTCTCACTTGTGTGATTATGGCAATATTTAAAATAAACCATTTTATTATTGAATTTAAAATTTTGAGAACAATGTAACGATATTCACAAAAAAAAACGATAAAATCTGAAACACTAATATCTTATTTTTTGACTTTTATTTGTTCCCTAAATATGACAACAGAATCTTTATTCTTCGTCAAGATTCGTTACAAGAGCTACAACAGGTTTGCGCTATTTCTGTATTACACATATTCCTGCTATTTCCATGGAAAATCCTGAATACCTGCCTGCATGCACTGTCGTTAAAATATATTTTTAAATAGATATATAAAAGAGCATTATGATTCGAGGTTTATTTGCCGTCCGTATGACAATAAATAATACAAATATGTTCCAAAATATATATTCCGTTGTGTTTGACATAGTAACACAACATAGTAATTCATATTTTAATGCTTGATTACCACAAATCAACCGCCGAAACGGTCGTGAAATGTAGTTACAAATTATAACTAGTAAATAAACATGTATCGTTATTAAATAAGATTCTTTTTAGAAAATTTCTTTCGTAGCAAAAAAACGCAGTAATAAATACTATAATACGCGTGCAATAATACTTACAGTCATGCTTTAGTGCACTCTTAGAATTTCTACTTCATAAAAGTGAACGTCAGAATATATTTTTTTTGACCAAGTAAACTCGCGTAAAAATACTTGCACTGAAAATGATATATTCGTATTGTTTTCTTAATTGGTACAGGTGGTAGAAAAAAATGTTGATTAATGAATTGCTAATGCTGAAAAATCATCACTTTTTGAAGATATTAGATATTCATGAAACGTTTATAAACATATAATGCCTTTCCACCAAGTATTGACAGTGAACACCATAAATGTAAAAGAATATCGGTTGACTCGTCACTAAGCACCAAAATATAATCCAATTGGAAAGAGATGTACACATTAGGGATTCCAATCCGGATATTCGAATATTCGATATCCGGATATATTCGGCCTTTTTTCAACTATTCAATATTCGTATATTTGGGGAAATATCCGAATAGTTTTCGTAATAATTTTTAATGAAATATGTTACAAAATCTACGAAAGATCACATCACAATTTCTTCAATTATGAATTCCCCCGGTAGTAGTGTTTTCGCCTTCACCCAACTCGGGTGTTATCAATATCTTTTTGCGTGCGAATTATACGATTATTTAGTAAAAACTCAGAAATCGAGAATACTGTCTAATAGCACAAACAGCCGGTTATTCCTTGTTTATTAAAATAGATTTTTTTAAATCATAGTTTTAAAAATATTTTGTATACGATATATTTGGATCAATTAAAAAAAAGAAGAGAAAAGTTAGACGTGTTGTTTAAAACACTTCTAGCAATAAAGCCAACGTCAACTGCTGCTAAACGAGTATTTTCAACGTCAGGAACAATTAAAAACTAAATTTGAATCATTCAAATTATGTACACTCCCACAGATTTTGTCACTAACGACCCGGGTTTCGCCTTTCGGCATCTTCAGGCGTTCAAGCGCACGGATGAACTTGAACTGACGCTTAGTAAATGGATGTTTCGTGTTTATATATTAAATAAATGTATCACTGAGTCTAAAGCCATCGCTGGCGAAAAAGGGTAAGCTCATGGGAATTCCCAAAGATTTGAGTAGTGAGTGGTTTTTAGAATTATATTTATTTGTTTGTCGGCAAAGGTTTTATGATATTATTTATGATATTATTTATATAGGGTATAGAAGTGGATTAGTTAACAATAAAGATAAAATACATTACCTAAATAAATCTGGAATTTATAGATTACAATGCTCTTGTTGTAATAAATTTTATATCGGCAAAACAGAGAGGACTTTAAAAATCAGGGTATTAGAGCATATGGCAGCCTTTAGACTGAAAAAGGACACGTCTACTTTTGCTAATCACTTAATTTCGGAAGGACACGTGTTCAATCAGGAACAGGGGATAAAAATGTTACACCCAAATACGGACAGTCATAAGCTCTTTTTCCAGGAAATTTTAGAAATTAATAGGGCACAGTTACATAGTCTTCCGATTTTGAACGAGATATTAAACCTTCCTGGGTCTCCACTTCTATACCCTATATAAATAATATCATAAATAATATCATAAAACCTTTGCCGACAAACAAATAAATATAATTCTAAAAACCACTCACTACTCAAATCTTTGGGAATTCCCATGAGCTTACCCTTTTTCGCCAGCGATGGCTTTAGACTCAGTGATACATTTATTTAATATATAAACACGAAACATCCATTTACTAAGCGTCAGTTCAAGTTCATCCGTGCGCTTGAACGCCTGAAGATGCCGAAAGGCGAAACCCGGGTCGTTAGTGACAAAATCTGTGGGAGTGTACATAATTTGAATGATTCAAATTTAATATTGAAATTCCACCAAGCACCTTCAGTCGAAATCTTAAATTATTAAAAACTAAGTTAAAAACAAATTTAAAATATGAATATTTAATGCCCTATTTTTTTTTAAATTTGCATTTTTTAAATTTGTATAAATGACTTCTATTTGAAATGAGCTCGTTTTTAATGTAATATTTTAGTACTAACATATAATGTATGTATATACTAAAAACTATCCGGATATCCGAATACATCCGGATAGTTTCAGTTTTACTATTCGATATTCGAATAGTTGGAATCCCTAGGACACATCACAGAACACATAAGCCGATTGAAAAATCAAAAGACGCATGGAATACACGACGAATAGTTTTCCCAAAACAATAAATTTGTTAGTTTGACAACATGGATACGTGCCGTGAATATTAATTTGATATCATTTTTTTCTATAATTATGTAATTTCGTTGTAACTTCTGCAACAAAAAAAAATATATATCTATAAAACATAAACTGAGCCACAATTTTCCTTTAATATTCGTTTTTCAATCATGTTGTTCTGGCCATGGTCGAAGAAAACATTCCACACTGATGAGGAAACGTCCATTCATTTGAATAAACATTCCTTTAAGTTTATTCAAAGCCATAAGAAATTAAATGTTTCATTACTTGTTCGGAAACCAGACAGAGATAATTCAAACTAAAACATGTTATGATATTCAAAGGAAAATTTATGTATGAATTGATTACAACACTAATAATACCTAGTGAATGTATGATTTATTAGCAGGCATATAAACTTAACCGATATTCTAATAAAATCATTCGTAAGGAAATTATTTGCAAGAATATTTAATAATTTCAATAGACTTGATAATACCGTTATAATTGTCTGGTCCTTTGGCGCAGAGGTTAGGTTAGATTTCACGGATTCGAGTCCCGGTACGAGCACAATTTTTTCAATCGATTTCTATTCGAAGGCATGAGTGTTTGTAATGTTTTAATTTCCCTCCCACCTTTCCCATCCTTCAATAACTGGGCGTAGCGAGAGCGATTAGTTAACCACTAGTCCTGCCCTAGCCTTATTCTTCTATCGCCCGCTGTGGTCTAGTTAGTAAAAGCTTGCTCTACCAGCCAGGCGGGTCTGGGTTCGATTCCCGGTAAGGTCAATATCAAATTTAAATTTGAGACCTAAGACATGGGTGATTGTGATGCAAATTAACCTCGAGTTAATCTCGAGTAACTTACAAATAATTCTCATCGAGTTTTTATTGCATTAGCTGTAATGCCATTTTTTAAAATATAAAAAATATATCCCTACAATCCGTGTCCGCTCCCAGTGTGGGGCATATGGTCTATACTAAAAAAGATACCTTAACTGTTTGTAGCTCAGTAGTTCAACTTCCCTTTTTCAAAGACAGTAGGGATAAAATTATAAGACTAGGGCAGAACTTATGCTTACCCAACCGTTCTCGCTACGCTTGTTTTAGGAGAGGATAAGTAGGTGGGAATGCATGACGTTACATACATCCTATACCTTCGGACATAAATCGTTTGCCAAATCAATATATAAATGTATTTGAACCAGTGACCACCGTGTTATAAGTCAAGGAAGTTGACGCGCGACCACGCAGCCGGGAAAATATATTAAATAATAGAATCATAGAGCAATGAATCAATTCGCTATATCCGCGGAACACAAAAAAAAAAAAAATGTTTTGCGGACCATCAACATTGGAATGAAATAATAAATCTTTATAATAAAAACAATTAATTTTTGATGTAACAACAATATTGCAGTTTTTAAAAACAGACTAACAAAAAAAATTAATTCAAAAATGTAGTCTTCGCGGACCACCGGTTAAAAAACCATAGAGCAGTGTTTCTCGACCTTTCTGGGCCCGTGGCCCCTTTTTAGTGTCTTTATTTTTCGGTGGCCCCCATACCATTGTTTTGTCTTCCCATAAAAATTCGAATTTCAAAAACCCAGGAATTTTGGGATTTTTCAAATTAACAGCGTGGGAACTTTTTTTTTTAGCACGTCCAAGAATTTCGAATCCAAAATCACTGAAATTTAGTGGCCCCCCTAAACTGTGCTGTGGCGGACCCAAAACAAAAATAAATCTCTGTGGCCCCCTTGGGGGACCGCTGGGTCCTTTCTTCTTTGGCCATGTTCGCTCCCTATGTGGAACATATGGCCGCCACGCGTCACCTCCATATTTCCCTGTCTCCCGCCAATTGCTTTGCTTCCTCCCATGACATGCCAGCATCCCTCAGCTCCGCCAGTACATCCTATGGACAGTACCCGACGGACGTCCGGGGCGCTAGAATCCCACAGGTCGAAAGAAGAGGCAGGCAGGATTGAGGTTTTCTCAAAGCTTTGCCGCAGGGTCCACCGTTGAGAAACCCAGGCATAGAGGATATTTTTCTTAAAAAAACACATTTAAGTATTAATTCTTGCTTAAATAAAATATATTTAAATTGTAATTACCTTCGTTGCCGTTGCATGTTTGCGAGCGTAGTCAGAAAATATGATATTTATTTTCCACGCTTTTCTCAATGCCGCTGATTGAAATAATTAAAGATATCAGGTTATCAATTATTAACGTTAACATACATACGTCAGCTTGTCAGTGGGAAGTATTGTTTTCACATTTACAAAATAATAACCGTATAATGGATACATAATTACGACGGTATCATCAAAACTTTGCCTAAGGCTACGTATGTCGTATTACGCACTACGCAGGATATTTTCTAAAATTACATAAATTTAATTGAAGAACGCCTTGATCAGACGTGATATGTGATCCCTGGTATTGATAATTTCGTTCAGTATTGCAACCACTGGTTACAGCATAGTTTCTCAACCTTTTTGGACCTGTGACTTCTTTTGAGTCTCTTTCCGTGGCCCTCATCAATGTTCCCGCTAAGATGTGGGCATCTACGCGCGCACACCTCCCAAAATGTACCCGCACACATTTTACCATCGCCGCACAAGGCTGCACATAGAAATATTGAAAAAAAAAGATTGTTTCACCAAATTTTAATATTTGAAATATTAAAAATTTACTACTCACGAAAATTGATGGTACGCACACACAATAGAAAAATTAGAGGGAACGTTGGCCTTCATACCATTTTGGGATTTCCCAAAACGAAAAGACGCGAGATATTATTTTATTTTTTGCTCTCGCAAGAATTACGGATTTCAAAAAATAAAACAGCGTGAGATCGTTTTTTTTTTTTTGCTCTTGGACATTATAATTTCTAAAAAATTCTAAATATTTTGTAGCTGCCTATTTTACAAAACCTGCGAGTTTATGAATATTTTCCCGTGGCTACCCAAAAATATACTGGGCTCCACTAAAAAATATTTTTCTCTGTGGCCCCCCGTTTAGAAACACTGGGTTACATTGTCATTGTACAATTTTTATATTGTAGTATCTTTAAAAAGATTATATAGCTGAAAACTGATTATTTTTCATACCGTGATAATGAGCAGTGAAAACTTTCTCTTCAAACAAACCAACACGAAGCATTGACTGTTGTTGAAAACAAGCTCATTTAGCTATTAAAAAAATCAAAATAACTTCTAACAAAACAGTTTGGTGAATTTCGTTTCACAAAGTTTTATTTTTAGATGTTTTGCCTCTATTAAGTATACCCCAGAACAACAATTCATTATACTTGTTTTAATGCATAAATAGCTCATTTGTTCTGCAATTAGGCCCATTAGAAGTTAAGTGAGCCAAGTAGTATTTTAGTAAAAAAATAAGTTTGATGCGTTGTGATATTTTACTTAGCTAACCACTAGTCCTATCCTAGCTCTTTCCTTCTATTCCTACTCTCTTTGGAAAAAGACAGGTTGAGCAACTGAGTAACGAGCAGTTCTCGTAGAAACATTTATGTTGAGATAAACCCCATTAGGAGTTCATATGCTCCATATTGGGAGCGGACATGGTAAAAAAAATAATCTTAAGTTATACATTTCAAGAGTAGGAGTTTTTTGTTTTCCTACTGAATGATGGGAGGTGGTAAGATACAAAGTTTGACATGAATACCAATGGAATTAAATTCCACAATGGAGGTGTACGACCTGGGTTTCGACTTTCGGCATCTTCAGGCGTTCAAGTATACGGATGAACCTGAACTGACGCTTAGTAAATGAGGCTAAACAGAAAGGAAACTGAACATCAGAGTATTAGAACATATGGCAGCCTTTAGGTTGAAAAAGACACGTCTACTTTTGCTAATCACTTAATTTCGAAAGGACACGTGTTCTATCAGAAACAAGGGATAAAAATGTTACACCCAAATACGGACAGTCATAAGCTCTTTTTCCAGGAAATTTTAGAAATAAATAGAGCACAATTGCATAGCCTTCCGATTTTAAATGAAATATTAAACCTACCGGGATCTCCACTTCTATACCCTATATAAATATAATCATAAAACCTTTGCCGACAAACAAATAAATATAATTCTTAAAACTACTTACTACTCAAATCTGTGGGCATTCATATAAACTTATCCTTTTCGCCAGCAATGGCTCTCAAATCAATAATATTTATTTCTTATATAAACACGAAACATTCATTTACTAAGCGTCAGTTCAAGTTCATCCGTGCACTTGAACGCCTGAAGATGCCGAAAGGCGAAACTCGGGTCGTTAGTGACAAAATCTGTGAGGATGTATATTTCTACATACATCTAGAGATATTCTGTCTAATGCTTCTTAACACTTTGATGAGTATCAACATACCTGTACGTTGGAGTAGCTTCTATGCCATTCTCATATTTTTTTATTGATTTTTTGCTATTTCTTCAGATATAGATAACGGTCACATCCACCAGTGACTTTTGGCCACCACATTATTTTTATTTTGTATAGAAAATGAAGAAAATGCTTTTAAAAAAGGGTAACATTTGTAAACAAATCGGTACCCGTATAATATTTAGCGTAAAATTCTATTTGGGATCGATTCCTTTCTGGAATCGACGTCTGTAGAGCGGCACATGTAGACAGATGAGAGCAAAAAATATCTTGACGCAAAAGCGTAGTAATAGCTTCTAGAAAAATATTCAAAAGTAATAAAGAACTAGTTTACTTTACATTTTTAATTATGAGTTTTATAATTTTAAAAAAATATGTACTTCTTGAAACAATAACTAATATTCTTCACAGATTGGTCTTTATCCAAAAAAAAAGGTTTTTATATTGTTGTGTGTGGAAATACTACAAATAATCGAAATATAAGAAAAAACCTAATTTAGTAAAAATTAACTCACCACTCAAAGGGTTAAGGCCAAGCCACCATTTTTAACACAACAAAATGGGAACCAAAGTCATAAAATTGATTTCATGTTTAATAATGTTGCATTAAAAAAACTGCAAAGCCTTACTTATTTTAAGTAAACATTTTTCGCATACGACATCGCATAGTCAAATGATAAAAAAATACAAGAGTATCTCGGTTTCAGTATTCGGTATTCAGCATTTTATAATATCGTATGAATTTTCTGTGGGGATTGATCTCAACCCTTTATGAAAGGGTTTTTGAGCGATTGACTATCAAAGCAGTACGTATGAAATTTAATATACATACCTCCTATTCAGACCATATTTGGCAGAGGTTTCAAAAGGCATGTTTTTTGGAGGCTTTTTTAAAAGATTTTGCAATAAAGTAGTGATTGTGTGTTCATAGTAAGATATAACATCTCTCACCCAACGTATGAAAAATATTTTTGTATTTCATCATACTTTTCTTTACATAATATGCCCAAATACTGAGGATAGACCTCTAATGACTACACATTGTATTTAATCTGAAATTAAATTGTTTCTTCCATTTGTTATGTTACAAAATTTGATATATGTTTTGCTTCTTTGAGAATCATCATCAGTAAAAAAGAAAAAAAACACCCAACATTAATTTTTCAATTTACACATTAATAATTAGAATTAATTCATAGTTTATTTGAAAACTTTGCGATGCTTTGCCTGATGATGCTTCTGAAAGAAGTATGACGTGTCACGCATATATGAAGGTTACGTTACGAATAAAAAATAAATATGACCAGGGCTGTGGAGTCGCGGGAAAAAAAGACGACTCCGATTCCAGCTTTAAAATAAATGACGACTCCGACTCCGACTCCAAAGAAATTTTTCAATAATTTTATTTTAACTTTTTTGACTAGTTTGCTTAAATACAAACATATTTTTAAAAAAATCGAGCTCATTTTTCACGACTCCGGTCAAAATACCGCGACTCCGACTTCGACTACACAGCCCTGAATATGATTATTAAAAAACGTAAAATTACTAATAATAAATAATTTCTCGAAAATTATGGTTTCATCAGTAAACTCAAACGAATCCCTTGAATGGTGTGCAATAAGAGGCATTAATGATATTTACAATACAATATTGCCATTTTTGCAATATTTACCTAAAACAAAAACCATTTTGCTTAAGCTTACAGTAATCGAGCGTGTTAATGGTTGAAATTAAAGATCGAAAAATAAATTACGGTTATCTTTCTTAGTATTGGTTTGTCAGTTTGGTTATGAACAGCATAAATTTACATTTTTTTTTATTAATTATATAATATATTCATCTTACAATATACTGCTACTCTATTTCATGGGTAGAAATAGTCGTATAAATACTTTTTCATACAAATTACTACAGTACTGCGTAGGGCTTATACAAAAACCGACTTTTGAAAAAACCGGCTGTCGAATATCAATATTGTTCGAAAACCGGTTTTATTCGGTTTTCGAAGTTTTAAAAAAAATGAATAATTCAATTAAATAGCGAGAGAAAGATCATTTTTTATGTTGTTTATTTATATACATAATAATGCACATCAAGAAATTATTTGGTGTTACTCTTCAGAAAATATGATTTAAGAAAACACAAAGTGTCCACTGATCGTTTTGTAATAAAATTTTCTGATATCGAAAATACCCTTTGGCTGGGTAATGATGTGGGAGATATGGTTTTTAAGCCATCAAATAAAAGATCCAAATTTTGTCCTTTTGTTTATAGACACGTGTATGAAAAATTCGGTTCAACCGGTTACGAAGTGTAAAAACCGGTTTTTGAATGTCACAAGTTTAGCAAAAAAAGCCGGTTTTTGAAAACCAACAAGCCCCAGTACTGCGGCCCCGGGACGCAGGAGTTTTCCGGGACATTACAATTTTATGCTTCGTGTCCCGGTACTTGAAAAAAGCCGAGATTTCAGAACCTTTGATTTGTACGACTTCCACGTACCACTGGTTTTATAGCTACATAAGTGTGCTAAATATTCATAATTTAGACCAAAACAGGTTTCTTTTAAAATTTTATTATTGTTATTTTAAATAACATACTGAATAGCGTGACACGCGGTAAATATTTGATTTCAAACAAATGCAAGTGTTTTCAAGATCTGTGTCAATATTCACTTATATATTTTATCAGACTAGAACTAAATGAAGTCAAAAACCGTGACGCGGAAATTTATTACGAGACTCTCTAAAATAATTAATTAATTAGTCAGAAACTTTTTATTTTTTCCATACGTACTGTTTTATTCAACTATTTGATATCGTCATCTTGGAACTAAGTCGTTGAATTTAATAATTACAGAAGAATTGCTGTGCAATAGTATTTTTTTTAATTTAATTTAATTTAAAATCGAATATATCAAGATATTATCATTTCCATTACATTTTATTCAAATGTGGTACAGAAACAAATTAAATTACCGAGTCATATAATCCGACTTAAGAATTTTGTTTATTTACCTGATAAACCGGAATTTATTACTCGGTTTTTCAAAACAGACAAGACCTATCTTTAACAATATTTGAGAGTATTACTTGCAAACCAGGCTCATTCGAAAGTTGTTGAAACATGAACCGTGAATGTGATTTAGTAGTTAAAAATAAATTATGAAAGTATCTTTAGAAATCGGTCTCAAACATGGCTTGACAACATCCAAACATATAAACACGAAACATTCATTTACTAAGAGTCAGTTCAAGTTCATCCGTGCACTTGAACGCCTGAAGATGCCGAAAGACGAAACCCTGGTCGTAGTGACAAAATCTTTGAGAATGTACATAGTTTGAACGATTCAAATTTATTCCAAAGTAATGAAAAACTAAAAATACGTTTTGAATGTGTATTGTTTATCAAAATGAAATTCAAGTTTAATTTTTAACCATTTTGGAATAAGTCGTGTTTGCAAGTAATAATACCCTTATTTGATATTGACGATTCACGAGTGGAAATAGCTTTCTGAGTATATTTTTTTCACATGTACTACATAGCACTCGTTTTCTCCCGCTTGTTGATTTTGATTTAATTAAGCGGAGACTATTATATTAAATCAAACAACCTATCTAGTCGGGAATCTTGTTTTCTTATAGTGGTAATTAAGAGCTTGAATCATTCTTTGGAGGAACTTATTCGCATTTGTTTTGAGAAAAACAAATATTTACTGAGATTATTTTTCTGAAAGACTCGGTCACTCATTCATTATTATCTTTTTTCCTTTTCCTTGGGGGTGGAATCCGTTTGGGTCTTCATATAAAAGCTGTATCAAGAGGGAATCGATAGAAGAACATCTCTTTGAGAATTCATTTTCTATAAGTCGCTTATAACTTCTCCACGTCTTTACGCTGCCTATGTACTGCGGAATAGGGCATCCAATCTCGGACACTTTTTGCGTCATGTTGTTTGAAATTTCAATCGATTTCAAAAATTTGTGATATTCTCAAAACAAAACGACGCGAGAAAAAAATTGGGAGCTTCTTTTTAACCTCTGCGCAATTTTCTCATTTTTTTTCAATTCCGAAATTCCGGGATTAGTACAGTCGCAATTCCGTGATTGGAGGCCCTACAACGGAATAGGGATTATAATACAGGAAAAATATTTCGATACCGGTATTCATGCACATGGCTTTTTAATTGAAGTATCTCAACAGAAGTATTTTTTATATTATAAGAAGGTGCTTGGTGGAATTTCAATATTAAATTTGAATCGTTCAAACTATGTACATTCTCACAGATTTTGTCACTAAAACTCGGGCTTCGCCTTTCGGCATCTTCAGGCGTTCAAGTGCACGGATGAACTTGAAATGACTCAGTGAATATACATAGTTTGAACGATTCAAATTTAACCTTATGATTTGTTTAACAAAGTTTTGTTAAGAAAGTAATTTACGATTAAACAAATATCTTTGTTCATATCTCATTACAAACAGAATTGTTTCTAATATTTCTGTTTATCGATGTCTAAAATAAATATGTGCCACCTTTCGAATCCTTAAATAGAAAGGCGTGGCAAGAATGATTAGTTAACCACTTGTCATGTCGTAGCTTTATCATTTTATTTCTACTTTCTTTGAAAAAAAGATGAGTAAATGATTTACAAAAAGTTCTCGGAGACAGAAAAATCAATTCCGGTACTAAATATTTACTGTTTATCCGAAGAAAACTTTTGTTGACACAAACACTCAAAGTACAATCGCCCCAAACCAATGTTTTTTTAATTCTCCTATATTTGGAATTTCCAATAACCATTCCATAGACGTGAAAACAATCCAAGTCAACTGTCGACTTACATCACGTATTATACTTACAAGCCTAATGAGTCGAAGGGCCGTCTGTTTGTTTGCTGAATGACTTTCGTGGCTTTGGTCATTTGTGATTGACAAACTTGACAGATCTCCTAAAACCGTTTAATTTCTGACAAGCTCGTATAGTAGCTGGGAGCAAACACGAATTTAAAAAAATATATCATAATCATTTACACTTGATTTTCTGAAAAGGCTCATCAATTCTGAAGCCTGTCAATATTGAAATAATTCTTAGCAGATTTCTAAGAATTTCAATTCATCGCCAACAATTTTAGTGATGGTTTTTACTTATTGAAAATTCGATTTTACTTTGTTTTTAATATCGATAATTCGGTATTGAAATAATACCATGAATACCGGGTACCCGGTTTCGGTATTACCGGTGATGCAATCCCTACTACGAAACAAAGGACTTCATGGCATATTAAGTAATTGGTCGCGGAAAAATAATACTCTGAATTATTTCATTATATTGGTGTAACAAAATAATAAACATTGCCAATCTTTGAAAGTCGTATCACTTCGTTGCATGATATATTTTTGTTTATTGTATCAAATTATTTCACGAACAAAGCACCGAGGCTGTGCATGGAGACAGTCAGAAATCCATCGGTATGTGTATTTATTAGAGACGAAAAGATCAATATTTTTTCATCTGAATGCTCATATTATTTATGAATACCTTTTAATAAATAATTCTTTCTTAATAACAATTACATAAAGCATTAAATTAACTTAATTATTATAAAGAGTGTTTGCTTATTACTTTGTCTTTCTAATGGCTTTTTATTTATGTGACGGTGGTCGCAGGTTCGAGTCTCATACCTGACTTTTCAAAAGCATTGAAGTTTTCGATATTAACAAATCTTTTTAATCTTCCTATTATTAAATTTGAATCGGTAAAATTATGTACAAAAATGATATGTCCATTGCGGCCTAGATATGTATTGTTCAAAGAAATGACTCATGTAATTTTCCTGGCAATACTCGGAGAAATAAAACGGTTTGTTTTTAGTCTACTGGCAACACACATATTATGACTACAGCGATTCTAGAGTTGAGAAAATATTTCTAAATGACTAATCCAAACACTCATACAGTAAGTTGACTTTCCGCAATGCAGAAGTTTTCGAAAGCGCCCAAGTGTCTTAACGGCCTGGAGAGCTTTTAAAAGTTTGCGGGAAAGCTCTCTTCTGGTCGTACAACTTATTGATGTGCTCGCACACATCAAAGTGCCCGACTTATAACATAGAGCTTTTCAATTATTTTTTGAAATGTTTTAAAAAACTTAACACAGCATTTATTTAATATTTTAAAATGCCTTTCTCACAAGCAGTGAACATTCTGAAGTTACTACTATACATTGATTTTTTAATTTATTGATTCAATAAATTTCATGCTTAAAGACGTGGAAGCTATGATTACATCATATTTGAATCACCTGATCTTGACCTTACGTATAAACGTTTTGTTTCGTTAAAGGACTAAATCTCTTCTTATATCGTCATGAAAACGTCTTACTCCGTTTCTAAAAATTGTTGTGACAGAAAGTGAAAATACGTCACTGGGTGTGCCTGTCGTCACAACACCATTAATTGGTTAAATAAAATCAATATATTTGTGGATTCGTGCTCTTCTTATTCGAGTTTGCATCCTAAGAACTTAGCCATTGTGTCGTCATTGTTTATATTATTTTATCAATAATATAATATACCGCAAAAATTCATACTGTATTTCATTAGAACAACTGTTATTGGGTGTTCTCCAGTGTATTTTTGGTAACTTAAAATTCTTTAAAAATATTTCAATGATACTCTTAAAGATTTCTTTTGTCACATAAGCAAATTATTAAAGAGCCGGATATTTGAATATCGATTTGGTTGTTAAGATTCGAAGGGAATGAAACACTTCTAAGGTTTCCATTGTCAGTTTTTAAATTCATTGATGTTTTCAGCTTACTACCTTCTTTTTCCGAAAATAAAACACTGTCTTACTTTCTTTTTTTGGTCCGAAATACGAGCTAGGGCTTATTATCGGGTGAGAGGCTACTTTTTAAGTACAATAAGTAGATTTATACATCTTCGTTGAATATTTATTTGTTTATAGGAATTTTACATTTATTTTGAATTTCAGTCATGTCATCTTCTTCTGGAACATCATCATAATATATCAAATTTTAAAAACAATTCTTATGTTTAAGAAACTTTTAAAAGGACTGATGTGTATTGAATGAAAATATGTATAAGAGTGGAGCCCCAAGAAAAACGTAACTTTATACAAATTATAACTGTAGCAAAAGCAAATTACAAAATATTAAAATAAAATGTTCATAACTGATGTTGTTTTATGTACAAATGTTTTTTCACTATTTCACAAAGATACTAATGTCTCAATAGGACAAAAAAAATGTCTAAAAGCTGTTTTGTGAACTTACGGTCATACATTTACTCCTGACGGCGGCGTCATTGATATTTGTCTATTAAAATACCGTTATCATCCCTTCTTAGAAAAAATTAACCGTAAGCATTGCACACATCCATTACATAAGAAAAATAATTATTATTAAACATTGTTTTAAAAAACGCAATGTTTACTAGTCCGTACTTTCAAAAGGCGCCTAGTGTATGTAATACATAAATATACAAGCAAATATTTAATTTTAATAAAAAAAATATTTTATTGAAGGGGATATAAAAGTCTCGACTCCCGGGATGTCCTGGGACTTTGACTTTATCACGTATCCATGTCCGCTATCAATTTAGAGCATATGGCATCATAATGGAGGTATCTTAATAGAAGTATTTTTATGAGTATTTTAACAGTTTTTTACTCAGCCGCTCAACCTCTCTTTTCCAAAGAGTAGAAGGGATAGAATGATAAGGCTAGGACATGATTAGTGGTTAGTTAATCTTTCGCTTTGCTTAAAAAATAAAATATCGGAAGGGGAGGGGGTGAAATTTTCATATATCACAAACACTCATGCCTTCGAACAAAAATCGATAAAACGATTGAAAAAATGCTGTTTGTACTGGGACTCGAGCCCGTGAGATCCGGCATGGACGCCAACATGGTTTTGTATAAGCATATCTTATTAGTGCTGGCTAAAAGGGAGACAATTGTCACTGTTTATTTTTTTCAACTCTTATTTGCGTCAGATCGGCGTTAATGCAACTGGATTTTGAAACTATACAATATCGATTGTAGAGACTTCATTTATTTGTCTATCAATCTGTGGCTTACCAACTTTTGCCAGAACAATGACGACGTACGATAAATTTCGAAAATCCTATTTATGGATGACATCATTTCTATGCCATTGAATCTATAACATTAGGTAATATAGAGCTTCGAAGGGTAGCAGTCCTCAAGAGGACCCACCCGTTTTTCATTAGCTCTGTCAATACAACTTATTGTGTGCTTCGTTCTATTGTTGGCAAAAATATCTTTTTAAACAGATTTTGCTGGAGCGAAGATGTACATACAAAAAAATGAACAAATATTTAACAGCGGCTAGCGATTTCAGGAAATTAAATAGTCTGAAGGCTGGCCGAAATGATCTGATAAAAAGGTATTTTCACGATTGACAGCATTTCCTTTTAAGACGCTTGTATGTTTTAATTTATTGGAAAAAGGGGAAAAGCCAGGTATTACGACAATATTTTTTTTATAATTTCATGCAAACATTAATATATTTTCGATGGATTTGGCAGTAAATTTTCGGATGTTCATTTTTAGCACAAAATTAAAATTGATAATTCTGTTATTCCACGAGAAACAAATTTTAGCGTATGTTGATTTCTACTTTAATTTGTAGATCCTTTTCAATGCCAATGATTTACAACACTTATTTCATTTTGTTTTTGTATAAATAGCACTGTTAAATTATATTCCTGATCAGTTGACAATGCTTGTCATGAGCGAAACCAGTCCTGACCTTGGTGAAAAAAAAGTGGAAATAAATACAAAGTAATATTGTGTTTTTCTTAATATGGTGCCTTACCACCAAGTATTGACAGTGAACACCATAAAAGCAGGGGTGAGCTGGAGGGGGCTCGAATGGATTAATGCAAGCTCCTTGTTAATTTAAAAGTAAACAATATTCTTATATCAAATTAGTACATAACTGCAATTTTTGACTTATAGTATCATTGATACATTTTTAACCATTTTTGTTGATAAGTTTTCGGTAAATTGCGTATTGTTCCATATTATAAGTGTATTAAGTGACAATCGATTGCTTATTTAACACCTCCATACCCATAATGCAATCGTAAATAGTTGAGCCATTAAGTCATTCAATATTTCTCTTAATATTGTCAATAAGTATTTATTATTTTAGGTATTCTAGCATATATACATTTTTAAAATTATTTTTTAGCTGCTAACTTAGGTTTAAATACTGTCAATAAACAGCAAAACTGAGGTGCTATCACGGCAGGGAACGTGTTTTTTAGGATGGCATGTTACGGTTTAAGTATTGCACACAATTGCATGGAAGTGATAAAAAAATTCACTCCTTCCCGAGAACACCAAGAATTGCTTTGAGATAAAGCGAGCCGCTTGTTAACCTTTTGGCAGCCCACTGCTACCTAAAAGTTACATTGATTAGTCTACGGTAAATTGCATATTGTTACATTGTTTGAGTTTATTAAACAACAATCGATTGCTTATGATTTAAGTGGCTGAGCTAGTCACATTTTCTTTTTTTTTTATTTTAAGCACATTAGTGCATGGTTCAAAATCAGTCCCGTGCAGTTCTGCTCGGGCCATGAATGTGAGGGGTAGACTCCTTTTTTTCTGTCGATAGCGTTGTGGAAGGCGGCCATTAAACGTTGGCTGCATATACACAACGGGTGGTGGTGGGAAACCAACTTGCTTATTTAAGTATTGCATATAATTGCATAGCGATAAAGAAATTAACTCCTTTCCTTCCCCAGAACACTGAGAATTGCTTTGAGATTAAGCGAGCCGCTTGTTTACGCATTGGCAGCATCTACGAGTGAATACAAAATAGCACGAGTTATGAGTTGAGATAGTGTGCACGAGAACATCTTGCGTTTGGAACTATATAATACTGAAATCTGATACGGATGTGCTGAGCGCAAGAGAGCCCGTATATAAGATTCAGATTTCAGTGAGGAATGTGGGGCTTTTGTTAAGGGAAAAGTAATACAACGTTCTTCGACTGCTGCAAGCTAGTCTTATTCAATATAACATAGTCTGTATTTATTATTAATTCACTATAATTTCGAAAAGTAAAAATGTTCTCCGTACTTTTACTCAATAAACAATCACAAACATTGAATATTTGAATGACAAACGTTAATATTTAATTTATTTAGGAAATACAAGTCTAAAAAAAACAGCTAGTTGATAGTGTTAGGCCAGCTTTTTATTGTAAAAACTCTTTGGGCAAATTATTAGTTAACAATAAAGATAAAATACATTACTTAAATAAATCCGGGATTTATAGATTGCAATGCTTTTGTTGTACAAAATTTTATATCGGGAAAACAGAAAGGACACTGAATACCAGATTATCAGAACATATGGCAGCCTTTAGATTAGATTGAAACCGCCACGTCTACTTTTGCTAATCACTTAATTTCAGAAAGACACGTATTCAATCAAGAACACGGGATAACAATGTTGCACCCAAACACGGACCCCCATAAACTCTTTTTTCAGGAAATTTTAAAAATAAACAGAGCGCAATTGAACAGTCTTCCGATCTTAAACGATCAACTGCACATGCCGGGCTTGTCCCTACTATAGTCTATATAAATATAATCATAAAACCTTTCCGACAAACAAAAATAAATATAATTCTTAAAACTATTCACCATTCAAATCTGTGGGCATTCCCATGGGCTAATCTTTTTCGCCAGCAATGGCTTTAAACTCAATGATACATTTATTTCTTATATAAACACGAAACATTTACTAAGCGTCAGTTCAAGTTCATGCGTGCACTTGAACGCATGAAGATGCCGAAAGGCGAAACCCGGGTCGTTAGTGACAAAAACTGTGTGAATGTACATAATCTGAACGATTCAAATGTTACATCTTATATAAATGATACTGGTATTGAAAGACATAAAAAGACGATCTAAATATATCTGAATATTAAAATTTAAAAAGAACAATTCACGCAGTATTTCCAGATTCGAGATTTGATGGACGGTAAAAACCCAGGAAGTACATTTAAAAAAAACGGGCCAGCAACATATCGAAAGAAGTTTTTAGCATCGTAGGGGAAGTGAACGTAGGGAAGAATGACAATATTCAACATAAAAAAGTATTTTTTCCTGTTTTGCGGTTTTTTATTGTGGCATTTTACTTGCAGGTGTGCAATATGTTCCGAGTTCCCTACTTTGTTATATAAGAAGCTTTAAGTAAGTTTATTGTAAATAAACTCCATTACCTGTCAAAAACGTTAAGTTACTAAAAAAATATTACCGTATGGCAAAACAAACTAATCTATTGTTAAGAAAGATACCAAAGACAATTTTTTTTAACCTTATCAGTGAATGCGTCGACAGCTAATATTTGTATTACAAGCAATAATTTACACTATCTGCCAACACCTGATCAACACACACGCACACATCTGCGCATGAGTCGATAGATAAATCAAGACAAATATACTACAATTATGAATAGCACTATTCGTAGCACTGAATCGACAATTTTATGAAAAAAATATCAAAATAGCTGTTGCTAGGTGAATGATATATTTTTATGATAAAAAGAAATTAGATTCCACCCATCCACCTTTTTAAAGATTAAATGATTTTCGTAGAAATTCTAGCTTTTTTAAACACCATTTTCTTCGATTATTATTTACTCAACGAAACTTTGTGTAATTATATTGAATTATTATGTTTTTTATGAAATCGGCATTTACTTGGTAGAACTCCATTATATAATAATAAGTTGAAAAAAATGTTTAAGTTTTACACATTGTTTAATATGTGTTTGATATCTATTTAGGCTTACGCCCTCATCAGAGCTATGTTTAGTCTTATATCAGCGATTTCCAACCTGGGAGGCGCGAACGTTCCAGAATATTTATTTATAAGTGACAAAAAATTTGTTTGAAAGATGTATTTAAGGAATTGAGTAGAGAATTCGAACTTCTATATGTGTATATTTATTCCTAGAATAATGGGAAGGAATAAAAAAAAATGGGCGCTATTTTAGGGGTCTGCCTAGCGGCGGGAAATACCCTAAGAAGGTCACTGGCCCGAAAAGAAGTTTGAAGTTAACTGCCCGGTCGGATCAGACACATTAAAAGTTTTAAGATTTTTTTTGACGATATTTTGGCTCGGTATGCACGAGAAGAAGCTCGTTATAAAATTGAATTAGTGTACGGAGAAAGCAATAAACTAAAATTTTAACGAATCTTTCCTCTTTACATCCGAGATCTCGCTATTTCCGTGATCGTATTAACCGAGTTCAACTGTTTAATATATTAAATGTTTAATACATTGTTGCTGATTTTGTTGAAGTACATCATTACATGGAAGCGGGAAAAACACAAAATCATTAAGTTATTCACTTTAGTAATGTAGAGTTTCATTTTGTTTAAAAATTTCCCAAATTTTAATTGTGTTTATAATTGACATCATTTGCCACTTATATTTACTGATGATTTTTTAATTGTATGTTATAGGTGTTAAGCATTTTAATTTTGTGTAATTATAATGTAATTTGTAAATCCTTTTAATTGTTAGTAATTACTTACACCTTTTTATTTCAATTTAACTTGTATAAATAGCACTGTTTAATTGATTTTCTTTATCAGTTAATAATGCTCGTGAGGAGCGAAACCAGTCCTGATCAAATAAATTTTAAGTGGAAAAAGTACTAAAAATCTTATATTATTTTTATTATAATGCCATTTCACCAAGTATTGACAGTGAACACCTTAAAAGTGTTTAATATATTTTAGTGCATACACGCGTTACTGGCAACACTGATTTCAACCCCTCGTAGATGTGACGACGTTGTCGCTAAACAAAACATTCATCTCCATAATACGCCCGGGGCGGCAGTTACTTCAAAAAGCGTGACGTCTCACACCCCTACCATTCCCCGTTTTAACTTGTCGGTTTACTCGGAGTTTTTGAATTCTTAAGATGCAGGCGACTTTGTAAGAGCATATTTCTCAACAAGGAAAAGATTAATACGTTCTCCTTGGAGACAGAGCATCGTAAGCCGCTAAAGCAGTGCTGCACAACCTTTACATTCTAGCGGGCCGCATAAAACAAATTATCGTGGGTGCGGGCCGCAAAGAAAAAAATGATTTAAAGAACGTTCAATACTTTTTTATACAGAACATATGTACGTTCCATGTAAAACAGCCTTAAAACCGTGTAAAAAAGATTAATTGAATTTAGGTAAATGAGTAATAGGTTCCATTCTATAATTTGACCGTGTTATTTCGAAAACGTGAACATAATCAAGCCATGCAAAAAAAAAAGATTATGAGTACTTATTAAAATTTCATTTCATTGTAAAATATTTATGTTTCATTTATATACAATTCATAAGTTAATGCATTCTTGGTCTTTTTTTAAAGTTTGACATAATATTTGTAAGCCTGTTTCTATGAACCGATTTATTCTCCTTCATTGAAGAAAAAGCTTGCTTACATTTATTAAATAAATCTTAACGTAAAAAAAAAATATTTTTGAGAAAAAGATTTAAGGGCCGCTACAAAATTCAAAAAGGGCCGCATGCGGCTCGCAGGCCACGGTTGGTGCATCACTGCGCTAAAGATAGCGCCACTTTTATTTTTGTTATATAACGCGAAGTGATAAACAATTAATATACCTGTTAGTAGAGGACGAATTTCAGAAATGGTTTATATAACAAATGAGAGAACAATACCTCTTTCATTACAAAGCAATCGATTGAATTGGCAATTACTTAGTAGTACTCAGTGAGGACTGTCTAGGACAGTGTTTCTCAACCTTTTTGAGCCCGTAGCCCCATTTGAGTGTCTTCATTTTTCTGTGGCCTCCATACTATTGTTTTGTCTTCCTATAAAAAATCGAATTTCAAAAACCCAGGAATTTGCGGATTTCTCAAATTTATCAGCGTGGGACCTTTTTATAGCTCTTCCAATAATTTCCGAATCTAAAATCACAGAAATTTAGGGATTTCGGAAAATTTTCGGAAACAAATGTTTTTTTCTCAATATATCACTTAAAATAACTTACATTTACATAAATGTGTAACGTTTCTCGCATGTTGTACAATGTTTGTAAACTCAGAGCAGCAGGTAGGTATGATCAGGGATTGCAATACCGGTATAACTGAAACTACGATTTCGGTATTTTGACTGATTTTATAATCATAAAATACCGGTTTCTTTAAGGCGGTATTTAACAATAGAAAAATAAAAACAACCTTACTAATTGTCTTATTTGCGCTGTATTCGAGACAGGCCTTTTCTGCAGCCAAACATATTCACACAAAGATTCGATCAATATTCCAGGATTGATCATTAGCTATTTTAAATTCATACTTTGACTAACATCAGTTGACGATGCTCGTAATGAGCGAAACCGGTCCTGACATATTAAATAAAGTGGAATGAAGTACAAAGGATTATTGTTTTTTTACTAACTTAATAAAAATATTTTCTTAAATATCATTGTTATTGTGAGATCAAAATTATTTTTTTCGAGTTAATCATGAAATTTTAACATCTATATTTAAGCACTATAACTATTACTTATCGTTCCAATCACTAAATATTATTTGAGAATGATTAACACAATCGATTCACACATTCAAAAAGGTCGGAATTACAAGATTCCGACCAATTCGTATCGTTTTACTACCAATCCCGGGGTTTTGGGATTCAATATATCACGTAAAAATCCTTAAATATAGCTTTTAAAAAAGTTAACAGGTCTGTTAAGCTGCACTCACTAGCAGACGTAACTTTTTCAAATGATAGAGCTAAAAAAAAGGTCTGCGAGTTCAGAATAATTGTGGAATCTATCAATTCGACACTTTTCCCAATGAATGAGGTAAAACAAAAGTCATTAATTTAAGATTTTGACTGCAGGTGCTTGTGCAAATGTGATCATAAAACCTTTTCCGACAAACAAATAAATATAATTCTTAAAACCACTCACTACTCAAATCTGTGGGCATTCCCATGGGCTTATCCTTTTCGCCAGCAATGGCTTTAAGCTCAGTGATACATTTATTTCTTATATAAACACGAAACATTCATTTACTAAGCGTCAGTTCAAGTTCATCCGTGCACTTGAACGCCTGAAGATGCCGAAAGGCGAAACCCGGGTCGTTAGTGACAAAATTTGAACGATTCAAATTTAAAGGTCATTGAGTTGAGAATAATGCTGAAAACTGTTAATCACACACTTTTTTCGGCAATGATTTCAAGTAAGCGTGATTTATGAAAAAGAAAAATACACTTTTTTGTTTATTTTTTAAATTAAAAAAAAAGCATAAAATTATGATAAATGATCAGGATTTAAAGATTGTGATTTTCTTTTAATCCTTTAAATATATTTTTGCTATACCGGTTGTGCTATTTATATGACCGGTTACGATATATTTACTCGGTGTTGCGTCCCTAAATCAACACGTGGAATATTTTGTGCTGAATCACGTACACCTCTACGTAAGGGTTGTAAAAACATTTTCCCTACAAATTGTTATTCATCTTATATCCTTTTTATATGTCTTACCTTTACTTGCGTGCTGAGGAGAACATAAGAATGGTGCTTAGTTACACATTGCTTACAATTTACATTGTCGGAGTACGAACATGAATCAATTTCCTTTTTAAACCTAATAATGATGAAAACACATTAAAGCGTTTTACTTACTGTAAAGTAATAAAGAGATTTATTGTTTATTTTTTCAAGATTGTAGAAAAAACTTTTTTCCTCATGGACTGGTATTTTGTAATATATATTTTTTAAGTAAAAAAGAATCGATAGGTAATATTTTTAAAATTATATCAACTACTTTTTTTGTCATGACATGTTACACGTCAATTATTGGAGGAAATTTATTGTATTAAAAAGTAAAAAACTTTTCAGATATAATTTGAATTATTAAATAGTGTTTTATTTATGTAAATAACGATCTATATACGGTCCCTCTAGAGGTGAAGTGAGACAAATAGTAAAATGGTTAAACTTTTTTTCTTTGACTTATATTATACTAGCTGACCCGACGAACTTCGTACCGCCTCAGAATCAATAAATGTTGTGTTAATTTATTGGATGAGTTAAATTCAGTTTGAATGAATACTCAAAATGAATTAAGTTCAATAAATGTGCAAAATTAAAAATGAAAAGTATTTTAATTACATTGAAATGATGTTATTCACGTGGCACAGTCGATAGATTTAAAGGAATGCAGTGGACCAACGATTTGATTTTGAATTGTGAAGTTGAAATGATCCACATCTTTGTTATTTGCTGCAAGAATTGCTTGTTCACTCCACCAATTATGATGTTTGTGATTAGCAATGATATTCAGGAACACTTTGTTGATTGTCCTTCGATGAGACGAAATTTCAAAAATTCGGCAAAAACGAAATCAATCCATTCGATTCGTCGACAGGAACACGGCCGTTACAGATAGTCAGCAAATGCTTGGAGAAATCTGCGGCAGATGGTCGTTTAGAAATGCAACTTGCATGTTTGTCGTTAGCTGAAGTTTCTTAACATAGCGCCACAGAGTCGATGTTTTAAGTCAAGCGTTTATTTCATCGGCAGCGGTCGATCTTGGAATAACTGGTAGTGTTTGGCGAAAATCGCCAGATAGTAGAATCATTGCGCCTCCAAAACATTTTGAGTCATTGCGCTGATCTTTCATAGTTCGGTTGAGTGCTTCCAATGCGGAGGAAAAATAAGCCACCATTTCCCTCATCAATTGCCTTCATTAAAGTATCGTCCACTTTCTGTTGGGGGTTCAACAGTGGTACATTCGTTCGAAGTGATTGGTTCAATGCATCTCGATCATATTCACGTTTACGTTCCGATTCTCGATTGAAAGCGTCGTTCATTCCTCGATCTGGCGACGCATCATGCAGCGCATGAGGTAACACATATCTTCGATCAAAAGCAACGCCTGGTTATGTATCTCCTCATTCACCTCGAGATCGGGATTCCCTGAACTGACGCGAATTCGGTGTAAAGTGTCTTCGGACATGTCATCCTTGTACTTTTTCCAAAATTCACGTGGATTCGATGGGAAGCATGTCAAAAAAATGATAGCAAATAATGTGCGTATCTGACTTGGAGACGCAGAAACAATTGCTTCAGCGATTGTCATGTCCCAATGAGTTTAGTTTTCAAGCAAATTGAGCTATTGACATGCGGCACGAAATGTTAGGCATACGACGCCATTGACAGTTCGAAATGATTCGAAATGTCGACCCAAAGGGAATTATTGGTTTTTTTTCAGATTTTTCATGTTCACAGAACTGAAAGACTCTTAGAAAACCATTCCGAGCACTCTTACTGATTGGTTTAGAAGTACTTGGCATAGCTAATACCTCTATATTTCACTGTATTTTAAATAATAAAATTACATCTTCACAATATTGACAAACGACTACTTTTGTTTGACAGTAACTGTCAAACAAAGACTGTTGCTAAGAAATGTGTTGGTCTAGGATAAATTTGTTCTCAATGCTTGCCACCAACATAATGACAGGGATCTTTTCAAAATTATTCAAATAATACTTTTTTATAATTTTACGAAAGTTCATTCTAAATTTTCATATTTTTTATATTACGAAATGACATAAATTCTCATTATAACAAAGAACGCAACATTTTCCAAATCTTCAATATTATATTTATGAGATTATCTTTCATTAGAAAAAAAAATATATTTTTGTTTAATGTTCCACACATACAAACAACTATACAGTCAATCCTGTTTTTATGCGGTAGATGTGTTCCACGAAATATCGCAAAAAAAATCGCATAAAAAAAACTTGACTTCCATAGAAATAGTGGGGTGCGTTACTTAAATTTTAAAATCCGCATAACTTTGAAACAGCGAGTTAAAATATACACTAAATCGCAAAGTATAAGAAAATTAGGGGAAAACCACGGCGTAAAAATATTAAAAAATAGTCACTGTATGACAATTCTATGTGTGTTTTAAAGCATGTGGTTCTAAATCACTCTTTTTCAGAAGAAATAGTATGCGCATCAATTTCATAAAACTATGGTTGTTTTCTAACTATAAAATTAGTGATCAGAGTTTGTTCAGATTTTCTTTTTCGATAATTAATTGTTTATGCAGTTTGTTATACCCATATATATAATATATTCTAAAGTTATCGTTGAAACTTGAATGCGCGATCAGAATTTGAATCATTTAGAAAGAAATGATCTTCTAATTTACTGAAAAGTTGGATACCTTCTTCAATTATTTTCGCAGTGAAGGAACTGGAATTTCTTTCAGTTCGTCATTGTTTTCTGGTTTTTTGTCAATAATTAAATTTAAATTATGAACATCTTCGTCACTTATAGCTTTATCTGTAAGTAATTCGTCGATATAATTTTCGCTAAAGGTATCAAACCTTTCTTCGCCAAGTTCAGGTGCTAAAGTAATCATTTCAGCTGATATTACCGATGGCAGATGCAACATGATTTAAACAGTCCGAAATCGTATTTTTTTTTCAAATGTCGGTTGTGTTTATGATTCTCTCTATTCTATCCAAAATACAACAATATATGCTCTCGATGTAATATTTAACATTTTTATATATCGTAAAATATGGTACATTTAAAAAAATGCATTTCTAAAAAATCGCATTACTTCGAAATCGCATAAAAAAACCGCATAAAAACAGGATTGACTGTATATAGGGATCAAAAATAAAATAATGATTTGATAGTATTCTATAACAATATAATATACATGAAAAGTATACTGATTTTTTTTACATACCTTCTGATTTTATGTACTTTCATTCGTCTTTTCACATTTCAGTATATATTTTAGCGACGGTGATGAACATGAGACATAAAATCCTAAAAGTTTTTTTTTAAATGGATATTGAAGATTTAGTTTCGATTTAGTTTAAAGTTGGCATTCCTAACTTGACTAACAAAATGCCTCACATGAGGTAACACATGTCTTCGATCTAAATCAAAGCCTGGTTATTTATCTCTTCATTCACCTCGAGATCGGGATTCCTTGAACTGACACGAATTCGATGTAAAATGACTTCCGACATGTCATCCTTGTACTTGTTTCACAGCTCACATGGATTCGATGTGAAGCATGTCAAAATAATGATAGAAAATAATGTGCGTATCTGACATGGAGATTCAGAAACAATTTCTTCAGTGATTGGCATGTCCCAATAAGTATAATTTTCAAGCAAATTGAGCTCTTGACATGCAAGTAGAAACATTCGTCATTTTTCGGATGAACTGTGTAAATGCTACCAAGAGCATTCGGGTGATCAGGAACCGCATCGCTTTGCTTTTGACGTTAATTTTTTTTCGATATAGCGTTCCAAGTGTAATAACGTGTCATCTCAGAGTAAAGCAACGTTCGTGCAAAATATTGTTGTCAAAAATTTATCATACCTAATTATAAATATAACCTTACTTCAATATTATCCGATTTTCTTTCGTTTTCATTTCATATCATCGATTTCTTTTATTCTAATCCATATTCTAAATTTAAATTTTTTCATAAGTCAGTCGTACGCAAAAGAAGCAAAAACAAACAAATATAGAAAACAGTGCGATCTGGTGGATTTTTCTGAAACCAGCTTACGACATTTTAGCATTTGTTGCTGTTCGTCATTTAAAAATCTTGTTCTGTATGAAGATATTATTTTCTTTATAATTTCTTTTCCGTGATATTTTCCGATGTTTTAATGCTTATTCTGCTATTCTAGGTAAATAAGAATTTTATAAATCAAATATCATTGAAATCCTTACAGTAATTCTCGAGATATACGTGGTGTAACTAACCCCACTTTGTTTTATATATATAGATTATAGGGTATTAACTGAGGTTACTTCAATTTTATGATACTTTAGGACGTGTAGAATAGGGTTTCTCAACAGTAGGCCACGGGTAGTTTTGAGCAAATTGAGGATTTCAAATTCTTCGGTGAGCTAAAAAAAAGGTCTTTCGGAGATATTCCAGGAAAAATTATACCAAATCGGGGATTTCAAATTCCTCAGTGAGCTAAAAAAATAATCTTTTGGAGATATTCTGGGAAAAAGTATACCAAATCGGGGATTTCAAAAAAAAAAAAAAGGTATGGGGGCCACAGAAAAATAAAGACACTCAAAAGGGGCCACGTTCACAAAAAGGTTGAGAAACACTGGTGTAGAATATTACAACGCATCTAAAAAAAAAATCTAAATTACCACATGGCTCACTTTACCACTTATGAGTCCATATCTTTTATTTTATATAATAGTATTGCATAGTATAAATTTATCAATAAATAATCGTAGATGTCGAAGCGAGGGTCGTGCGAGGTTATCTCTGTATGATATGTTGACGTATCTTCTTAGAATGTTTAATAAAGATTAATTTTATTATTAATTATTTACTTAAATCGCGGAATAGATCAAGGCTTAGATGCTGATATTGAGGAGCTGCAGATAACAAGCGAGAAAAATATCAACTAAGTGCGTATTGGATTTTTTTTTAAATTAATTTAGCCAACACTTACATAATAAAATAAATCAATATCATTATCTTAGTAAAAACACAATATTCCTTTGTACTTCATTCCACTTTATTTAATATGTCAGGACCGGTTTCACTCATCGCGAGCATTGTCAACTAATAAAAAATATAATTTAACAATGCTGCTTATACAAAAATGAAAAGTTATAAGCAACAATTGGCATTGAAAAGAAATTACCAATTACATCAAAAATGATTCTAAAATAACACAAAATTAAAATGCTTAACACATCTAACATATAATTAAAAAGTCATCCCAGATAAATAAATTTAGAATGGCGATAGAAAGTAATTACAAACATAATTAAAATTTGGGAATTTTTTGATAAAGTGATAATTGTCGCCCGCTTTGGTCTAGTTGGTAAGAGCTTGCTCTACCGATCAGGTGGGTGCGGGTTCGATTCCCGGTAAGGTCAATGTCAAATTGGATTTTTTCAATTTTGATTTGAGATCTAAGGCATGGGTATTTGTGAAGTCAATTCTCCTTGAGTTAATCTCATGTGACTTTTAAAAAATCTCATCGAGTATATCTCGTATGACCCATTGGCGTAAGCTGTAATGTCAAATATTTTTTTTTAAATTTAAAATTTAAAAATTTAAATGCTACATTAGTAAAGTGAATAGGCTTAATGATTTTTTTTTCATAATCTTCCTGGCTGTCGATTTTGTTTAAGTATGTACACACACCAACTACTGGGAAGCGGGGAAAAACAGGTTCAAACAGGTAAAAGTTCATCCGTGCACTTTAATGGCTGAAGATACCGAAAGGCGAAACCGGGCCGTTAGTAACAAAACTTGTGTGAATGTACACAATTTGAACGATTCAAAATGTAATATTGAAATTCCACCAAGCACCTTCAGTCGAAGTCTTAGATTTAAGTAATTTATGTAATTGAGATAGTATATCAATTGTGTACACTGTGAGCTGCGATATCTCATCAAACCACACCCAATCGTTTTGTCTGTAACAGAACAATTTGATCTGGATGGCCAGTACTTAGCATCACTATCCAGGTCAATGGCCAAGTCAATATTGCTTGCAATTGACACGCGCTATCAACTGATCTGCATCTAATGGGTAATAATGTTTCTAAAGATTTCATTAGCACTATTTCACACCGGAAATTTGTAACCGTATGTTAACACATTATAGGCGGGAAACATAAAAATACGTTTATCGCGTACTGTCGGTTGTGATGGTATATTGACTCATACATTTCATGGTTTTTTCAAAATAACTGCCGCGGTGACCTTTTTTGATAATAAGCAATACACCTCATAATTTATTATGCCCTGAATGTTCGCTCACATTTTTTTTTTTTTTTAAAGCGACACATGTTTCTCGAATATTGAAGGCATTAGATTTCACACTTCTAGTGATTGTAAATTTGTAGGAATGAGGATTTTATACTAAAATTATTTATATAATTGTATGGTTTGGATTAATGTTATTTTTTATACAGAATATTTTGAATATTTTATATTGATAACAAGTGGAGTGCTATCTACTAAATTAATAACAGGTTTTTATATTCAGCTTAGAAAAGTAGTGAAATTATTATGTATTCAAAATGTTTTCATTTTATTTCTAATGATTAAATGTCACATATGATTTCAGCAGAAAATATTGTTTGGTTTGGAAGTTGTATTGATTTTAAGAAGGTAATATGTTTTTGCGCTATTCACTAAAAAACGCCCGCTTGCATAGTGTTAAACAAAAAAAAAAAAAAATTGAACCTATTATTTGCAAACGGGTCACATTCCAAAATGCTTGAAAGATAAAACTAAAATTTCGTTTTGTAAAACAATATCGACTGTGAAAAGGAAAAAGGACGTAACCCGCAGTTTTTTCAAAATAGGTTTTTTTCGATAATCACAGTGTATCAACCTTGATACACGTTCTATCAAAAGGATGTAAGCTGCAAATGCCGAATTAGTATCTAAATTTGGCTTTGAAGTTTGAAAAAGATTACCTTGTAAAAAATTAAAACCAATAAAAAACGTCCGAAATAAAGGTTTTTCCTAGACAGTTTCTTTAATTGACATTAGATTGTGTCAATTAAACACCACTTTAGAAGTCTCCGTGCACTTCAAAGTTGTGTATAATTCATAATTTGCATGTCACTAAATCATCAAAACACGTTTTTAGCACCTCCTGTAAAATTTGATATGTGTGGGTTAGGTCTTTTTTCCTTTCCACAGTCGATATACATATAAGAGTATTACTTGCAAGCCCGGCTCATTCCAAAGATGTTAAAAAATGAACCATGAATAATTTTTTAAAGTATTTTTAAAAGTCAGTCTCAAACATGGCTTGACAACATCCAAAACATTATTCCAAGGAAACCCTTGAGGAACTCACTTCAAGTTCATCCGTGCACTTTACCTGAAGATGCCGAAAGGCGAAACCCGGGTAGTTAGTGACAAAATTTGTGTGAACGTACATAATTTGAACGATTCAAATTTGAGTTACAAGTAGTTCTTGTAGAAACACTTGTGTTGAGATATTTCCATTTGGAAGGCATATGCTTCACATTGGGAGCGAATGTGGATGTATATATATATACATATATAACTAGATCTTTTAAAACGAAAAGTATATTAGGCAACATTACAAACATTTCAAACTAAAACATACAGTTCTATGTTTCCGGTAATATTTTCTGGACCAACTATTTATTATTTGAGAGGAATTATTGTGGGCCCACAGAGTTGTCGAAGAGGGGCAAAGTGCAGGAGCGTGGACATGGAGATAAGAGCCATAACCATCAAGAAATAAGGTCACTGTAAAATGCAGATTCCCTTGAAATCTTTGACCGTCGTTATTCTGTTCCGCAAATGTGTAATACAGTTTTGAAAGAAATCTGTTTCCATTTCAAAAAAGAAATGAACTTACTTACTCTTCTACCAGTTTTGTATCATTTTTATTTTGCCGTATCTATTATATTTATTGATTTTAAAGCTGATATGAATATGGATTAAATGGTGAATGGCAGAGAAGATAATCTTTTTCACCAAAAGAAGTAGCAAATTTTTTGAAGTGACAGAAATATTTTGGAGATGAAACCAGATCGTAGAACGTAGATATGTATGACATTGATGTCACACAATGTGGAGTATTCTAAGGATATGGAGCCGGAGTCGGAATAACCAACGTCTCAGACTATTTGTGTTGTGTATACAGAACGTTAGAATCTAAAGTAGCGCCACTGCATGCTACTAAGCCAAAACAATATTAAACAGCTTAACGACCGCACGTTTTTTTATTGAATTTCACCTGGCGGCCGGGCAATTTTGCGAAAAATTCGCAAAAATTGTAATTTTACTAAATTCACTATAATTTGTAAACCAATTGAGATATCTGTACCAAATTTAATTTTCTTAGCTTGCAGATACTTCGCCTATACGTATATATGCGTCCACCGGCCAGCAACCTTTGTTTTTCAAAGACTCAAATACGCGTCAGCGGTCGTTAAACTGTTAAAGTTCCGAACCCGTTAGAAACAATTCAATTATTTAAATAAATAGTAAATAGTATGATATTGTGTAAGGTTACAAAAAAAACAGTGAAGGAATTCTTCAGAATTAAAAATCAAAGATTCTCCCCCATTTATCTAGGAAGTTGTATCATGCAGTATTAGCAAACCAAATATATTTTAAAGTTAGTCTATTCATTGTATCGATCGGCGAAAAAGTGACTATATTTACTTAAAGAAATGGAAATGATATGAATGAAATAAAGAACATTTCAATGGAGAAGAAAAAAATCACAAATTCGGAGTCGTAATCGGATTCGTGTTTTAATTTGAAGTCGGAGTCGTTTTTTTTTAACAAATACACATCGCTTAAATTTTTAATATACATTTTATTATCTTAGATTAAGTTTCGAGAACGTCACTGGCAATTAAAATATGTACTTTCTTTCAATAGTAACTTTAGTTTTAATTTTTAAATCTTCATATGATATGATTAAATAAATAAATACTTAGAAATCGCGTGTAACATTTGGCTCATTTGAATATTTGACAATCATCAGTCTAACAAATGCAAGTCTAATTCTTCACCTCTAATATAAATATCAGATTCATGAAGTTGTTAAAGGTTAATCAAATGTCAAAGTGAAGGTCGATTGCAATATTTCCTGAATAGGTTAAGAGTCACTGATTACTTCAATGCCTAGAGACGTCTCAAAAATCATTTAATAATGTTTGTAATAATCATTTTAAAACTTCATGACAATGAGATTATACAGAATTGATTTTAATAGTCATGAAATAGCGGAATATGTTCGTCGTAAATCGTTGGAATTGAATAAATTGCATACAAATTCGAGATAATGTCCGATATTGTATTCGAAAATAACATAACAGTAAGTAATAACTAAGTATTGTTATCACATAAAAAGTACGGCTAAAACGTTAATTTTTCAAGTATAAAAATTATATTTTTTGAAGTACTGATAATAATTATTTCGGTATTAGTAGAATATTGTGAAACTTACTAATAGAGGCTATTATTTGAAAGCATGGCACTTTGCAAAATTGTTGAAATATGAACAATGAATGTAATTTAGTACGTAAAAATAAATTTTGAAAGTATTTTTAGAAATTAGTCTCAAAAATGGCTAGATAACATACAAAATATCATTCCAAAGTAATGTTAAACTAAAAATAAACTTTTAAAGTGTACATTGTTTTTCCAAATAAAATTCAATTATCCATTTTGAAATGAAGCGTGTTTGTAAAGAATACCATCAATTATGGATTAATACGCAATTTATTATATCTGATTATTATGCATACGTCAAGGTCTTGGTGCAGCAATTAAAATTTACGGATTTTACGGGTTCGAGTCCCAGTACAAGCAGTATTGTTTTTAACCGATTTTTTTTCGAAGATATGGGTGTTTATAATGTCCAAAAAATCCTTCCTAATTTTCCAATTCTTAAACAACAGGCCGAAAAGAGACTGTTTACTAAGTATTTTAAATAAACATGTGAATCTTCCAAACTCACCATTGCTACATTCTATACGTAAGTTAATATAATTAACGATCAACAAAGACTGTATTGGTTTAAGTTAATATATTTATCCACCTAATAAAGTCATTAAAATTAAATCATTAATAAAACTAATCCATGTCGCTTTAAATAGCTTTTAGCTTAGTGAAATAAATTTATGGCTTCAGTTTAAATTCATTCGTGCACTTGAACGCTTGAAAATTCCAAAAGAAGAAACCCGGGTATTCAGTGACAAAACGTGCGAATATACAAAATTTGATAGATTCAAATTTAGTTTTGTATGTTATTTAATATTTTGATCGTCGCCGAAAACGTTTTTTTTTTTGCTTCCTGTAAAATTTGTTGTGTGTGTTATTTTTTTTTACCTTTCCAAAAGTCATATATGCATTCAGCATCGTACTTCGTGGGAAACGCATATCAAGCGTCGACTCACTGTCTTCGTATCATGGGAGCTTATAAGAACTGCAGTGACATGTGTTTCGTAGCGTATCCTTTTCTAAGGTAAGGTGCATAGACGTCACTCATATGAAACGTCTTATATAAAATATAACAAATTTCACAGCATGTTTCTCATCAAACAAGAGTTTCGTAAAAATAGATGCAGATCTAGAATGAAAACATTTAAAAACAGAATAAACCATAAGCATAGTCGATTATTAAAATTATTATATTTATATAAATATTCAATTTATACATTAAAATTAATTTTCAAATAGTTATAAGACATGTTTTAAATGTAATTGATTAATTAATTCTTAAGCACCGCAAATGTCTACAGCTTATATCTTGAGGTAAATTATTGTACGTGCATATGTGGTTTACTTTGTAGCATATCGCTACGACAAGGATCGTATTTTTAACGTCAGTGCTACGCTTATTTGACAGCTACGACTTGAAATTAACGTAGCGTAAAGGTGTAGCTTCTCAACCTGAACGTATCTTGCAGTATTCATCATCAACTGGTGGTAGTACACTCTGGTAAATATACTTCAGCTGTAATATACACGTGTTCAATCAGGAACAAGGGATAAAAATGATACACCCAAATACGGACGGTCATAAGCTCTTTTTCCAGTAAATTTTGGAAATAAACAGAGCGCAATTGCATAGCCTTCCGATTTTAAATGAAATACTAAACATGCCGGGATCTCCATTTTTATACCCTATATAAATATAATTATAAAACCTTTGCCGACAATCAAATAAATATAATTCTTAAAACTACTCACTACTCAAATCTGTTGGCATTCCCATGAGCTTTTATCCTTTTCGCCAGCAATGGCTTTAAACTCAATGATACATTTATTTCTTATAAAATCACGAAACATTCATTTACTAAGCGTCAGTTCAAGTTCATCCGTGCACTTGAACGCATGAAGATGCCGAAAAAAGGCGAAACCCGGGTCGTTAGTGACAAAATCTGTGAGAATGTACATAGTTTGAACGATTCAAATTCGTATATTAAATTGATTTTAATTAATCGCGACCCGAGTACTACAAGGTGTGAAAATTTTTGACGAAACGGAAGTAACAATGCGGCAGTCTTCCAAGTACCATTATTGGTATACATTGCTATTTTTGTTTTTTTGCAGGGTAGTCTGAACCCCGAGCAAAAGGAGAATCGGGTGTATAAACAAAAATATAAGCGAAATACCTAAAAGTCAAAGGGTCGTAATGCGTCAAAATCGCTTATTCTAACATGCTAGTTTCATACGACTGTTTATTTTGTAGTTGTTATACAATATATGTCCGTTTTGTATGTTCACGTTTATAAGGGTGGCTTTGTCACACAGTTGAGGAACCAGTTGGGCGCGCTAATATGCTTCAGTCGCAAATCAGTAGTAATATAGACGGGTGACTAGAAGTGGACCGATGACAAATTTAAATATAATTGTAGTCTGTTATTTTATTAATTACTACAATATTTGATGTACTTATGTGTCGCATTTTCATTTAATCAATCAATGCTTGCATAATGACAGTAATAAACAATATTTTCTCAGTTACGCATTAAAAATAAATATATATATGTATATCGACTGTGGAAAGGAAAAAGGACGTAACCCACACATATAAAATTTTACAGGAGGCGCAAAAAAACGTGTTTTGATGATTTTGGGACATATGAAAATTATGAATTATACACAACCTTAAGCGCACGGAGACTTTTAAACTGGTGTTTAATTGACATAATCTAATATTCATTAAAGAAGTTGTCTAGGAAAAACCTTTATTTCAGTCTTTTTTCTTGGTTTTATTTTTTTATAAGGTAATCTTTTGCAAACATAAAAGCTAAATTTAGTTACTAATTCGGCATTTGCAGCTTGGATCCTTTTGATATAACGTGTATCATGTTGTATACATTGTGATTATCGAAAAAAAACCTGTGAGTGACGTCCTTTTTCCTTTCCACAATCGATATATATACATATATGTACTGTACATACATATATACAATAGTAACCACTTTCGATGAATTCGGCGGTAACTTTGTGAAAGTTCATTTTTTTTTTTTTTTTAAATAACTAAGATTATTCCACTTTTGTTCTACTACCTGTGACACGTCTTCGCCTCTTTCAGATGCATCTTCAAACAATCTTACTTTCCCAAAGCTTGTTTAAGTACTAATGATTTTAATTTTAATACTCTAACATGATATATAATAAAAAATAAAAACGGGAAGCAAGGAGGGGAGGGTAGAAAACTAACAAACAGTGATTGTATCTATCTGCAAATATCATTATTGTCACAGGATAGCATGTGTCATATATACATATTTCAGGACACACTAGAACATGGGCGTCCAACCGGTAAATCGTGATCGACCGGTCGATCCCAAAGCAAAATTTGGTCGATCCCGAAAGCTTCTGTGAACTTCGAAAAAATATATAATATAAAATATACAAAAATACCAAAATTGAATTATTTTATACGCACATACCTATCTAATGATATGTTTTTCGTATTTAAAATAAACATTTCTAAGTTTGACGAAGACTAAAAACCCTACTAAATATTATTTTTTTATAAGAATCATGTTAAAAGTCGATCGCGAGAAAACTTAAGATTGAAAAATCAATCCCAGGGCAAAAAAAGGTTAGACAACCTTGCACTAGAACATCTTAAGTCAATAAAGTATGTAACTCAAACCACTTTATGCAATTTCTAAAATCGCTGGCAGTTAAGTGGTTAAATTTAAGATTTAAAAAATGGTGTAGTCACAGCTCAACTTTGGTAGGCAATACTCAATAGTGTAGACGCCAAAATATAGCGTCTAGCGGAAAGGGATCTAAACTAACGTCATTCTCACCTTCTCCATTTTGTCAACATAAAATATATTATTATTTTGTGTACATAACTGTCATTATATAACACGGTAGTAAATTCTGTTGCGGTCATATTCCGTTTTCAATAAATTTTCAGATAAAATACAAACCTAGTAAATACATTGCTATATTCCATTTGTCCTAAATAAAACCCAAAGAAACAATTAATTCTTACTAAAACACATTGTAGGTATTCAAAGCTTTTTGGTATTATCATCAATAAATTATCAATAAAATAAAGCACTTTCTTGTTCTCATTTTACATTGTTTATTAAAGATTATCGCGGAATGAATGGTTTTCCAATCTAGGAATTCTGAAATCTCAGCTTTTTTAATATTCCGGGACACTAGACATTAAATTGTCATGTCCCGGGAAATTGTCACGTCTCAAGACCCATAGTACTGGAGAACTGTTGAGAAAAAAATATTTAAGCTAGGTATTAAGATATAAAAATATTTAAATATCATTTCTATACTAAGTTATAGTACTTAATCAAATGCAATTTGTCCCTTTATAAATTGCCAGGCATAATTTTGCATTGCTTGCATCTAAATTGAATACATATCCTATTTTTTCATCACTGTCCATAACTCAAAACTCAGGTAAATTTATTTTTTATGTAAATAGTGAAGTAAATAACAATTTTGTATTTTTAAATATTTATAATTCTTTTTATTACACATCATTCGAGGGATTCGTTTGATTTTTCCAATTAAACCATTTCATTAGAAAATTAATACATTGTGTAAATAATTTTATGCTTATTATTGCAAACTTGAATATATCACACGTACGTACAGTGGTCATATGTTATATTATTAAATAAATGGAAAAATTTTACTTTTCTCAGTTGCACTTTGTTAAACTTTATTTGCATTGAATGAATAAAATCTAACTTTTAAAAAATTTGTTGAAAAGTCTTAAGTTCAAATGTCCGGGAACCGGGACAGGTAAAAAAAATCGATTTCCCGGGGATTTATTCTCGGGTTGTCTCGAAACTGAGTCCTTATATTTTAAACCGAAAATTGACAGTGAACACTCTTAAGGGTTATTGATGATAGATAAGCTAAGGCATACACGCCTGTGTGGACTAGTAGTCAACGTCGTTGGCTACCGCTACGGAGGTCACGGGTTCGAATCCCAGTACGGGCAGTTTTATAAATTGATTTTTCAATCGATTTTTAAATTTCTGTTTAAAGGCATGGATGTTTGTGATATCTTAAATTCCCCCCTCCACCCATCCTATCCTATGAACGTTGCCTATCGAGAGCGATTAGCTAATCACTAGTCCTGTCCTAGCCATTTCCTTCTATTCCTACTCTCTTTGGATAAAGAGAGGTTGAGCAACTGAGTAACAAGCAGTTCTCGTAGAAACACTTCTGTTGAGATAAACTCCATTAGGAGTTCATATGCTCCACAGTGGGAGCGGACATGGTTTAAAAAAAAATACATCAGAAGTATGATTTCAGCAATCGATTGGCATACTTAAAATTGACTTGTTTCACTTTACCTCACTGTTAATTTATCGCTCGTGTTCATTTGAATTACGACTCGATTTACGCAGATTACTCTAGCAATAACCGTCTTCAGAATGTATCGTCACTAAAATAGGAACTATGAAACACGCTTTGATATGACACGTTTAACAAGTAATATGGGCTACAAGCCTCGGGAAATGGAAATACCTCAGTGCAACAATTAGGCTTTCTCACCCGCACACATTCCTTGGGGAAGGCACGCCATCTTGCGCCAACTTCACACCCCCTGAATGGCTTCCGGGACATCCTTAATGAGGTAACAATGCAAAAGCATTCACCTTCATCATTCCGACAAGATATAACAAATTACTGCCGACTTTTTGTATCATACGGCAAACTTTGATTTATTGTATATTTTAGAAAAATTAATCCTAATTTAAAATCTAAAATAGCGCGAATTTCTTACATATCGACTGTGAAAAGGAAAAAAGACGTAACTCACAGTTTTTTCAAAACAGCTTTTTTTTGATAATCACAATATATACAACTTGATACACGTGTTCATCAAAAGAATGTTAGCTGAAAATGTCTATTTGTTTCCATGTCCGCTCCCAATTGGAGCATATGGACTCCTAATGGAGTTTGTCTCAACAGAAGTGTTTTTTACGAGAACTGCTTGTTACTCAGTTGCTCAACTACTCTTTTTCCAAAGAGAGTAGGGATAGAAGGCTAGGACAGAAGTAGTGGTTAGCTAGTCGCTCTCCATACGCCCAATTCATAGGATAAGATGGGAGGGGGGAATTCAAGACATCACATACATTGCAACAAAAATTCATGATTGAAAAATCAATTTACAAAACTGTAAACTAGTATATAAATTTAGCGTTTATGATTGAAAAAACACGGGCCTGTGGAAATTGCAATCAGGAAAAGACTAAAAAAATGTTTTTTTTTTAAAAAAATATTAAATTAATATCAGATAAAGTCAATTAAAAACCAGTTTATCAGTCTCCGTGCACTTTAAGGTTGTGTATATTTCATAATTTGCCTTTGACCCAAGACAATCAAAAAACGTTTTTTGTGTCTCCTGTAAAAATTGTTATATGTGGAATATGTCCTTTTTCCTTTCCACAGTCTATATTTAAATATAAACAGACTATTAATTTTATACTAAAAATGAACTTACACAAAGTAACCGCTGAATCCATCGAAGATACGATTAATGTGTTAGTCTTAGATTGATATAAAATACATTAACTGTATATCTAGTAAATATATTGCATGCTACTTATCAAACAAATCAAATAAAACTTACACGGTTACGCAGATGCGCTTTTTACAATCAAATGATTCAAAAGAATGTCTGAGGAGCAGTTATTCAAAACATAGTTGATATAAACTGAAAAAGAACAATAAAGTGCTGATTACAACGGAAACAATCTGTTCATTATGGAAATACATTTTTTTTTTAATTATTCTACATTATTTATTAAAGACCAGACTGGTTTATTATTTGGGTACTTATTTCGAACTTATAATATGGTTTTTCTTACCTAATCGTACTTTAATAAATTAATATTAAACTATTAAAAAAAGAGTGTTTTATATTTTAATGGAATGTTATATATCTGAGATTTGATTAACTTTTCCGGTTCTAAGCTCAAGAAATGCGACCCCAATACCCACATTTTCTTAAATATCTATTTTAATATGGGTGATACAATGTTTATAATTAAGGTATTCTTATATCATAGTTTTTTGGACCTTTTGTAGTTTATATAAATACGATAAGATAAGAGATAAGCGCCCGCTTATCAGCGATCGTTGGTAAGATAACTAGACTGAAGCGCGCCAGTCGCGCATTGACATTGGCATTGGAACGACGTATATTTTACGCGCAACTTAAAATATGATTATTTATTAAAAAACCAAGGATTTTTATAAAAAAATGTATGCGGAATGATGCAGAGAGATATTTTAAAGCCCGTAGACTATTTTTTTTTTGAAATTCATAAGAATAAGGCCAATAATGAGGAAACCACTGGGGTCAAAATGACCCCATCGCCAGAGACGTATTTTTCTAGTCTCCGAGCCGCGAGAGTTAAATTTAATCGTACTTCATTGAGTAAATAAGCACGTCGGACATTGAACGCGGCATCAAAAAAAACTTAAATTTATAACATGAGTAATATTTACCGACAATTAAACCCCTTTGTTTGCTCATTAATTTAATTGAAACATGTGCACACAGATTGAAATGAAATTTATCTCTCAGCAAATCTAAATGTCAAACGGCAGTACGTTTACACAAACAGCATTTAAGTCAACTCCAATATGACTGCCGAAATTAATTAAAAGGCTTCGGACAAAAAGAGACGTGTCCGCGTTTGGTTAATTCCCGGAATCGCCCACGTGTCAAGGGGATAAGTCAAACAAGCGCAACGGAGAGAGGGAATTGTGAGTAAGAAAAGGAGTGAATCGCCGAGGAGGTCGTTCGTCCTAAATCAACGAGAAATAGAACATTACTAAAGTCACCCAAGGAACGACTATAAATAAATCTGGGAAGGAATAATAGCCGTGGGGCTTAATAGAAAAGGCGTATTTATACGCCAACCGTAAGCAAACCAAACTTGCACCGATGTGTATAAATTTTAATGAGTTTAATTCGTATTTCTATTAAGTGTAATGAATGCTCAAAATAGTTTGACTGTGCGCTACTCGTTACTAAGATTCATGCAGCTGCTATTTTCAGAGCCGGCAAGGGAAAATGTACCTTGAGAATTAGTCATACATCACTTTTAGGGTGTTCATTGTCAATACTTGGTGGAAAGGCATTGCGAGCACTGTCAGTTGACAATACTCGCAATGAACGAAACCGGTCCTGACCTTTTAAATAAAGTGGAATAAAGTAAAAAAGAATATTGTGTTTTTATTAATCGGTCGTACAATTGAAAAAATACGAACATTGTAATGGACTTTTTTACTTCCTATCCATACGAAAGCTTTACTTGAAACTGAGTGCTTATAGAAGTCAGGGGATCGAATTCCTAAATGGAAATATAACTTTTCGTAAATTGATTTTATAATAAATGTTATTATTATTCAAAACAGTTTGACTAGATGTTACTCACTTTAAGCGTGTTCACTGTCAATACTCTCTTTTTCAAAGATAGGAAGTAGTAGGGATAGAAGGATAAGGCTAGAACAGGACTTTTTTTTTTTTAACCATGTCCGCTCCCAATGTGGAGCATATGGACTCCTAATGGAGTTTATCTCAACAGATGTGTTTCTACGAGAACTTCTTGTTACTCAGTTGCTCAACCTCTCTTTTACTAAAGAGAATAGGGATAGAAGGATATGGCTAGGACAGGACTAGTAGTTAGCTAATCGCTCTCGATACGCTCCGTTCATAGAATAGGATGGGTGGCAGGGGGGCATTCAAGACATCACATACATCCATGCCTTTGAACAGAAATTCATAAATCGATTGAAAAATCAATTTATAAAACTGTCCGTACCGGGATTTGAACCCGAGCCCTCCGTAGCCGAAGCCAACAACGTTGACCACTCAACCACACAGGCGGCTAGAACAGGACTAGTGGTTAACTATTCGTTTCACTACGCCCGGTTATTAAAGGATCGTAAGATTTTTAAAGGAAGGAAGGTATATTCTTATCGGTTGAAAATACTCGTGATGAGCAGAACTGGTCTTGAATAAATGTGGAATTAGTACAAAGGATTTTGTAATTTTAATAAGGATGTTAGAGTTAATAACAGGATGTATTGTGTATCTATTCTAAGCCAGTATATATAGCTGAGTAAAATGTACGTTTAAGCATAGTTCTGATGAAAGCATACGCCGAAATAGCTATCAAATTTTCTTTTTAAATGTAGAACAAAATACCCTGCTATATTTTACCTTATTTTAATGAAGTCCTACAAAGTAAATGTCAATTCAATCAATATTTTTTTTTATTTGTTGAAGTCGTTAACTTTTTAAAATATTATATTTATATTACGATTGACTAAGTTAAATTAGTTTATCATACTCGGAGGTTCGAATTGTAAATGGATATTTCAATTTATTGCTGATTGGTATACAAATGTATGGGTATCTTGTGATGTTTTTATACTCTCCAAGCCCGATGAAAAACATGATTTATACAAAGTTTATCGTACCTACTACGCTACTGGCATTCTTCCGTTTCGTCGGTGGTGTGATGCTGAAATAGCTATCAACCAGGTTTGGCAATATTTGTAGAAATAAATATGATACTTATTTTACCTTAATGTAACCAGATATTTTTGTAACATTGGCACGATGGATATTCTTAGCTTAGAAGTGGTCATTACCTGAAAAGAAAAGAAAATATATCAAGAATTATTCATTGAAAACAAAAAACGTTATTATGATAAAGAGGTTAGATTACGGTTTTGATGATTTTTTTCTATGGCGTTGTGAAAAGCTCGCCCTCTCATGATGTCACTGTCGTTAAAAGTCGGAAATACAAGTTATTAAAAAACAAATTCGAAATATATCCTTGTACTCGATAATACTCGTCACGTCCGTGATACAGAAGTAACATCATGGCTAGGGCTATAAATGTTTCTATCTTAAATTTCTCCCTGCGTGCAGTAAAAAAATAATTAATATAATTTATGATTTCAACTGAAGGTGCTTCGTGGAATTTCAATATTAAATTTGAATCGTTCAAATCATGTACATTCGCACAGATTTTGTCACTAACGACCGGGTTTCGGGTTTCGCCTTTAGGCATCTTCAGGCGTTCAAGTGCACGTTCAATCAGGAACAAGGGATAACAATGTTACACACAAATACGGACGCTAAATAAGCTTGTTCCACTAAATTTTGTAAATAAACAGAGCACAATTGAACAGCCTTCCGATTTTGAATAAATACAAAACATGCCGGGATCTCCACTCATATACCCTTTATAAATATAATCATAAAACCTTTTCCGACAAACAAATAAATATAATTCTTAAAACCACTCACTACTCAAATCTGTGGGCATTCCCATGGGCTTATCCTTTTCGCCAGCAATGGCTTTAAGCTCGGTGATACATTTATTTATTATATAAACACGAAACATTCATTTACTAAGCGGCAGTTCAAGTTCATCCGTGCACTTGAACGACTGAAGATGCCGAAAGGCGAAACCCGGGTCGTTAGTGACAAAATCTGTGCGAATGTACATAATTTGAACGATTCAAATTTAAGTAATTTATAACTTAAAAATTAGAAACAATCTTTAGTGGCGAAGCACGTGTCACAATTTGTAACACAACCAGTGCAAAATTATCAAACATATTTTTTTATTAAAAATAAACTTCGATAAATATATTATTTCACCTTAAATTATTTTTTTAACGTGTGTTTTTATAGGATGATTAATTTGCATTATTGTTTATATTAAAAATGTACTGCAAACATACTAATTGTGGAAGTCAAAAATAGATTATTACTCATTGACGGAATTGTTCAGAATTCAACAAATTAGCCGTTCCACGTATTTATCCTACATTCAAATTGCACAATCTATTTGATGTGATTCACAGATTTAAAACAAATAACATCTAAAAAGGATGATGTTTGGATTGTTTTGTTCAACCGGTATACAGCAAATACTGGGTTGTTACAAATAAAGTATACTAAAAGTGGTAATTAAATATGTATGTTTTAACTGAGACTAATGTGACAGCTATGTCAATCTTTACTGAAAACTGTCCACTGAAATTAGCCACAATTCACACCGAGCTGCCTTGTTTTATGTACCAATGTTATAATATGTGAGAAATATTCGGTTATTTGTGAGATTTAAATTATTTTGAATACAAGATTGAAAAGCAACTACAACCCAAAAACTACATGTTTGTTTTATTTATAATTTACAAGCGAGTACCCGGTATGGTGCATGCCTCAGAAGAAGTGTTCGTGTTTTATTGTTTATGGAAGTGCTTTTGGATACAAAATTAAGTATTGCATATAATTAATTGCATAGGAAGGGAAAAACTCACTGCTCCCCAGAACACCGAGAATTACTTTAATATAAAGCGATACCCATTGTTTACGTATTGGCAGCCCACTGCAGACTGTTTTCATTTAAAAACCTTTGCGAGCATCCGCACAATAACTCACCAAAGTTTTATCGCAATCGGATGAACAATATAGGAACGCATACTGGACAAACAAACAAACATTCATTTTTATATATAAAATATATTATAGATCAGGGATGGCAAACCTTTTTGGGTCCGCGTGCCAAAAATCCTCAAATATTATTTCTCGATTGTGTGGCGTGCCCAAGCAGAAAAAAATAACAAAAAATGTTTTTTTCAAACGATTGTAGTTTATCTTGGGAAACATTTGACAATTAATTAAACGGAATAAATTAATAATTCGTGGATTATTTAACCAAAATTTTATTTTTTTAAGCTCAATTTATTTTTTTGAACTTGGAAGTCGTTCGCGTGCCATCCAAATTCTCAAACGTGCCACCTCGGGCACGCGTGCCATAAGTTCGCCATCCCTGTTACAGATGATCCTATAATGGAATGAAGTTTGAAGTACATGAGAGAATTACAAAATATTTTGGCCCCCTATCACGAAATACGTAAAGATTTATATACTAAAAGCAGAATCGCTTATTACAGGATTTTTAAAGGTTGAATCCAAAAATACTCCTGAGTCCTCCCCCTCCGATGATAAAAACTCAAAACCGATCTCGAAAAAAAGTCTTACATATAGAATTGTAATGTAAGATGATGAATGAATAATCTATTGTATTAATATATGTATGTTGTCAAAGTTTTTTTCAATAAATACGTAAATGTATATTTTGTCGAATTTTTGATAAAAAATAAAGGATATTTTAACAAACTTCGATATTTTTTTAGAACGCAGACTATTTTTGTATTAACTTCAAACCTCGTATAACATGGATTTGTATTACACGACGTTTTGTGGAACCATATACGAGGCCCAAGTGTATATAAGTTTCTATTATCGAATTATCGCGAATACCCTGTACATTTCACTTGCTAACAAACAGGATTGGCAACGCATCCACGCAAACACCTACTCTAAATTGTAAATTTAAGCACAGAATTCATACGAGTGAAGGTGATTGCACTTGGCAAAACATAATATATCAAAATTTTAAGTTGACCAAAATTTCAACTGCGTTGGGTTTTTAAAGTAACAATTTTCTTTTTGTGTTGAAAATATTATCAGTAAGAAATATCGTACGGTAGAACGACATAAAAAGCAAACTGTTTTGGACATTAAAAAAAATAATGTTTCGGTAATATGTAGAAGTGAAAATTAAACCGGAAAAACGTACGAAATTGGCCCGGAAAATCACACATAGACTAAGGTTATACAAATTTCGAACCGTTCGATAAATTAACAACATCATTTTTTTCCATGTCCGCTCCCAATGTAAAGAATACGCCCCCCAACGTATCTTAATATTATTTTTCTATAAAGACTGCTTGTTACTCAGTTGCTCAACCTCACTTTTTTCTAAAAAAGTAGAGATACAAAGGATAGGGCTAGGACGGGACTAGAGGTTGGCTAATCACTCTTGCTACACCCTATTATGTTTCCTTGAATTGGAATGGTGGGGAGGAATTTTAAAACATCACAAATATTGAAAAAATACCGTTCGTAATGGGATTCAAACTCGAGAGGTCCGGCATGAAAACCAACGACGTTGACCACCGTGCCATGGAGCCGACGACGTGGCAACATCATAAGGGTAACGTGATATTCTTGTTTTTTTTTTTAGATCCAAGCCGGGAAGATTAAATTCTACCGCCAAGGCAAATTATCAGTATACGGATATTGTTTTATGGAAAGCGGCCGAGAAACAGCGGCTGCATACTCGTAGCGGGTGGTGGTGGGAAAACCAACTTGTGTATTTCCCTACTGAAGTACGGACATGACTCGTGAATCCAAATTTCCAGATGAATCCAATACAAATGGCCGGCGGTGTATGAACCTGTCATTATTTACAAACATGTTATCGATTATTATAATCATTTTTTTCAAGTTATAGTCGTGGGCAGTCTTACTCAAATGGCACCGTGGGTGTGCAGTATTATTGACTAGTAACGTTAAAAATAATTTTCTATATTTCAGGGGTGGGGAACCTTTTCATTTTTGAAGGCCACATTCATTTATCTGATTCAACATAAGGCCGCAGTAAAGAAAACGTTGAAACCCCCATCCCCGTTTTTTTTCGACTGTCATATATAATGGGTTGATTACGCTCGTTTTCCAAACGCTTGCAAATATTTTTTTGATCAAAGTGAATATTTTGACCAATTCAAAAGGCTGCAGATTCCCCTCCACTGCTCTAGAGCAATGTTTCTTAACCTTTTTTACATCGGCGGACCACAAAAAATTCAAAAAATGTTTTGCGGACCATCAATATAACTATTTATTATGAATACAGAAAATTGTTGCTGCTCACCCAAAAATCTTCGCGGACCACCAGTTCATTGATCTAAAGCAGTGTTTCCCAAAGTATAGTACCCGTACCCTCTGAAGGACGGTAAAATTTTGGTGGGGGTACGCGCTGCACCGGGCTTTTGCTGCGACTGGTGCAACAAGCAGCTTATTTATTTTGATTTTTGTTAAAGTATATGCAATTTTTTTGTCGAAGGGTACTTCGGTGTGAAAAAAAATATAGAAGGGGTACACAGATGTCGAATGTTTGGGAAACACCGATCTAGAGGTCCGATGCGAGATCAATCAATCAACGTTTCGGATACCTTTCGAAAACCTGTCTGATGTGTCAGTCATTTTAATTGATAACCACAGATTTAATTCGGATTAAAACTAACTGATTTTTCAATTCGTCATATTGAAAAATAAGAAAACACACTGCAGTAAATACACATTATTTATAAGATCAAGAACGGTATCATTCATTACGAATGTTATCAATTGATGAAAATATAAATTTATACACGGTTATTTTTATACAAAATTAAATAGGACTCAGTGGCGGATTACCATATAAACATACGAGGCGGTCGCTTAGGGCCTCTTAAATCTTAGGGGCCTCAAAAATAACTATATTAAGGCTAAAAATATCAATGTATTTAATTTTACAACATTTTTTCGGCTATTTCGCCGTATGCCACCGTTTTAGTTCTGACGATGGCATACACCAAAGTAGCTAGAAACAAATTTTATATATAAAAAAAAATGTAAAACTAAAAACTTTGATATTTTTAACCTTGGAGTTCTGCCAAGTAAATGCCAATTCAATCATTTATACAATATAACCCATATAATTTTCTGACGTTTTTTATGTTTTCCGAAAACACGGCCTCCAAATTTTATTACGCCTGGGGTCTTCCGTGAGCTTAATCCATCACTGGTGAGACTCGTACTGTAAGTCTTACATAATTTTGTATGGTTTTTTAAACTTTTTTTGTCAATTTATATATTCATCATTTGATAATGCTCGCGAATAGTGAAACCAGTTTTGACCCTAATAAAGAATGTGAAATAAGTACTAGAAGGTGTTTTAAAATAACTATTTTGAACCAACAATTGACAGTGAACATCTTAAAAGTATTTTTGTATTTATATTTGGCACCCAGTTTGATCATATGCACAAAATAGCTGATATGATTATGTTGTTACATTTTTCTGAAAACGAAATTTTGAATGTACGATTCGTAATACGTTTGCAATATTCAAAATACGTTTGCAATATATGGAAGAGATAAAATACATTACGATATTTACATCGTGTAATTAAAAATGACGTAGACAGAGTTAAAAACAATTTTATCTGACTTTTTCGTGGAATGAATTTCCGCAATTTAACATTTGATATTGAGTCGAGGCCTTGAACTCTTGAAATTGTCTTTGAAAGATTTTTATAATACTTTCGCTGACCGGAAACTGACACGCGATGTTCACACAGCCCGCTGCAGACTTCCGTTTCCTGCTTTTTATAAAAAAAAACTTTCTTTGAACCGAGTGTTTAATACTCGAGATATTATTTGTGGAATCTTTACATATGTGTTAAAAATATTATAGTATCACTTTTAAGGTGTTCGCTGTCAATACTTGGTGGAATGGCATTATAATAAAAACAATAAAACATTTTTTAGTACTTTTTCCACATAAAATTTATTTTTTCAAATTTTAATTGGGTTTATAATTGACATCATTTGACACTTGTATTTATTAGTCTGATGATGTTATAGGTGTTAGGCATTTTAATTTTGTGTAATTAAAATGTAATTTGTAAATCCTTTTCATTGTGAATAGTTGCTTACACCTTTTATTTCAATTTAAATTCGTATAAATAGCACTGTTTATATATTTTTCTTATCAGTATATAATGCTCGCGATGAGCGAATCCGGTCCTGATCAAATAAATTTTATGTGGGAAAAGTACTAAAAATGTTTTATTATAAGCAAGGAGAAAGTCATCATTGATGATGTTGAAAATGAATAAATTAATCATAGTCGTATATGCAAGTAATTCCATACAAGAAACATGGAAAATAATTATAATAATAAAATAATAATGGCGGTCACTTTGTGGCTATTCATTTTTGATGTGTAATTAAATTTTATAACTAATAAATTGTGACACTGGTTTCACTTTTTTGAGAACCATCTATAACAGGGAGTCTAACTAAAACGCATATTAGAAATAACATACATAAACGTAGTATATATTTTGGAGATGATTTTTTACTAACCAATTACTGAAACATATTTCAATGAAGAACAACTTGGATAGAATTGTCGGATATTCAAAAATGTCTTCCATGTGCATGTAGAGTGATTTTATGAATAATAATTGATGAACATGTCATGTATTTAAAATAATATTTTTAAAAACAACGATTCCTTCCCTATAATTCTGAAATTCCCCCCCGGTTGGGAGCCTGTGATACATGTGAACATAAGCATTTCTTGGTGAAAAGTATGCTGCAACATTATTTAAAAATACAAATTAGCTTTCCTTTTGTTTTATTATTTTTAATCGAATGACATAGGGATTTCTACCGTAACAAGAATGACTTTTTGTATAATTTTTTTCTGATTCAAGTCCAAATAGCCAAAATCTGACATAGGAACTTCTAGCATTAAATCCTAGATACACACTTCAATCGTTCAAGCTTGAAAAGTACCAACACACAAATCAGCTTTATTTAAATAAAACAGAATTTACCAATACAAAAAGATCTAAACTCAACATAATGTAGTTTGTAATATAATCATAATAAATATATTCAACAGCCTCACTTCATGCACGGTCAAATGTGTATGACCATTCAAAACAAACAGTTGAAGGACCCTCCTTGCACAATAGGTTGTATATGCATTTACAGCTGTATTCTCAAATGAACTTCAAACAAAAACAAATTTAAAACCATAATAATAGTATTGAAAATTCTATTCATAAGATGTTAATATATGTATTTCTTTAACTCAATATTATTCTCTGATCGTATAGTAATAATTCTGGCGATATGGCAGATAAATATTTTGCTTTTGAACGGAATAACATATTATATGACGTGAAGGTATTGCACTCCGCTGTTTGTAGATTCTGTTTGGATTTATTTACACAAAAATCTGAACAAACAGAATTTCACGGAATCCAGAAAGAGGTAAAAGGCGAAAAAATCTGGGTGCGGGAAATATTCCGTTGTTTGACAGTGAGAGAGGGCAGGAAATGGATCGAACGCTTACTTCGGAGAAAGTAGAAACATCCCTAATAGAGATATATTGCACCTGCTATTTGCGACTACAATATGCCTTTTATGTATGTTTTGTAACGGGGCATCGCATACGCGACAAAATGTTCTGAAACATTTTTTGACCAATTATACGTCTTTATCAATAATTGTAATATGCGCATGCCATATTTTTATAATGTTGTATGTTTTAAATAATAAATGGCCGGCTTAGTGCAAGAAGTTACTTACTGAAGAATATTAATCATCAATAAATAACTTAATGCATTCTGTTGCTCTGAAAAAACATTTTTTTATGAATCAATGATTTCACGTTGCTTAGAATCTGTCAAATGTTACAATAATAGAAATTTCTGACTTTTTACACTTATAAAAGACATCAAACTAAATTTGAGAGTAAAATTACCGTTTAGTGAATTTTTGCGCTAAGACGACCAAAAATGAGGTTACAGCCAACGTTCTCTCTAAGCTGCGCGCGTGCGCGGCCGCGCAGCAGTTGAAAATCCCCCGCGCACTCATTCCAAATGAGTGCGCGAAATGCAAAGTTAAAAATTATGAATACAAAAAAAAAAAAAATCTTTTACCAATTGTTAATAAACGTATCAAAAAATAAAGTCATCTAAAAAACAATATTAGACCGCAGGCCCGATTTGGCCCGCGAGCCGTAATTTGCCAACTCCTGCCCTAATTGATACGTAGTATTACGTGTACCGGAAACTTAACAACTGATAAGACAGTATATTTTTAAAAATCTTTAGCTTGAATCAAACAACAATGAAAGGTACACCGTTCCTCATGAGTGTTATGACGTTGCGAATGTACAGACTGTCCTAAAAATGACCTTGGCCGAGATCAAGACAACTGCGGTGTATGTATTGTCCTAGCGTGAAGACGGATCGCGACAAACAGATCTGCTTGTTTGGTATTCATATCGGGGCAATCCCACAGTACTACGTGATAAGCGTCCTGATGGTTGTCCCACAAGCCCAATCCAAATTGGAAAATATAATTAATGAATATTACTTTTTTCTTCAAAGATCTCGTGTATATATTGTTTTTGTTTATTGGAGTCACAGTTTTTTAAATAATAATAATATGTATTCTCTATTTACGCGGTCCTCTATTCGATTTCGTAGTTACGCGGATGAGAATTTAAAAAACAATGAATTATGACCGTTTGTTTCATTTACATTAAATTAGTAACTAAAGAATTTAATCACTTTACTTTCAATCCCCATTCTAAATTTATTAATCTGAGATGACTTTTTAATTATATGTTAGATGTGTTAAACATTTTAATTTTGTGCTATTTAAGAATCACTTTTAATGTAATTGGTAATTTCTTTTCAATGCCAATTGTTGTTTATAACTGTTCATTTTTGTATATTTAGCATTGTTAAATTATATTTCTTATCAGTTGACGATGCTCGTAATGAGCGAAACCGGTCCTGACATATTAAATAAAGTGGAATGAAGTACAAAGGAATATTGTGTTTTTACTAATATAAAGAATTTAATAATAAGAAGGACGAGCTGTAAGCCCGTTGCCCCAAACGGGATAATTTTTTTGAATTATAAAAAAATCAGAATGAATAAATTTGACCAATTCTCCAAATAGAACTTGTTTTTAGGAATATATATATAAGTATATGATGATTTTTAAATTGATTGTTTATTATATTACTATACATACTGAAACCAGTGTTTAAAGTGTTTATGATATTAAAAAGTGCATGCATATACAACCTTTAGTAAATAGTCATAATTATAAACATTAAGACTTAAAGAAAACGTCAAAAAAGAATTAGGCATTAACTGTTGGATTTTGGTGATCAAACGAGAACCGGTGTTTTCAACGTGGTATAGTTGTTGGTGAAAAGATAGTTTCAGTCAGGGCTGTGGAGTCAGAGTCGGAGTCGGAGTCGTGAAGTCGCAGTGTTTTGCCCGGAGTCGAAAAAAACGAGTTACTCAGACCCATTTAAAAAAAATAATGATGTGTATTCAAAGCACAATAGTCCATGTTAGTGTTGAAATTTCCTGTTTGGCTTACTAATGATGATCTGATAGAATACATAAATATAATTTTAAATCTAATAATGTATTGAAAAAAAATCGGAGTCGGAGTTGTTTTATAATTTAAAACAGGAGTCTAAGTCGGAGTCGTCTTTTTTACACGACTCCACAGTAGGGTATCCAATCCCGGAGCCTTTTCCCAATCCAGGAATTTCGGGATTGATAATTTTTCAATCCCGAAATTATTTTTTTTTAGCTCGCCGAGGAATTTGAATTCCACAATTTGCCAATTTCGTGTCGATTTTCGGGATTTGCTAAAAATTTCTCAATCCCGAAATCCCGGGATCGCGACCATGTCAATCCCGGGATTTCAGGATCAGAAAATTGAACGGGATCCTGGGATTGGATGCCCTACTCCAAAGTTCTAGTAAAAACCTTGTGTTACGGTGACAATTGTTTTCTTTTTTTGACAGTAAATAATTAACTTGTATTTATAATGATAACCCACAAAGTAACCGCCGAGCACAACGAATACAGCTAGCGTATACGTTTAATGTTATTTACTTGTTTGCCTTATTTCTTACTCGTCAACAAACATGTATTTGACGATATGGATTTTCGAAAAAAACGTAAATGTTTATTCGTGGAAGTATTTGGTGACATAACGACTGTAAGCCCAACAAAATTACGCATAGAAAACTAATGTTGAAGTCAGATATTTTCGAATTGTAGAAATCGCACCCAAGTCAGAATAGTAGGTTTTTTTAAACTATTTTTATGTGTCTGTCACCATTAAACTCATGTTTGTATTTTGCAGTTGATTACCAATCATCGTCTGATATTTTCTTTTCGTTGACGACAGGGTGACAAAAATATCGACTACGATCTTAATTAAAAACACGACTCTGATTCCGACTCGAATTCATAGTGAACATTATTTTTTCCTTCATTGAAATAGCCTCTTTTTTTCTATCATTTCCCATGTTTATATTAGGAACAGTCAGTGATGTAGTGGTACATAAATAGGTACCAGGTCGGTCATTGATTTCTTCCCTATTTATTTTTTTAATATCCGTCCGAGGATATAAAAAATCACAAGTTTTCACAATTGAATCAATGAAAAAATATGTATTATTTTTTATGTATTATGTACCTGAAAATTAAGTAACAAGTCAAAAAGGTGTCAGGTCGGCGCCCTGGCTCATTTTCAGGTGCCAGATCGCCGACCTGGTCCGACCTGGCCCCACTACACCACTGTGTACAGTCATAATTTTACCAATAAACACGATCAAATTTTAATATTTATCCAGTGGCGTATTATCCTATAAGCAAATGAGGCGCTCGCTTGGGACCTCTAAATATTGGGAGCCTCAAAATTAGCTTATATTATGTAAGTCATAAACCTTTTGTTCATATTTTAATTTTTTAAATGGAATTCTCTGTCATTTTTATGTTATCCGAAAAACAGGGTTATTGCCTTTAATCTTTTCGCACGAATCAATTTCGTTGGATTGAGCTCTACTAGAATTCCCACATCTAATTATGGTTTACAGACATTGAGATTTATTTATTTATTATATACACTCATTTTTGGCTTTTAATTTGTTAATAATATTTCATACTTAATTGATTTTTGATGTTATAGTTTGCATTTCTAAGAGGTCTTTAACTTTTTATTTATAGTTTATTTTTCTTGTATTTTGCTTCAATGTATTTGGTTAGTTGTAATACCAATTGTTTGTTATACCTTGTTTTTCTTACTTAACTTTTGTATAAATATCACTGTTTCATTGTATTTCTTATCAGTTGACAATGCTCACCATGAGCGAAACCGGTCCTGATCCAATAAATTTTAAGTGGAAAAAGTACTAAAAATGTTTTATTATTTTTATTATAGTGCCATTCTACCAAGTATTGACAGTAAGCACCTTAAAAGTGAGGAAATACGATAATTATGAAAATAAGATATTATATCAAGTATATAATCACTCCTACGTAATGTGCGTATTACAACGTGTTTTTTACTACGCATAAATCCTCGGCCGTGAATTCTTTCTTTTTAATTCATTCAAGTAAATTATATTAACAAGACTAAACTACAAGCATTGGGCTCTGTGCCAAATCAACACGAGTCGTCTATACAAAAGGTCACAGTTAGTATGTGACCAGACGAGTCGGACAAATACGCAATTCAAAAGCAAGGCAACTTTATTATTTCAATTTAAAGACAGTTTTTTTGCGTGCGTAAAAAATCTGTTAATATCGTACGGGGCAAGTTTTTTTTTGTCAAAGAAAAAACGAAGTTTAGTGTCACTAGAAACACACTAGTAAAAAATATGAATAAGTAACATAATATTTTTTTTTTTTTTTGAATTCCCAGATTATAATTACGTTCGAATTGTTCGTTAGTCTTCACTTGAAATCAATTATTCTTTGGTGAGTTTTAAAAATATGTTTAAGAGTTAATCAAAATTTTAATTTGTCTCCTGTGTGGTCGAGTGGTCAGCGTTATTGGCTTCGGCTACGGAGGGCACGGGTTCAAATCCCGGTACGGACAGTTTTACAAATTAATTTTTCAATCGATTTATGAATTTCTGTAAAAAGGCATGGATGTATGTGATGTCTTGAATTCCCCCCACTCACCCATCCTATCCCATAAATGGGGCGTATCGAGAGCGATTAGCTCACCACTAGTCCTGTCCTAGCCCTAGCATTCTATCCCTACTCTCTTTGGAAAAAGAGAGGTTGAGTAACTGAGTAACAAGCAGTTCTCACTTCTGTTGAGATAAACTCCATTAGGAGTCCATATGCTCCACATTGGGAGCTGACATGACTTAAGAAAAAAAAAACATTTTAATAACAGTAAATTTAGTGTCACATCCATATGCTGTATCTTCCATTGTAAATTTCTTTCATTGCCAATTGTTTGTTACACCGTAATAATTGGATTTTATTTTGTATAAATAGCACATTATTTTGTATTCTCTTCTCATTTAATAATGGTTTGCCATGAGTGAAAAGGGTCCTGATCATAATAAATAAAATTGGAATTAGTACAAATGAGTATTTTTTTAAATATGATGCCTTTTCGCCAATTATTGACAGTGAACAACCCTAAAAGTGATCACTAGACGTTTAAAAACAGTTCACTCTTTTTCAATGCATTGATTTTGTTAACATTTAATCAATAAAATTTTCAAAAACAAATAGTGCATTTTGGTTGAGGTGTGATTTTTCATTTGAAAAAATAGAATGTCACCGTTAAGCACGACACTGGCTTCATTTAAAAAAAATTTTACACATCAATTTATTGGAATAGAGTAATAAGGAATGATGCACTCAAATGGGATGTTTTGAAATAGTTTAAGTTCAGTTTTATTAACACTACACGAATCTTTGTAAATAAGTCACTCAATAAATTTGTCCTAATCATAGGTGTCGCTGTAGACTGCTACGCTCACCTTTAATCAGTGCCAGCGCGAGGCTATTTGGCGCCCTAGGCAACGGTTATTGGCGCGCCCCTTTTTAAAAATCATCCCATTTTGTTTTCGAAATAATAAAAAAACAAACTATTCAAGATCATTATTTTTTTAATATATCCATATCCGCTCCTAATGTGGAGCATATGGCCTCCTAATGGCGTTATCTAAACAGAAGGTTTTCTACGTGAACTGTTAGTTACTTAGTTGCTCAACCTCTCTTTTTCGAATCATATAGAATACGATACATAACTACAACGAAAAATACAACAATCAAATAATATAAAATGGATTGTTATATTATTATATTTTTAAGTATATAAATTAATAGTAACAGTTTTCTTACTCCATTTATGCGCCCACTAATGGTTGGCGCCTTAGGCAGTTGTTTATTTTGCCTGTATGGTGGCGCCGGCCCTGCCTTTAACAGATCTTGATGTTCGCGAATAGCGTTTCTGAAGCATTAGTTTGAAGTCAAATTCAACGATAATCTCTTTTGTTCAATGCCATAATTACAGCCAGCAGGCATTTCATGAAATACATGCTATGCACTGTATTGCAAGATGCATGTTTAATATTATTATACGTGCATCAGACATATCCAACTCGAGCCCATGACAGCTAATAATTTTATCCCAAAATAAATGTGATTCAGCCTATCCTCTTTATGAATATACTTTGATTCACAATCACAGTTTTTTCATGTGATTGATCTTTGGCAGCTCGTAATTGTCTCAGCAACTATATTCAAGGATAAAACATGCAAAAAAATAAGAACGAAAAATACTACGTGCACCTTGAAAATCAGGGTTGCCCAATATCTAAAATAAAAAAAAAGTGAGAAAGCTTCCGAAATTTCGAAAGATCAAAAAATATTATGAAACTATAATAGTTGATTATGAAAAAATAACCATCTCGCATATATATGATAAGTATGCCAATCGACTGCTGAAAGATAAACCTTAAAAAAATGCCCCATTTAAAAGAAAAATCTTACATTTACAATTATTTATATTGCCCAGTAACTTCAAAGCCCGAGGTTAGTAAAAAAAATTAGATTCAGATAATAATAAACAAAAAAAATTACGAATATCTTTTTTCATAAACCGTAAAAGAAACTAAATAAAACCATAATTCGCTATTTAAAAAGAACAACACAAACCTTAAAGTTCAATTATCTCGAAACTATTATTTTTGACTTATTCTACTGTTGCTTTATATTAGCGATATGGTTAATTGTTTCGTCAAATATTTAAGTTGTTTTTTACATTACAAAATTTATATGACATTATAATATGATGGAATACCTATCCAATAGCGTAAGTGCTAAATCGAAAAGTTTGTTCAATTTAGTTTTTGTTTTATCAATAATTGCTAGAAAGAAGTAATCTTATTTGCCCCAAAACGTCCAACTTTCTTCTTAAATTATTGGCAATTATTGCTAAAAATAATTTAAATTTCAAAGACACTCCATTTAAATGTTAGGTTTGAAGCAGCAGATAATAAAAAGTATAAAAAAGCACGGTTTAATTAGTTATTTTTATGTTTTTATGACAGTTTTAATGCACGGTTGTGTATTACGTTTAAATAAAATATGTAATGTTTCGTGTTTAAATTAGTCTAAATGAGCTTATCCTTTTCGCCAGCAATGCCTTTAGACTCAATGATACATTTATTTATTATATACACACGAAACATTCATTTACTAAACGTCAGTTCAGGTTCATCCGTGCACTTGAACGCCTGAAGATGCCGAAAGGCGAAACCCGGGTCGTTATTGACAAAATCTGTGAGAATGTATATATTTTTAGGGTGTTCACTGTCAATACTTGGTGGAAAGGCATTATATTAGAAAAAACACAATATTCCTTTGTACTTCATTTCACTTTATTTAATATGTCAGGACCGGTTTCGCTCATTACGAGCATCGTCAACTGACGTCAGTTGACGATGCTCGTAATGAGCGAAACTGCTCCTGACATATTAAATAAAGTGGAATGAAGTACAAAGGAATATTGTGTTTTTTCTAATAGAACGTACATAGTTTGAACGATTCAAATTTAAGAATCGATGATTGTTTAATTGTTTTCATTGGCATTGGTCTAGTTGAGTGCCTTATCGGATTTTATTGCTTAGAGTCGAAAATGTTTAATGAGCTATAGACACGTTAACAGTTTTGAGAAAAAAATTGACGATATTTTTGTTCGGTATGCCCAAGAAGTAGCTCGTTATAAAAGTGAATAAGTATGGAGAAAACCATAAACAATAATGTCAACGAATGTTTACTTTTTACATCCGAGATCTCGCTATTTCTGTGTTCGTAATAACCGAGTTCGACTGTATTATCATAAAATAATTTTCTAATGATATATGAATACATATAATATTTTCTGGACCTTAGAATAAGAAGTGCCTACGTTGATATGAGATATATCCAACATAATCATTTGAGTATATATTGTCGGCTCCATGGCGCTACGGTCAACGTCGTTGGCTTCCCTGACGGATCTCACGGGTTCGAGTCCCATTACGAACAGCATTTTTTTTCTATCGATGTATCGATAAATTTCCTCCTGCTCTTCCAATCCTTTTATGGCAAAAAGGGCGATTAGTGAAGTACTAATCCTGTCCTGTTACTGTTGATAATCTATATAATTGAACGACTGATTAACAAACAGTTCTCATAGAAAAACTTCTGTTAAGATACCTCAATTAGGAAGCCATATGCTACACGTTGGGAGCGCACATGGATTTTAAAAAAGCTCACTACTTTTCAATACAATCAATGTCAACTAATTTTGACTTTTGTATTTGTTTCACTAGTCCTTCGCTGTGCCCGGGAATCTAAATGGTTGGATATCCATGATACTTACATGAAAGCAGATGGCCCCAACCAAACGTGTTTTATGGTGCATTGAAACAACAGCAAAAAAATCACGCACGCCATTGCGTTTCCAATTTTAATTTTGCATCAGTATTTCGCCAAAGTTTTGCATAATGAGTATACTACCGCAAAAGTAAAAAGACAGCTTACGAAAACATATATATATTAAACACTTTTAGGGCGTTCACTGTCAATACTTGGTGGAAAGGCATTATATTAATTATCAACAAAGGTCAGGGCATTTAAATAAAATGGAATAGAGTACAAAGGAATATTGTGTTTTTAATAATTTATATTAAATATTATCAACAGCACAAAGATGTAGAATTAAAATTATGCTGGATAAGATTCTTCTGTTAAAGTTTTAGTATTTTTTTAGAAGTGATCGATGTATGCATTCTGAAATACTGATTAAATTGGCATTTACTTAGTAGGACTCCACGGTAAAAAATATCAAAGTATTTAGTTCTACATTTAAAAAAAATAGTTTATCGCTATTTTGGCATGGGCCATCATCAGAACTGTTCAGAATAGTTATGATGATGGCGGACGCTGAAATAGTTTTTAACTTATTTTATTATATATTGTTAAACTTAATACTTTCATATTTTTTACCGTATTATTCTGAAATACTTTCATACTTAACTCAATACTGCCAAATTTAGATATAGTGCACTCTGGAAATAGGTTATCAACATGTACTCCTCACTCCTCAACCTCTCTTTTTTCCAAAGAGAGTAAGGATATAAAGTTAGTGCCAGCACAGAAACAGCGGTGGGCACCCAATACGTTAACAAGGGGGCTCGCTTAATTTGAAACCAATTCTCGGTGTTCTGAGGAATGAGTGAATTTTTTTATCACTCCTATACAAATATATGCAATACTTAAATAATCAATCGATCCGATTTTTTCGCGGAAAACGCAAAACTAAGTTTTGCAAAAAAAAAAATATGCACGAAATATTTAGTTTTTGTAGTAGTAAATATTCCACACACAGCCAGACGCCCAGCTATACGTGTATAGCCTGGCACGTATTGAATACACAGACGCTAGCCAACATTTGACTGTATGCACGGCACAGACGAACGTCTCTTAGTAACGTCAATGGAATGCGACCGTGCAATTGGGGGATTTGCGGCGAATATTTCAAGCCAGTGGGTAATTCAGGGTAGTGTAATTGGGGGTTCCACTGTACAAGACGTCACATACATTTATACCTTTGAATATAAATTTAAAAAACAATTTATAAAAACTATTCGTACTGGGATTCGAACCCATGACCTCCGCACTCCGTGACTCGAACATGCAGCCGGAATTTGTAAATTTTAATATTACCGTACTGTTGTTATCTCAAAATGTAAATGGCTTTGAAAGTATAAGGGAGCATTGGTAAACGGATATGATCTTTATGTTCGGTTTTAGATTGTATGTGCCACTTGAAATAAATTTTAGGAATAATGACATTTCTCAGGTAAAAGAATGCTCTTCAAAACATTTCGAGAGAACGTTCTTTTAGTACAGAATTTCGGCCTGCTACAATAAGGTAAGTTTGCATGTGCACATCTATCTATCTGTATTTACGAAACGGTTGGCAGTTAACCAAAACCAGCGGTATGATATCCTGATAATGTTATATAATATTTGAGGAGCAAACATTTAAAAAGTGACATGAATACAAATACAGAGCTTGGGAAATGATGACTTAAGAGTAAACTTAATGATTTAATTGTTAAAGAAAAAAAACATTTTTGAATACTAATTGTAATTTTCATAAATTTTATTATGGAATGTCACAACTGTAAGCGGGAGTTTTTTAGTGATTAGCGCAAAAATATATTACATTCTTAAAATCAACACAACTTCTAAACCAAAAAATATTTTTCACTGAAATTTTCAATGAAATTATATGTGACATTTAATCATTGAAAATAAAATGAAAACATGTTGAATACATCATAATTTCACTACTTTTCTGAGCTGAATATAAAAATTTAGTAGATAGAACTCCACTTGTTATCAATATGAAATATTCAAAATATTCTGTATAAAAAATCACATTAATCCATACCATACAATTATATAAATAATTATAGCATAAAATCCTCATTCCTACAAATTTACAATCACTGAAAGTGTAAAATCTGATGCCCTAAATATTTGAGAAACATGTGTCGCCTTTTTTAAAAAAAAAACTATGTGTGACCGAACATTCAGGGCATAATAAATTATGAGGTCAGTTGCTTATTGTCAAAAAGGGTCACTTACCGCGGCAGTTATTTTGAAGAAACCATTAAATCTATGAGTCAATATTCCAATGCAACTGACAGTACGCGATAAACGTATTGTTACGTTTCCCGCCAATAATGTGTTAAACGGCATTTTTCAAAATATAATCGATATACATACATATTTTTTGTAAAAAAAAGCGCATTTTTGCTTATTTAAACACGAATTTTAGTATAAAATTAATAAATATTTATTATTTTATTGGAGTGCAAGTATTATTTATAATTTGATGTTTATTAGAGCCCAAACTTGTTTTGTATTTTTGTCATGGTTTACAATCCATGCTTTTTTACAATATACTTCAACCCAGGTAATAACAGCGTTGCCTTAAACTTCGCGGTATAGATAGCTAGCTACCACCAAGCTTTACTTACATTTGTAGGCGGCTGTGAGCACACTGTATCTACATATATTGCGATGCCAAACAAATCCTTTTCAATCTTACCTCTCAATTTCGCACACTTATTTATCTACCTTACAAGCGACAAACGGAAATAACACAAGATATTTCATTTATTGATTTGGCATTTACTTGGTAGAACTCCATTTTAATAGGGTAAAATATCAAGGTATTTCAGTTCTACAGTTTTTTAAAAACCCAGACTGCTTATCTTTCTTTGTAACACTAAAATCACATTTAATAAGTGCAATATTGTAATTAGAATTTGAATTAGTATGTTAGAGTGAATAATATGATGCATTGTGTATCTCTTCTTAGCCAGTATATATAGCTGAGTAAATTTACGTTTAAAGCATAGTTCTGACGATGGCGAAAGCCGAAATAGCTATCAACCTTTAACTTTTTAAAAAACTGTAGAACTGAAATACCTTGATATTTTACCCTATCAAGATATTTCAAATATCACTACATACACTGTATCATGGATGACATTTTTTCTAGTCTATGTCCGTTCACATTGTGGAGAATATGGCTTTCGAATGGAAGTATTTCAACATAAGTTGTTTTTACAAAACTTTTTGTTACTCAGTTGTACTGCCTTTAACTTTAGAGTAAGGATTTATTAAATTTGAATCGTTCAAATTATGTACACTCCCACAGATTTTGTCACTAACGACCCGGGTTTCGCCTTTCGGCATCTTCAGGCGTTCAAGTGCACGGATGAACTCGAACTGACGCTTAAATGAGTGTTTATATAATTTAAGATTTCGACTGAAGGTGCTTGGTGGAATTTCAATATTATATTTGAATCGTTCAAATTATGTACACTCCCACAGATTTTGTCACTAACGACCCGGGTTTCGCCTTTCGGCATCTTCAGGCGTTCAAGTGCACGGATGAACTCGAACTGACGCTTAGTAAATGAGTGTTTATTGTTTTTATATTAAATAAATGTATCACTGAGTCTAAAGCCATTTCTGGCGAAAAGGATAAGCTCATGGGAATACTTGCCAAAGATTTGAGTAGTGAGTGGTTTTAAGAATTATATTTATTTGTTTGTCGGCAAAGGTTGTATGATATTATTTATATATGGTATAGAAGTGGAGAGCCCGGAAGGTTTAATATTTCATTTAAAATCGGAAGACTATGCAACTGTGCCCTATTGATTTCTAAAATTTCCTGGAAAAAGAGCTTATGACTGTCCGTATTTGGATTATTAAAAGTAAGGATTTATATAAAAACAGGGCTAGGGCAGAACTAGTGGTCAATTAATCGCTCTCGCTTGTGTCAATTTATTTCAGAATTGGAAGGGTGAGATGAAATATTGAATTGAAACATTAAAAATGCCAAAAACAAAGGTACCGGAGCGAATATCAAAATATTTTGTCGCTGCCCGATTTTCAAATCCTCGGAGTTTATGGATAAATGTCCGTGGCCCATCAAAACTGTGCTGTGGCTTCACTAAACTTATTATTTTTCTGTCGCCCTCTTGGAATATGCTGTGGCTCCCCGGTTGAGGTCGTGCGTTAAAAGATGTTATATTCATTTAATATTGTTAAATATAAACTGGAATTATTGATGTGCAGGGTTTTTTTGTGCGGAGAATTCATTTCTATTTACACACTCATAACGTACGATGGTGAAATAGCTTACTTATTACAGTATTTGTAGTTTGTTTAACACTTTCCATGCGGTGCTAAAAAATACTTCCGATATATTGCTGGCCCTTAATGAACCAAGTGAGGTTTTAAGGTCAAACTGCTCTTGTGGATATGCCGCGCAGGATTTTAATCACGTTCTGTGGGAATTCCCTTGAGATTGAATCCGAACGAGCAGAACTGTTTTCTGTGGTCCTTCCACGAGCCCAATAGGCCACGCTGACTTGATTGCAACCAAAGCTAGCTTCACGGCGTTTGAAAAGTTTGCCACTTTATATGGGGATCGATACAACCTTGATTCCTCACTTAAGTCAATAAACTCGTCTATATCGACGAGCTCTCAGTACACTGATTATAAACAGGGTACTATATCATCTTGATTTACGTGGCTGAGCTAGTCACACTTTTATTATTATTAAAATTTCCTTTTTTTTCAAGCACATTAGTGTATAGTTTAAAATGAGTCCCGAGCAGTTCTACTCGGGCCATGAATTTGAGGGACAGACTCCTTTTTTTCTGTCGATAGCGTTGTGAAAGAGCAGCCATAAAACTGCTGGCTGCATATCGACTGTGGAAAGGAAAAAGGACGTAACCCTCACATATAAAATTTTACAGGAGGCGCTAAAAACGTGTTTTGATGATTTTTTGACATATGCAAATTATGAATTATACACAACCTTCAAGTGCACGGATACTTCTAAACTGGTGTTAAATTGACATAACCTAATATTAATTGAAGAAATTGTCTCGGGAAAAACTTTATTTCAGTGTTTTACCTTGGTTTTAATTTTTTACAAGGTCATCTTTTTCAAACTTAAAAACTAAATTTAGATACTTATTCGGGATTTTCAGCTTTCATCCTTTTGATACAACGTCTGTCAAGTTTGATACATTGTGATTATCAAAAAAAGCTGTTTTGGAAAATTGAAAGTTACGTTTTTTTTCTTTCCACGGTCGATATACTTACTATACTGGGAAAGTAGTATATCGACCGGGAAACCGGGAAACTTTCGATATACTGGGAAACCAACTTGTAATGATCAGCACCGGTCCGCACTCGCAGTTTGAAAAATAAACTGATTGAATACACTGTACCGCTGATTTATACTAAACATTTAGACGTTAAAAAATACAAAAAAGTCTAAGAATTATTAATAATGAGTTGAATATTTTTTTTTGCAAAATCCTCTAAATTAAAAACATTAACTGGTAGACAACTTAAATAAAAAAACTCCATGTACTATTTTGAGAGTATAATCGTCGTCGCTCGACATTTTTTAATCGTCCGATGAGAGAATTTATACTTCCAGCGACTTTTTTTTTTCACGTCTCGAATAGCGTTTTCGAGTTTCCTTTGGGGATTTTCTCGGCGAAGAAGGCTCGGTTGTGATTTTTCCGCTCCGGGTGGTGTTTTTGAAAAGAAAAACGGAGAAAAAGCGCGGAAAGGGGCGCTGTCAAATATGAAAGACAATATTTGCCATGTTGGCAAGCCTGCTTTGCAAAAATGGGCGACGTAAAATCCCTCCCCACCCTACTAGACCTCTTACCATAAGAAGGTACGAATACCAGCGATCCTCAGATCTGTTGTATGTATTAATCTAGATTTATTGATTTTTTTGATTGAAATAACACAAATAGAAATTAGTTGTGTATGAAACACTCAAAAACAATGAGTATCTGCTCAATTTAATTAATCACAAAAAATAGGTAAACGGAATTTTCAACTTATAATTCTCCCGTACACGAATTCACCGCACAAGAAATCTCCGTACACCGATCATTTTTGTTTAAGTTCAGCCTAATATATATATATAGCAAGTGCCCGGAAGAATATCCGATCTGACAAATAAAATCTTTTATTATGGCTTATGATAAACAACTTTAGGTCCGTGGCGCAGTGGTTAACTTTAATGACTTCCCTGGTGGATTTCAGGAGTTTAAATCCCAGAACAAAAAGCATTTTTCAATCGTAAAAAACACAAAGTAACAAAACGTAGCGAGATCGATTGGTTAACCATTAGTCGTGTCCTATGCCTTATCATTCTATCCTTACTGTTTCCGAAAAAAAGACGTTGACTAACCGAGTAAAAAGCAGTTAAAAACTTCTGTTGAGATACCTTCATTGAGAGCCACATGCTACACACTGGAATTCGCTTCCTTAATCCCATGGATTAAGCAAAGTGTCATTTCACAATAATAAATTTTAAGGATATCTAAACTTAATTTATTTTTACTCTATCCGAAATGAGCAATTCTAACCAAGCAAATGGCTTCAATTGGGTTTCATGACCGCTAGCATCCTTTCATTCTTAATACGATACCAAACAGTGCGGCAATGTAAGCGAGCAATGCTAATATTTTTCACATGTAAAAAATATGCATATTTTAAAACTTAAATATCGATGTATTTCAAACAAAATTCGAAAAATTCACTTAATGGATTTATTTATTGTTAAAAATTAAAATTAAAACATGACATAACAGCTGACGCCAATTCGCCATGTATTTGACAAATATAAAAAGAGAAAATATAAAATAAAACTACATAATACATCAAAATCAACATACAAAATCAAGAAATAAAATAGTAAAATTTAACAAACACTTCACAAATACTATCACTAAAAATGTCCTCTTATCTAGGCAATGAGTTGATCAATCGAACGACCCTTGGAACTGGTGACTCATACCTCCTAAGTGAGGTTTAAGTTTTTCGAAATAAAAGTTTTTGTTTATAGTTTCGCCCACGTAAGAAAAAATTGGGAGCATGTAAATTAATAGTGATGAGAATTTCAGGACTTTTAATTTTTGCATTGTCCTTATCTTATTATTTTTTTCCGATAGATAAAATGTTCTTAGATATGTTTGTAAAAGTTACAATTAATTTTATCAGAAAAGTTGTATTATGTAAGTAAACTTCTTTAAATGAGCAGTCAACAATAAAAAATAATCGGGGTCAAAGAATAACGACAATTTTGCAGTATATTAATAATTCATATACAATATCATCTTATCAACACATTTTTACTAATTTTTCATTATGAATAAAACTAATTCCTTATCTTTAATGCTAAATATGAGACAGCAAGTTGAAAATACAGCTGGTTTGCAATTTAAATTAATTACCTTTCATCCAAAGAGCACTAAAAGCTCTATAACGCTTAGGCGAAAGTTTTCCATTATTGAAATGCTCACGAAATTGCTTCGGTCAACTTGGGTTGTTTTATTTTCCCCACTAAAGCTTTATTTAAGGTTGATACCGCAATTAAAAGTTTGTAGACCACTGCTTCATACGATATCTTTTATGCCTACTCCTCCACATTGCAAGTAAAGAAATGAATATCTTTTTGGACATACTCTGTCAGTTTTTTGAGGGTTTGAGACATGTATGAAAGCTACTTTTTACCTAGAAAGAGGATATCGCTGTATGAATGCAACAGTATAATATTAATAAAAAACACAATATTTCTTTGTACGTAATTTCCACTTTATTTATCAAGATCAGGACCGGTTTCGTTAAGTCAAAGTGGTGACTAATGTTAGTCTTTATAACTATTTGGTGATGTTTTCATTACAAGTTAGAGGTGTAAAATATTTCAGTCAGTTATTGATAATTTCTTCTGCAATTTGTAAATTCTTTTCAATGCCAATTGTTTATTACACCTTTTCATTTCAATTTGATTTTATATAAAAAGCACTGTTAATTTTTATTTCTTATCAGTAGACAATGCTCGCCATGAGCGAAACCGTTCCTGATCTTCATTAATAAAGTGGAAATTACGTACAAAGAAATATTGTGTTTTTTCTTAATATAATGCCTTTCCACCAAGTATTGATAGTAAACACCCTAAATGTGATCAACAATTTAAAATTCTTAGTTAATGACAGTTTAGTGTTTGGCAAAATCTTACACATTTTTTATTGCATTCACCTTTAGAAGTTCTTTTAATATCCGACTAGTTTTTTCGTATATGTGTTCTACCTACACTTTAACAAACAGATCATATTGCATCAATCACATTAAAATCTATAGTATAATATTTGTGTATCAATTCAATTGTTTTGTGTAACTTGTGCATTATAAAAAAAAAAATCTGAGTGTGAATATTAGATGATATGTTGGTCGTAATAGAGTAAACCGGCTTAAACATAGTTTTGACGATGGCGCACGCCGAAATACCTATAAAGTAATATTATGAAAAAAACTGTAGAACCAAATACGTTGATATTTTTACCCTATTATAATGGAGTTCTACCAAGCAAATGCCAATTCAATCAATAAATTTTAAGAATAGGTTCAAAACAAACTGATATGGATTTGCAGTTCCATTTATGAAATACTTCATTGACTAATGCAGAGTTTCCCAAACTATGTTCCGCGGAACACTGGTGTTCCAGACAGCACGAATAGGTGTTCCACGAACACCCACATAACTTAAAAATCATTATTTTTCAATATTTTCCGAAAACTAGCAATTATGATTTTCTGGTTCGGAATCCGTTTAACTTGACAGTAAAACCAACATGCTTAACTCAGCGCAAGTGATTATGAAAATCTGACTGATTTTATCATGATTCTAATTCTGATATGAATGTCAATATTTTTTTTCTTGGCTTTATTTCCGTTTTTACAACCTATTTATGTGAAGTGTTTTATTAACATATTTTTTGTATTTACTATACTATTGTGAATCAAGAAGTTTTCCGTCAAAATTTCCGGGTTCGCAAAGTGTTCCAATACAGAAAAAGTTTGGGAAACCCTGGACAAATAAATTCAAGTTTTTTTTTTTTATTATTTAGTATTTTTTGTCTTATGGCCGTAAGTAGTATGTTATTGCTTTCAATACGATTTTATTCGCACATTTTTTTTTCATATATTTATTACAATATTGACGTTTCTGAATAGTATAAAATTCCTGCATTATATAATAATATCATGCGTCTAATCGAGAGATAGCTAGCTGTACATCATTATCGTATATAATTAATTGTTCACAAAAGCAATACCACAGGTAAATTTGACGGTGTATGTACATTGATTGGGATGAGCGTTCATTGATGGAAGGACTGCAAAGGTAAAAAGTATGAATTACATACAGTGAGTGACAAGCCAATAAAAAATATTTATAATTAATCTTTTCGGTCAAATAATAGAAAATTATTATTAATTTTGTTATGCGATAGTTACTCAAAGAGCTCAGTAGATCCATTTTTCAGAGGATCGCCAAAAAATAATGATAAATGTGTATTCATGATGAATGTTGGACGTGTTGGGGCGAATAAGATCGTTTTTTCACACTATTGTAAAACAATTTAACAAACATAATTTATAAATAAAAACTTTGAACCTTTTATTCTTTGTACTTCATATTGTATACCTTTATCTGTAAATTCCTTTCATTCTCAATTGTTTGTTATTCTTTAATAATTTTGTTTTGTATCAAAAACACTAATATTATGTTATCTTATCAGTTGATAATGCTCATCATGAGTGAAAGCGGTCCTGATCATATTTTCGACTGAAATTTTCAAAAAAATCATATGTGACATTTAATAGGGTAAAATATCAAGGTATTTCAGTTCTACAGTTTTTTAAAAAAAAGTTAAAGGTTGATAGCTATTTCGGCTTACGCCATCGTCAGAACTAACGTAGAACTAACTAAGGTAGTTCTGACGATGGCGTAAGCCGAAATAGCTATCAACCTTTAACTTTTTTTAAAAAACTGTAGAACTGAAATACCTTGATATTTTACCCTATTAAAATGGAGTTCTACCAAGTAAATGCCAAATCAATAAATATGTGACATTTAATCATTAAAAATAAAATGAAAACATTTTGAATACATCATAATTTCACTACTTTTCTAAGCTGAATATAAAAACCTGTTATTAATTTAGTAGATAGCACTCCACTTGTTATCAATATGAAATATTCTATATAAAAAATAACATTAACCCATACCATACAATTATATAAATAATTATAGCATAAAATCCTCATTCATACAAATTTACAATCACTGGAAGTGTAAAATCTGATGCCCTAAATATTCGAGAAACATGTGCCGCCTTTATAAAAAAATACTTTGTGTGAACGAACATTCAGGGCATAATAAATTATGAGGTTTATTGCTTATTGTCAAAAAGGGTCACTTGCCGCGGCAATTATTCTGAAGAAACCATTAAATTACGGGTCAATATACCAACAAAACTGACAGTACACGATAAACGTATTTTTACGTTTCCCACCTACAATGTGCTAACAGATTAATAATGATCTTCCAAACTTCGTGTGTTTAAGTGTTTTATGTTATTGTTTCGGATATGTATTTTGTAAGATGAATATTAAACAAAAGTTTTAACTGACAGCGTTGAGCTTTTGAAAGTTGATACTTACAAAAAGCTCTGGTTATTTAGTGACTGATTTGAAGCACGCCCGGGACGTATCTTGTGATTTTAATTAAGAGCATTTTTGTCAGATGTTGTTTTGAATTTTTTTCAATATTATTTACTTTATGCTTTTGCTATGAATGTAAATGACAGGTTGGGGAGATTCTACCATAAAAGATATTTTTATTCAAGACCATATTGAAATGTGATGATGTCGTGGAAAACTTTTCATCAGTGTTCTTTGATCCACAAGTGAGGAATGGAAGATTTTTTAATACTATAAGTGGTGCTACAATCGAGTACTTTGAGCGCTTTTGATATACCATAATTTTCATCAAGTTATCAAAAAAAAAACTCTTACTTACTGTCAGTATATCCAGAATACTTCCACCCAAGGGTGTGCAGGAGGAGGCTTGCTTGTTAAATTTAACTAAGGCTGGCGAGCCCCTTGTTAATTTAAGAGAAAACAATATTAAAAACAACTTTTCTAACTTTTCCGGTTCTAAGCTCAAGAAATGCGACCCCAATACCCACATTTTCTTAAATATCTATTTTAATATGGGTGATACAATGTTTATAATTAAGGTATTCTTATATCATAGTTTTTTGGACCTTTTGTAGTTTATATAAATACGCGATAACGCGATGCGATAACGAGATAAGCGCCCGCTTATCAGCGATCGTTCGTCAGATAACTAGGCTGAACGAGTCAGTTGCAAATACATATTTGTACTGAAATGACGTCTTTTTTGCGCGCAACTTAAAATATGATTATTTATTAAAAAACCACAGATTTTTATAAAAAAATTAATTCATAAGAATAAGGCCAATAATGAGGAAACCACTGGGGTCCCTAAACGACCCCCATCGGCAGAGAAGTATTTTTCTAGTCTCCGAGCCGCGAGAGCTAATATTAATTGTAAATGGCTCGTATTTAAACGGTCAGAATTTTAATTCAGTTTCGGTCAGAATTTTTAATACATCGGTCAGAATTTATATTACACTGGTCAGAATTTATATTAAATGGTCATAATGTATCGGTCAGAATTACAGAGGGCAGAATAAATAATTTATGGTCAGAATTTATATTAAGTGGTCAGAATAAATATTAAATGGTCAGAATTTATATTAAATGGTCAGAATATAAATGGGATCGGTCAGAATTTAAATGGAATCGGTCATATTTATTTTGACAGATGGTCTGATTTTTTTTGATGATATGATGTCATCGTATTGCGTTGCTATTGGTGCAAAGTGAAGTTGCTTACGGCAAATCGTCCAATGGGCGATTGGACGAGCGTTGCTACTAGCGCCACGGTCATTGAATGAATCACTATTATTGCGCGCCCAAAGGAAGAATTGACAGTTTTCATAGACTAGGTTCCCACATCCAGGCATTTGTATGTTTCGTGTCAAAAAAAGTTTTTATTTAAAAAAAATTCACGGTATTTCCGCCTAACCGATATTCTTTTGGTTATTAAATAATTTTAAATAATCTAAAAGTTGCAACTATTTTTTATTATTTGTACAATTCGATACATTGTGATCTGCTCTGAAGAGAGTAAAGGAAAGGATAATATTTTTGGAAAGAACATTTAGATAAATAATTGCTATGGTACATTTCATAGCGACTGTGGAAAGGAAAAAGGACGTAACCCTCCATTTTCCAAAACAGCTTTTTTTTCGATAATCACAATGTATACAACTTGACACACATTCTATCAAAAGGATGGAAGCTGAAAATGCCGAATTAGTATCTAAATTTAACTTTTAAGTTTGAAAAAGATGACCTTGTAAAAAATTAAAACGAAGAAAAAATACTGAAATAAAGGTTTTTCCTAGATAATTTCTTAATAAATATTAGATTATGTCAATTAAACACCAGTTTAGAAGTCTCCGTGCACTTCAAGGTTGTGTATAATTATTAATTTGCATATGGCCCAAAATCATCAAAACACGTTTTTGCGCCCTTTGTAAATTTTGATATGTGTGGGTTACGTCCTTTTTCCTTTCTACAGTCGATATAATACACTTATTGTAAGGAAAACACTATTTTTTTTTAATTGAAAGAGGTTTTTTTTTATTTGAATTTAAAAAAGTGAAAACTAACAACATTCATCATAAAGCTTTGGTTCCTCTTGGAATCCTACATCCACTGCACTTCGGTGGATCCCTACCTTTATATAAACAAACCGAGTGGTATGTAATCAGATGATGCGTTATTTGTAATAATAATGACTCATTATAAGAGCCTGCTTTTCCACACATAACATGAATGTTGAAAAAAAAGGATTATTAATTTCATTTTTTTTTTTATTCTGACCGAAATATTTATAAAATTTGACCGTACAATAGATTTTATTCTGACCGTATATTAATTTTATTCTGACCGTATATTAATTTTATTCTGACCGTTTATTAATTTTATTCTGACCGTTTATTAATTTTATTCTGACCGTTTATTATTTTTATTCTGACCGTTAGTATTTTTATTCTGACCGTTAACATTTTTATTCTGACCAAAAATTGAATTTTATTATGACCAAAAGTTGATTTAAATTCTGACCAGAAATTGATTTAAATTCTGACCATTTATTTTGTTGCCATTGTAAATCATCTTAGTCAACACAAACGATCGGGTAGTATTTTTTCGTCCAATACGTAAGCGAATTTGAAGTCGCCTGTTGCTAGGGTAAACGGATCCGACAGCTACGTACGTTGGTTGAACTCGTTCTATGGAGACGTCACTCAATTTAGATGATAACAAAAAGCGCCCTTACAATTCGGTAACACAACACAAAAACGGGAGAACACTGCCCCAGTCGGCTAGACAGGAGTCCCTATACAACTGCCAGGATTCATGGGAGTCTGAAGACAGTCGCCACATAATACGGCCAATCCGTACAATAGTAAAAGCATATATAAATAGATTAATTAAGGTAAGTAAGCTAATACGTTTCAATCCAATAAGATTTCATATCTTAGGAAGTTTATTGTGTTTTATATCAGGGCTTTGGAGTCATGAAAAAACTGTGACTCTTGCTCCGGTATTTGTAAATGGTCTGACTTCGATTTAGCCATTAAACTATGCTTCAAACTATATACATTCTCACAGATTTTGTCACTAACGGCCCGGGTTTCGCCTTTCGGCATCTTCAGGCGTTCAAGTGCACGGATGAACTTGAACTGACGCTTAGTAAATGAATGTTTCGTGTTTATATAATAAATAAATGTATCACTGAGTCTAAATCTATTGCTGGCGAAAAGGATAAGCTCATGCCCAAAGATTGATTTGAACGATTTAAATTTTATATTTAAATTCCACCAAGCACCTTCAGTCGAAATCTTAAATTATCCCGAATTTTATTTTATAATTTATAACATTAAAATAAAATCAATTTCCACACATTAATAATAATGAGTGTCACATTTTTACTGTCAACATAAGTGGAATAACAAATAATTAATTTATTATTTTATATTTAAAATGTTCTTGTCTCTAAAATCGTCAAGAAGCTAAAAACTTATTACTAGTTTGTACATGTTCAAAACCTGAACAAACGCTTGATTAAAACACCATTTATATTTTGCATGTTTTGACATGTTGTTAACAACGTTATTCGTCTTTATTGCAATACAGTGTTTGATGAATTTGCTGCTCCTGCGAGAAATCTTACGTCGAGTATTCAAACCTGTTTTTCAATCTATTTCCATATTATATCGATTATAAGTGACATAATATTATTATACACTGTCGAAAAAAAACGTATTATTACGTGTGGAGTAAGGAATGGAGTTTACAGACAAAAAATCGTTACCATTGTAGGATGAACAACTCATCAAAAATGTAATTCAATTCAATTTTTTATGAAATGTATTTCAACGGTAAAATAACAAAACGTCAATGTTTTCATCGTACTAAATTTCTCGTAGATTATTATATCAATTATGCTCAAATTCTTGCTATTATTTTTAAAAGAATCAATGGAGAATATTTTACGTTACACAGAATGTCTTTTTTATCACCTTTTGTGTGCTTACTGTCAATACTTGGTAGAAAAAGGCATTATACGAATTTTCCTACTTAAATACTGGGAATTTACGGATATGCTAAAATGAAAAGAAGCGAGACCTTTATTTTTAGCTCTTCCAGAATTACCAACTTCAAAAACCTAGGAATTTACGGAATCCCATTAAAATTTCCGAAATCCCGGGATTTCGGAATCTCGGGATTCGAGACTCTGGTATCGAGCATTGACATATTTAGGGACCTCAACTTTGATTTTAAAATGTTACGCCACAAATGATATTTAAAAATTAAATTGTATATATGTATTGAGCTTCTGAGAAAAAAACTATGGCCACATAATGAACAATAAAGAATTATTTAAATCTACTTGCATCTTATAACACATTGTTTTGCATACAAGGAGAAAACAATGTTAAATTTACGATTTTTTGTCATAATTTACGACATCGTGTCAAGGATGACTGCCACAGACGAGATGTCTCGTCAAATTTTCCGGCCTCAACACGCCAGAGACAGAGATATCTCGTCAATGCCTAATTTAATTATTAAATGATAAATATAGCCGGCGTGCTAGGTGCGGACGTACTTTTTATACGGCAGCCAAAAGGTTAAATCAATCACACGTTTACCATGGATTTCAAAACATAGTTATAGCTGCCCGTTACACTAGAATATTCATATTTTTTATTCATAATCCACGACACAGTGGTCAATGTCGTTAATTTCCATGCCGACTCTACGGGTTCGAATCGCAATATGGACAGCATTTTTTTAAATCGGTTTATCAATATTTGTCAGAAGGCATGGATGTTAAGACAAAAGTAGACGTTGAACAACTGAGTAACACCCCGTTACAATATTTTTTTTATTAAGATACCTTCATATACATTGGGAGCAGACGTGGATTGAAAAAATGCATAGATGGCGATGAAATATTCTACTAACGAAGACAGGTTCTAAGCCATTAATTTCATAAATACTGGCTGTATAAATTAGTGATGTGATGATAAATACCGTATCTTTTTATACTTATCATAAATGTATTTAAAGAGGATTTTATATCAAATAACTTAACATAGCAAATTATTAACTGTTGACAAATGATTGTTTATTTAAAACTAATAAATAATAACTGAATAAACTTACCCAAGTATGCTTTGCCTATGTCAATGATTATTGGAACGTCATGCGTGTTGTTTTCAATGGCCTTACATTTTTTTTACTTTCATGTCATAGGATTTAATTGATTTTTTTTAAAACGAAAGATCTTGATTGTTTTTTTTAATATTACGACAAAAAAAATAATGTTTTTAATTGTGAGATTGTATAATACAAACAATCGCTAAAATATAGTATAAAACGTGCTTATCACAGATTTTTATAATACTGTAAACTAGGGCTTGTCGGTTTTCAAAAACCGGTTTTTTGGCTAAATTTGTGACATTCGAAAACCGCTTTTTCAACTTCGTAACCGGTTGTGCTGAATTTTCCATAAACGAGTATATAAACAAAGCGACAGAAAATTTGGATTTTTTTATTTGATGGCTTAAGAACCATATGCCCCACATCATAACCCAGCGAAATGGTATTTTCGATATCAGGAAATTTTGTTACAAAACGATCAGTGGACGCTTTGTGTTTTCTTAAATCATATTTTCTGAAGAGTAACACCCACCAAATAATTTCTTGTTGTGCATTATTATGTATATAAATCCATTTTTTGTAAATCTTCGAAAACCGGATAAAACCGGTTTTGAACAATATTAACATTCGACAACCGGTTTTATTAAAAGTCGGTTTTTGTATAAGCCCTACGGTAAACTTTAGCGCTCCCCTCTATAGAGAAGTTTACTATAGCGTATGCGGCAGTCCCCCGTATAGCGTTTTTTTTTACGAAACACAAAACTTTCATCCCCATCCCCGCACCGTTTTAATCAAAGATAATGGGGTGTAGCGAGAGTGATAACCCAATCACGGGTTTAGAAACTATGATTTAGTGTATTGGCATTTTATCGGTGACATTTTAATAATATTAAATATAATCACAAATAAAATTCACTGACATACCCGCTAAAATAAAATTCATTTGCTAGAGAATGTGTATCGGCTATAAATTGTGAAATCTTCTTTTCCACTTGTAAACTGTAAAATTTCCACGGAAAAGATATTGTTGTCGCCATATTTAATTAAAAAATATTCCATCCAAAAGATTTTCTAGTCACAATAGAAAAGAAAATATCGCCTGCCGAAGCAACAAACGAACTAGATTCGAATCTCTAGCTTGTATAGAATCAGAATACATATCGACCGTGGAAAGGAAAAAGGACGTAACCCACACATATTAAATTTTACATGACGCGCAAAAAACGTGTTTTGATGATTTTGGGCCGTATGTAAATTATGAATTATACACAACCTTGAAGTGCACGGAGACTTCAAACTGGTGTTTAATCGACATAATCTAATATTAATTGAAGAAATTGTCTAGGGAAAACATTTATTTCAGTATTTTTTCATGGTTTTAATTTTTTACAAGGTCATCTTTTTTCAAACTTAAAAGCTAAATTTAGATACTAAGTCGGCATTTTCAGCTTGCATCCTTTTGAACGTGTATCAAGTTTGATACATTATCGAAAAAAACTGTTTTGAAAAAACTGTGGGTTACGTCCCCTTTCCTTTCCACAGTCGATATATTTACATAAAAACATCCATCTGCAAAAAAAACTTTTTTCTATTAGTTCCACATTTTTTATTAAAGATCAATACCGGTTTCGCTCATCTCGATCACTGTCAACTAATAGAAAAGTAAATCAATATAGGGCTATATAAATGAACCCATTTTAATTATTATTTACAAATTCTGGTCGTATTTGGTATATTTACTTTTTAGTTTATTGAACTTACTGTTTAAAAACCTTTTGTAAAATACTAGATAACAAATCCTCTACCATACGTATATAGACGTACCACGGCACAATACAATAAATAGGATGAAAAATGTATTTTTAGGCAAAAAAATTCAGGTAAAATTTTTCCATTTTTCTGTTCAACATCGCATAGTATGATGTCGTTCCCGTTTTTGGGCCGATTTGGCACGAGTCCAAAATGAAATTCTACAATAAAAACGAGAATTGAACAAATTTACATATCGGTAAAGTTTTTTGCACGATATTTCTATAATGAAAGTTTACTTTTTTGACGTGGGTTTTTTTTTCAGTTGTTTGGTTAGTGTGGCAACATTTTTTTTTTATTTTCAATTTGTAGATATTTTCAGTCCTTATTTTGGTGCACAATTGAGGAGTGAAAACCATGTACACCTTCAATATTATTAATTGTTTTTAAATACTTAAGACTGAATCTAATGATTTCGGTGGATATAAGCGAATGAGGCGCGTTTGGAAAATCCAAATAATAGGGCCTCAAAAAAAGCTTATATTATATAACTCATATGCTTTTTGTTTAGATTTTAATTTCTTTTTTCTATTTAACATGAAGTTTTATGTTATCCGAAAAACAGGGCCTCCGAATTGGATTGCGCTTGGGGTCTTCCGTGTGCCTCATTTGACACTGAATGATTTAGGCTTCTCTCATTCACGAGGTCAAAAACATCGATTTTGTATTTTAGTTCAACAATTCCTGGGTTTATTTAATTGGTTATCTGGGAAGAGTTAAAAAAATCGCGTCTTTCCAATATAATGGAAATTCCGTCAATTTCTGGGTTTTTGAAATTGAAAAGTCTGAGAAGAGCTAAACAAAAGAGTCTAGTGTCTTTCCATTTTGAAAATTCCGTAAATTCTTAGGTCAAATTTTGAAATCTACCAGCGAGCAAAATGTTGAAAGAATTGAAAATTATTATGGAATCTTTCAATCTCCAAGTCTCGAAAAACTTGGACTCAAAAGGGGCTACAGGCCCAACAAGGTTGAGAAACTATGCACTTAGCCACGCCTGGAAATATGCATTAATTTTAACTAATCACATTGTAGTAATCCTATACTGTTAATGAAGTCAAACGGAATAGAATTTTTCAACACAACGTCAAAAAAATATGTCATACAAAAGTTGCGGAGTATTTGTTTCATATACGTAAGACGTTCGGAAGACCTACAATATAATGTAACTTTCTTTTGGCTTTAACGGAATCCTTTATAAAGGCTTTAATTCGTTATATCGAAGAATGTACTACTTCCATGTTATTAGTCACTTAGCTTACATTTTAACTAGGGTATCCAATTCTGTGATTGAGAAATGACGGCTTAAAAGGTATCGCGTGATCATTGCGAATCCGTAATTCCTGAGATTTAGGATCAAAATTCTGGGAAGACCTAAAACAAAGCTCTTGCGCTGATAATTTTAGGAAATCCACAAATTTCTGGGTTTTTGAAATCGAAATAAAAAATCGCGCACCAACAATTTTCTCAATACCGAATCCCAATTTATACACAATTTTATCACTTTTAAGGTGTTCACTGTCAATACTTGGTGGAATGGCATTATAATAAAAATAATAAAACATTTTTAGTACTTTTTTCACATAAAATGTATTGGATCAGGACCGGTTTTGCTCATGGTGAGCATTGTCACGCTAATTTTTTACTTTTACTTTGTTAATGATAATTCATAATTAATTCATTTTTGATGAAATAGTTTGCATTGCTAATAGGTCTTCAAATTTTTATTTATAGTTTATTTTTCTTGTATTTTGCTTCAATTTATTTACTTATTTGTAATACCAATTGTTCGTCATACCTTGTTCTTTTTTCATAACTTTTGTATAAATATCACTGTTTCATTGTATTTCTTATCAGGTCCTGATCCAATAAATTTTACGTGAAAAAAATGTTTTTATTATTTTTATTTAACACAATTTTGTATTGAATGTTCAATCCCGGGATCATAAAAAGAGTCCAGGATTGGGTACCCTAATTTTAACATAAGTTAAAAAAATTTCGATAGGATAGGCGTAGCAAACAATAAAAAAATAATAGTTTGAGTAGCGATAGGGAGGAGGTAGAAACATCAGCTGCTGTCATAGATATGAAAAAAGGCGCGGCAGATGAGGAGGTGGGGGAGGGAAATCAGCTGTCTGACGGGTTATGTTACTACTCAGGGCGTCCGACTGATACCATAAAATAGCATGATAGGCCAGACAAAGTACACTATAACGTTTACAATAGTTAATTATAGCAAACCAATAAATTGAACGAAGCATTAAGAGTTTTAAAATATTTTTCGACAATTTGACCTGGGGGTCGCGTAGGGTTTTCTGGGGGGGTCCCCAAATTATTTTCGATTTTGGATTTGAACTACAAAAGGAGTTATGGAGACAATCTGGGGGAAAAATATAGCAAATCAAGGATTACAAATTCCTCGGTGAGCTAAAAAAAAATCGGAGCCTCGGAGACAATCCGGGGAAAAGTATAGCAAATCGAGGATTTCAATTTTCTCGGGGGTCCCCATGTCACATGGCTTTTATAAAAAGGGGTCGCCACCCGAAAAAGGTTGGAAACCTATGAATTAACTGAAGTGAAATAGTAAGTAAAAAATTGCAATTTTTTGAATTTCCGTTTTTTTAATGGACTTTTTGAAACTGTTTTTTTTTATCAAAACTTCAAATTATTTACAGTTATTTTGCTAATATATTTGTATTGAAATTATGTTGATCTAAAGAGCTCAAATTGTAAACAATTTTAAAAATTTCACGTTTAGCTATATTTCAACTGCGAATGTTTGCGTGCCCAAGCGGTCACGCTCGTCCTTACTACTGTCCGTACACAATATTACACGGTAATAAAAGGATGAACATGACCATATAGTCATGCGGGATTTCTATACAACGAATTTGCGTTTTTTTTTTTTTTAATTATTGTTAGGAATAAAAATTATCCTTGACTTCAATATGGCTTTAAAAATATTTGTTTTATCGAAAAAAGCTATCGTCTCCGGAGGGTTAAGTGGTATTTGGTTGACCAATGATGCAACGGAACAGCTGATTCGAATGCAGTTTCAACATTACTGTCATGCAGTCTGTTGGTAACAAAATACAGATAATGATGCAAGTGAATACTTCCTATGTGAGGCAGACAGGCAAAAGTATATAGTAAACAGGACATTGACTTCGAGACTGAATCATCATTTTAGTAACGCAGTGAATTCTCGATATGACTTTTTCAAATTTTAACCATAAATTTACGAATGCGAAAGTGAGAGAAATCTATAAAAAATATCACATTCGTGGGTTTTCAATCAGTTATACAGTCGAAGTTGGTTATTACGAGAAAGATGGAACCGACTGAATTTTCTCGTTATAAGAATAGATATTTTAATGCTTACAAACATACAAGACATAAAGTATCTGGAGCGGTCACATAGAACAAAAAGTCGCAATTCAAACAAAAATACACAATTAGAATTTATTTACACACACATTACATTTTTCTGTCAATCCACTTTTCTTATATAATTTTAAATTGGTGCTTGTTTCATTGTTTTCGCCACCATTGTTTCAAATTTTCGCTCGATATTCCCGAGAAGTAGCTGGTTATAAAAGTGAACAAAATTTTGGAGAAAACCATAAACAATGTCAAAGAATGTTTCCTCATTAAATCCGAGATCTCGCTATTTCCGTGATCGTAATAACCAGGTTTGACTGTACATATAAGGTAAGAGCACCCATCGCCGCCACTACACCAACTACCGCCACCGTAAGAATGTTCTCGAAATAACAAGAAAACCGTTAACATTTTCTCAACAAAATATATTGAACGGTAAATACGAATGCATAGTGATCACGTGTCATTTGTTGTTTTGTAGCTAACTGTATTTATTCTATCGGAAATCTCAGTCTTCTGCAAGAGCTCGGCGGTACAGTTGTGATTTGGCTTTTCGTTAAGCACTTTGTTAAGAAATGGTTAAATTTTATTTTTCGATTTAAAACAAAATTAATTGAATATGTATGAAAGTTACGTTTAGTTTGTAATAAATAACATATTCGGAACACTCTAAAGTAAGTTTAAATCCTTAATTAATATTTTTTAAGTGATAAAAATAGAAAATATTGCGTGGCGGTGATTGGACCCATTAATTATTATATGGGAACCAAATACCGCCACCCCTGGCGGTAATAGAGTTTGAAAACATTGAATTTTTTAATGTAAATTATAAGTATTTAATACATTTTTCAAATATTAAAGTGAACAACACAAGTTATATTTGTGTTGGTCCAATCACCGCCACTTCTACTGTACATTGCTCATCCCGTAAAAGCATCAGCAAAAATATAGTGGCGGTAATAGGGCATTGGCCATGGCGGTGATAGGCTCCACATAAACATATACAAAAATGCAAATTTAAGCTAGATAAACTTAAATATTGCAATATTTTTCATATAATTTATAAAGAAAATGATTAAATAAGCATAATTTGTTTCAAAAATACCAATGCCGTAATAATGTAATTGATAAAATACAGCTTTAATTTAATTGGCGGTAAAAGGAACCATAATCGGTGATTGGGTCATTATTTTACCTTAATTTTCAGATATTAAAAATTTATGAAATATGGTTGGCACAAAAAAATGTTTATACTCCGTGGGAGTTCCGTACTGGCAATAAGTAAAAAATATAGTATACCACGTACCACATTGCGTGATAAGATTAGTGGTAAGTATAGGGAATGAGCTAAGCCAGGATTTCCAATAATGAAGCCTCAGTTACAGGACTCTGTCGCAGAACTCACCAAAACTCTAAGCAGAGAAAATCCATTTACTGGTGGAAGACCTGGAAAGAAATGGTTTAGCTGTTTTTTAAAAAGACACCCGGAATTGGTGCAAAGAGTTTCACAGAACCTTACTTCGGCCCGATCAAAATTAACAGAGAGCAACATCAAGAATTGGTTTCAAAAAATTAGGACCTACTGCCGGTATATAAGCACCCACGACTTACATTAAGTAGTTTGATATTTGATTACTTATAATAAATACTTAAATATTTAATTTTTATTTTAGACGAGACATTCTTCGATATTTTGGAAAGCAAAATAGCGCCTTCCTTATTAACAGAATTTCAAAGTTCTTCTTCGGATTGGGACGGTGATCTTCAGCACAAAAGTTTATTTGAATTGTGGCACAAAATAAGCATCAATAAGGATCCGCTTTCTCGTATGACCAACGATGTAACCAATCTGGACGAAAGTTTTCGGTTCAAAGAAGGTGACGTTATTGACCTGAACGTTTTAAATGATGGTACAGTCTTAATAGCTGATGACAAAATAATGAAAAAACTGGCAACCCCACAGAAGCAGCTTACACCTAATCCAGTACCTCACCAGGAAAATTCAAATGATACAATGTACCCAACGCCGTTTAAGAATGCACTGTATTGGCCAGAAGCTGCGCCACAGTCTAAAAAGTTAATAAATTTGAAGAAGGTCACTCCTGTTGTAGCAACTTCAAAAGAATTCCTTGCACATCTTCGAAATCAAAAATTGGACAAAGACATGAAAGAAAAGGATATAGCTGAGAGACGGCTGAAAAGAAAATTAAGATTCGATGAAAAGGCAGCAAAACAACAGAATTCTGCAAAAGTGGCTAAAGTACACAAAGAAATTATGGCATCATTTGATACTGGCGATTACGTTGTTGTGACCTATGAAGGCGAATTGTTTCCTGGTCTTGTTCTAGGTAGCAATACAACCGATAATGAAGTGCAAGTTAAGACCATGACAATGGCAGGGTCAAACTGAAGTGGCCTGCGATCGACGATATTTTAAATTACCCTGTTGCAGATATTGTAAAAATTTCTACGCCAACGTTGACTAATACTAGGGGATTTTATTCCGTCCCAGAAGTGGTATCTTTAAAAAAGAAGTAATACTTAACCTACTTGCCTAATTTCATCATAGTATGTACTTATATAAGTAAGTACCTATTATTTATGTGAATGCCAATGAAGGTGCAATTTTTTATTTACAAGAATGTGATTTTGATTTTTTTTTGTATTAGGAATGTGTTTTTTTTATATAAATAATTTAAGTACATACCTAGGTATAATAGGAAACATTTAAACATAGGTACATAAATAAAATGAATTTAATTCGAACAAACATTATCTTTAAATGTGTTTAAAATGGCTTTAAATTCATATGGCGGTAGTTGGTTCCTGCATTGGCGGTAATTGGATAAAAAAAAAATTGGGTGGCGGTAATAGGGAACAATTCTTCAATGAAAAAACTTTAGTTAATTAATTAAATATAAAGCTCATCCTCACTATTGCTTTATACTTAAATAGGCGATATATAACAGTATAGAATTAAACAAGAAGTTTATGTTTTCGTTAAGAAATATAAGAAATACACACAAATTTCTTAAATCAAGCTACTAATGTGGCGGTAGATGGTGCCCTTACCTTATAGTTTTTTCAATGCATAATATTCTTGTTTTTAAAAAGAAATATTATTAAATAATATTCTTAATAGGAATGGTTGCTCGCCATTACTTACATTGTTTCCAATTAATAGAGTAATCACAAACCTATCTGTTTGACTGTAGCTCATTAGTTTAATAGTTTGTAATGTTTAACGTCATTAGTAGTATGATTATATTTGTTTGCTTTATTTCGATTCTATAACCCCCTCTTTAAAAGGGAAAAATCCCAATCTAATTGATTGCAGCTCATTAGTATCATTATTTGTTTGCTTTATTTTGATTCAATCACCCCCCCCTCTTTGCTTTCCTTAAAAGGAAAAAAACCCAAACTCCATTTTGTAATTTCATAATTTATTTTTTTTATCTTGCTTCATTAATTAAGCAAAATTTGCGATAGTAAGTCTGAAGATGGCTCTGAAAGAGGCAAAACACGTGTCACAGTTAGTTACACAATACGTGGAATAATCAAAGTTATTTTAAATTTGACTTGGCACGTTTAATTAATGTCAAATTTGCACTCCCAATATGAAGCAAGGTTGGAAATACCTTCAAAAGTAGGCCACTACTTTTGAAGGTATTTCCAACAGAACATTTGTTACCCAGCTGCTTAAACTTTCTTTTTTGAAGAGACTAGAGATAGAAGGATACGGCATGGAAAGAACAAGTGGTTAACTAATCGCTCTCGCTTAGACCCGTATTTTTAAGATAAGATGGGTGGAAGGGGATTTTCAGATATTACAAACACCCATTCTTTTGAACAGAAATCGATAAACTGATTGGTACTGGGACTGTAACCCGTGAGATCCGTCAATGACATTGACAGCAACGTCGCATAGCAGATAATATACACGGACACACAAACGACCTAACCGTACGGATTTCGTAGTAATACTGACCTGATGGGATGTGCTAGTGTTGTCTTTGTAAATTCTTAAAGGCCTTGCGATTATTTTGTAAATTTTAGTATGCATATATTTAGTTGTGTCCGTACCAAATACTAGTGCTTCCCAAACTTTTTTATGCAATGACTTCCTAAAATTAAAAAAATAATCCGCGATCCTCCTGAACAAAAAACATGTTTTGCGACGGCCCCCAGTTCGGGAAGCTCTGCCATATACAATGAAAGCGCCTCTAGATACACAGTATGTCCGCACGACATACAGACTACGCAGCCAATGTGTTAACAGCCAAGGCGCCAAAAAAATGTTTTTTTTTTAACTTTTTTTTTTACCATGTCCGCTCCCAATGTGGAGCATATGGACTCTTAATGAAGTTTATCTCAACATAAGTGTTTCTACAAGAACTGCTTGTTACTCAGTTGCTCAACCTCTTTTTTTCCAAGAGAGTAGGAATAGAAGGAAAGGGCTAGGACAGGGCTAGTGGTTAGCTAATCGCTCTCGATACGCCCCGTTCATAGGATAGGATGGGTGGAAGGGGGGAATTCAAGACATCACATACCCGTGACCTCCGTAGCGGTAGCCAACGACGTTGACCACTCGACCACACAGGCGGCATTTAAACTACATGAGATAAACTCAAATGATTTTTTTTTGTTATAGTGAATTTTATTGTGTCCGACATTTTTTATATTTTTTTTTCACTTAGTTTATTACTGTACATTTATTTTTTCACAAGCGGTCCGCGAAACTTGAAGACACTTTTGTATGGGCATCGTGGTAGCAACAAGTTTACGGAACACTGATACATGTCACTTAAATTCTTTAAAAAAGATATTTGCCTGGGCGTGTTTAAAATTTCTCGTTTAACAACAACCTTTAAAACAAGTCCAAGGTTAAATAATATATTATCCATGATGAATTGTAGTAGAAGAAGTAAACAAAATGCTTTATTTATTTAACCCGTAACATGCCATCCTAAAAATCACGTTCCCTGCCATGATGGCATCTCAGTTTCACTGTTTACTGACAGTATTAAAACCTAAGTTAGAAGCTTAAAAATGTATATATGCTAGAATACCTTAAATGATAAATACTTATTGACAATATTAAGAGAAATATTGAATGGTTTAATGGCTCAACTATTTACGATTGCATCATGGGCATGGAGGTGCTAAATACATTGTTTCCCACCGATAATACTTGCCAATTAACACCTTAAAAGTGATTAAATATACATCCGTAATAAATTCAATGCCGTGAAATTGCGAATTTGTCTCATTTCAAGACTTTCCGCATAGCTTCACCTTCAGATTAGTTTACCAAAAGCTCCAAATTCAGTTTAACAAAACGAATACTGATGTTAAATAACGCAATTGAACGCTTCAATTTATATGACATTCTAACAGCGGATCTCCACTCCTGTACCCTATAGAATATCTAACCGTTTCGACAACATATATAATTCTTAAACCACTCACTACTCAAACTGTGGGCATTCCTTTTCGCCAGCAATGGCTTTAAACTCAATGATACATTTATTTATTATATAAAAGCGAAACATTCATTTACTAAGCGTCAGTTAAAGTTCATCCGTGCACTTAAACGCCTGAATATGCTGAAAGGCTAAACCCGGGTCGTTAGTGACAAAATCTGTGAGAATGTAGATAATTTGTAGTCAGTTGCTTCTATTGTATGTTATCAAATACTCGAGGTAGTTACTGAGTTATGTGAGTATCTTCTCTACTTCACTCGAGAAGTCGTGTTAGCGTTAACCCTTCAAAAGAGATAGACATCAACATAGTAGCAAATATATACTACAGCAGCTGTGGTAACTGGTTTCTAGCACGGCAACTAGGGTTTCTGAAATCTCAGCTTTTTTCATGTTCCCGGACACGAGACATAACATTGTCATGTGCTGGAAAATTTTCACAGCCAAGACCGTAAGTACTGTATAGGGCTTGTCGGTTTTCAAAAACCGTTTTTTTTTTTGCTAAATTTGTGACATTCGAAAACCGGTTTTTCAACTTCTAAACCAGCTGTGCCGAATTTTCCATAAACAAGTCTATACAAAAAAGGACAGAAAATTTGGATTTTTCATTTGATGGCTTAAAGACCATATGCCCCACCATTACCCAGCGAAAGGGTATTTCCGATATCAGGAAATTTTGTTACAAAACGATCAGTGGACGCTTTGTGTTTTCTTAAATCATATTTTCTGAAGAGTAACACCAAATAATTTCTTGCTGTGTACTATTTATGTATATAAATAAACAACATAAAAAACTGAACTTTTTCTCGCTATTTTAATTGAATTATCCTTTTTTCTAAAACTTCGAAAATCGGATAAAACTGTTTTTCGAAAAATATTGACATTCGAAAACTGGTTTTTTTTCAAAAGTAGGTTTTTGTATAAGCCCTAGTACTGTAGTCATTTTTATCAAAAATATATTTAAACCAATATTTCTATGCATGAACACTTTCTCTCGACAAACTTATGTATCTCGACAGATATTTTCTACGAGAACTGTTTGTTAGTCAGTCACTGAACATCTTTTAACATTCTTAAGAGAGTAGTAGGGAAAGAAGGATAAGGCTAGGAAAGTTCGTTTTTAATATATAATGGGTTTCAAGAAATAACATATATTTATGTGTGCCATCAAACAGAAATCCATAAATAGTTTGAAAAATAATTGATCAAAAAGTGTACGTACTAAGATTCAAGCCCGTGACCTCCAAAAACAAAACCAACGACCTTTTCCACTCGACCACTTAAATAAAAAATATTTTTTTTACACCGACTTTTTTTTTGATTTATGGTTTTTATTTCCCGACTCGCATAAATATATATTTTTTAAAAGTATAAGTTATAACAAAAAATGTTTATACTTAAATATACATCCTTTTTTTATAAAAACTTTCCGAGGAATTTGTAATGAAAGCATTTGGACATTCGAGGAACTTGTTATTCGAGAAATTTGCATTCGAGCAATTTACCGGAAATCCAATTTTTATTATAACATTAGCAAGTAACTTAAATATCCCGGGAAGTGAGACTGGCAAAAAGCGATGATTAGCCAGGAATTTATTCTCTGTTTGTCTCAATACAGAAGCCCTAGTCAAAACGTTGTAAAAACTTGTAATATGCAGAGTGCAGAAGCCAAATAAAATACTTTACTAACACAGAGTACTTCTAACTTGCTCATATTATCAGCTATGAAAAGTGAATGAATGAATGATTCGACAACAATCAAACTATATGTGTAATGCTACGGTGTTAAAAGCTCAATTACCTTTATATTTAAATGCAAGTTTTGTCACTAACGACCCAGAAATGCGACCCCAATACCCACATTTTTTTAAATATCTATTTTAATATGGGTGATACAATGTTTATAATTAAGGTATTCTTATATTATTTGGAATTTCGACTGAAGGCACTTGATGGAAATTTAACTTTAAATCAGAACTATTTTCATAATGTACGTTTCCATAATAATCTTGGCCGAACACGATCCGGGTTTCGCTTCTCGGCATCTTCCGGTGCTATTCGGTGCAGGAATGCACTCGAACTAACAAGTATTCTTATATCATAGTTTTTTGGACCTTCTGTAGAAGAAAAAAAAATATTCGATCGCTAGTTCCGTCTCTATTAAATAAAACAGAAAAGAAAAAAATCAACTAAATAAAAAAGATCCTCAAAGTAGAACAAAAAACGGATTGATGTGTATGAAGTTAAAGATAATAATTTATGTATCCTCGAATACTATTCTCAAAAAAAAACACAATATCTTAGTTACATCGATGCCTCATTTTATATAAGTTCTGGTAACATGAGAAGGCGCGATAAGCGGACGCTCGTAAAATAGCATTTGCAATCACTTAGGTGGGCTAAATCTCGTCAGTTGCGATTTCATATGTGTGCTGGGATGACGTCTTTTTTACGGGCAACTTAAACTATGAGTATTTATTAAAAAAACACGGATTTTTAAAATCGATTTTTTTTTTAAATTTTAAATTAAATTTTAAATTTTTTATAATTTGAATCGTTCGAATTATGTACATTCTCACAGATTTGTTCAAGTCAGTTATTGTTCAGTTTAAGTTCTTCAGTGCACTTGAACGCCTGAAGATGCCCAAAGGCGAAACCCGGGTCGTTAGTGACAAAATCTGTGAAAATGTACATAATTTGAACGATTCAAATTTAATATTGAAATTTCGCCAAGCACCTTCAGTCGAAATCCTAAATTTAAAAAGGAAATATTAGTAATAGAATGGCCGCTTGTCAGTACCAAATTTAAATAATTTCTATATTCATAAAGGTCTGTATCGATGTTTTTGTTTGTGCCGCTCTCTGCGAGTCGTGCAGAATTTAAATTTTATGAGAAAACTCGAAAATCCGATTTAAATGCGCTGTGAATGATTAATGCGAATGACTCTCTCCGAGAAATATTGATTCAGAGGACGAAAATAAAAACTTGACAAATTTAATATCACTAATATCACCCAAGATTCTTCCAGTTAATAATTTATTGATCAAGATATGTTTAAATTAGCGTTTTTCTTGCTTTATTCTGAGATTACTCCAGATGCCAAAAGGTTGTATTTTTAAAGAGTATTTGAATCGTTCAAATTATGTACATTCTTACAGATTTAGTCATTAACGACCCGGGTTTTGCCTTTCGGCATCTCCAGGCGTTCAAGTGCACGGATGAACTTGAACTGACGCTTAGCAAATGAATATTTCGTGTTTAATAATACATAAATGTATCATTGAGTTTAAAGCCATTGCTGGCGAAAAGGTTATATAAGGGAATGCCCACAGATTTGAGTAGTGAGTGGTTTTAAGAATTATATTTATTTGTTTGTCGGAAAAGGTTTTATGATTATATTTCTATAGGGTATAGAAGTGGAGATCCCGGCATGTTTAGTATTTCATATAAAATTGAAGGCTGTTCAATTGCGCTGTTTATTTTCAAAATTTCCTGGAAAAAGAGCTTATGACATAATTTGAACGATTCAAATTTAATATTGAAATTCCACTAAGCACCTTCAGTCAAAATCTTAAATTAGAGTATTTTAATCATAAAAAACAGTTTTAATCTCGACATTAATATATTTTATCAACAGGTGTTCACAAATTCGTTGCTTAGGTCGGGTTCAGTTGTAAGACATTTCAAAATATTCGTGTTTATAACCAGATAATATAAGATAGCCAGTACGGCAAAAAGGGCGCTTTTATATCGCAAATTGTTTATTAAATACTCCTTAATTTGTCAAAAAAAAATCATTCGTACTTAAGCAAATATTTGCGAAAGTAGTTGTCTTAGGATGCCTCTGAAAGAGGCGAAACACGTGTCATAAGTTTATAACACAATACGTGGAATAATCAAAGTTATTTTTATTTTAAATTAAAATGAACTTCCACAAAGTTACCGCTGAATCCATCGAAAGTACTAGCATTCTTAATTAGTTCATCAGCATTAGCATTTTATTAGCGTATTTTGTAATTTTTTATGTGTTACACACGTCTGCAATTTCGATTTTTCTGAGTTGTCTGACTACTGAACCGGACAATAGATATTATCTTATGTATATTGCCAGATTTCTGTCATTGCTGCATGTGAAGTCTTCCACCTACCACATCACATTCCACCTTTTCTATACTCAAAATCAAGTCTAGCAATTAGTCTTGTCCTAGCCATATCCTTTTTTTTCTCTCTTCGTAAATCATAGATTCTAAAGGTTTATAAAACAAAATGTACAAAAAGACCAATTTAAAAAACCTAAATTACTTACATTTGATGTAAACCAAAAAACTGTCAAATGTTGAGATACTTGCATTGAGAAAATTACCGACTATATGTTCCACATTGTGAGTGGACATGGTTTATAAAAATATATATAGTACTGGTTTTAGCTAATAATGGATATCACGATTCTTGAAATCAAATAAAAAATGCATTATAATTTAATTCCCAATATTAATGCGAAATTATACTCTTGCAACATAAGAAACCTGTACAACGAGAAATATCTATGCAGGTAATTTATTTTTTCATTCTTGGGCAATTCGACATATAATTGCATATTATAATTCTTTATTATTTAAATCCGATTTCATAGGAAAAAATAGCCACATCGAAACAAGTAATATACTTACCGAATGTCTTATCATTTCAGGGTACTCAACGTTGTACCCGCTACCACGCTGCGTATTTACAACAAAAAAAATGTCAATCAACGCATCTTCAATAAGTGCTATCAAAGTAAATTAAAACTTAAGTATTCTGGAAGAGTATTGAGGGGGTTAGAATCAAAGGCAGCAATCTTGTAAAAAAAAAAAAAAAACAATTTCTGTATTACAGAACCATAGGGCTAAAAATTGTCCAGCATGTGATTTGATATTTAAGTAGCAAATCTGTTTTTATTTCATTGAAAATCGTTTTTTTTTAAATTCGCTTTAGAAACAAATCCAACTTCTTCACTCTAAAAGTCTAAACGTTACATACAATAAGTCACGTGACAAAAATTTTGCTTAGAACCAGGGCTTGTCGGTTTTCAAAAACCGTTTTTTTTGCAAAATTTGTGTCATTCGAAAACCGGTTTTTCAACTTTTTAACCGGTTGTGCCGAATTTACATAAACGAGTCTATAAACAAAAGGACAGAAAATTTTGATCTTTTATTTGATGGCTTTAA